>CM043111.1:49526638-49999269 GCA_023701765.1 Hylyphantes graminicola
TCAAAATGCCATTCCCGTCCACGCATGAATTGCCCTGCTTACTTAAAATTTTTGTTAACTAAAAAACATGCAAAAAAAAGTTTTTTTTATTGATGCTGTCAAAATCTAAACTGAACTTCCAATACTAAACTTTTTTTTATGGTTATAAATAACGCTACATTCTTACAAAAGTAATTTGGAAAAGTAAGAATATAGCTGCTAGTTGTACCTAAATTGTGTGGGAGTTATGACGTAATGTGAAGACTTAATTACTACTTCATTCTCGATCATAAGAAAGTAACTATTAGTGGCGAAACGTTCGCTGTGTAAGAGAAGTTATTCTTGAGGGGCCTTTCAGAAATATTTGTAACGAAGCTTCAACAGCATTAAAAAAAACTGCCACTGATTCTAGTGTAACTTTCCGCATAAAAAAGGCCTATATAATGTACGAAAACCATTAAAGACCACGATCTTTTTAATGACCTGCCTCCAACACCATTCCAGAAGTTATACCGCTGGTTCTCTGCAGAAAAAAGGCCAATATCTAACATAAGCTTGCAATACATCAGCCGTAAGGTGCACGACATAAAGCAGTAGTTAGCTGATGATCGGAATTCCTTTCAGCAGCGGGGGTGTACTTGGGATCTCCACAGAACCTACAATTACAGTCCCGAACCATGTCTTGCCTAAACTACCGGTTCCAGCCGGGGCCATGTGTTGAACTCCCCTTGTCACACAGAGTTGTCATTACCAGCTTCAAAGTGGAGGAATGGTAAACAGTCCAACCAGTCACAAACGGCCATTCTGTCTGTTGCGGCAAAATTGGAATTCCTTACGCAAAACAAAGTAAAAGAAAGAAACAGAAATTGAAACGTTCTTTCTTTGCTAGGGGACTGGGCGGCTTGCATCTCCTCTTCTGCGGAGGAATGGTATCGACATTGTTGGCTTTTGAGTTATATTTAATAACACACACCTCGCTGTAGGAGGATTGCACAGAAATTACCGAGTATTAGCAGAAGCGAATGGAAATTATAGAGTTTGGAAATTGTCCTCAACTGAGTTTTGGTTTTCGCTGCCGCGGGGTCCCATTTGACTTAGAAGTATAGACTTGCTCTGTACAGAAGAAGACTGCCCACTAAGAACCTTATTTAATTTGAAGATCACGATTCCGATATTAAAAGGAAGCTTCTGATAAACAATCCTCTTACTTCACTTAGATTTTCTATGAATGCTTTTATTTTCTTTCAATAAATAACATTGCGGATTCGGCGTATTGATATTTAGTTAGACGCCTAACAATGATGTTTTTTCCTTCAGGACTCAAAATTATAAGTTTGAATTAACGTAAATGATATGGCTCTTTTAACATTTCTAATATTTAATATTGTTGTAGAAATAAGAATTTATATTAATTTGAAAATGAAATTCGTGTTTTTTTAAGAAATATTAAATTCAATGCTATAAGTGGTGGAGTTTTTTTTATTTGCAAAGCGCCAAAACCCAATATTGCGAATTGCCTGAACAATTGAGTTAACAGACTGAACTATTAACCTTTTTGAACATCTTCATTGTTTGAACATTTTAAACAACAATATTTCAATATTAAAGAAAACATTCAAATTTCATATAGATAAATATTTATTTTAACTTTGTTGATAGTTGCATGTGTTAAAAACTCAGTGAAATTTTTAATTCATTAAATCTCTACATGCCACATTAGACAGCAATAAGATTTTTTTTAACTTGAGAATAAATTTGATGTCTGCTCTAATTTTTTTGTAAACACGATGGAAATATTTTTAACATTATAATATTTAATTTATTTTATACAACATAAACTGCTTTAATTCCTAAAAAAGAAACATCGTTGCGAAAATAAAAATATAGTCGCCGATGTTTTTAAGATATATCCTTCTTCTGAGAGTGCCAACTTTTGAAAAACTATTTCAGAACATTTTTAAACAACCCCTTTTTTCTAGACACTACTGACCATAAGACGTCCAGCAACTCTCTCTAAACAAACTAAAAAAGAATCACTTTTACGTAACTTCTTTTCCCTCAATGCAAGGGCAAGACGAGTCAACCTGAGACGTAGAAAAAAAAGGGACATTAGAGTTCTTTAAAGCGATTGTCGGACGATCTACGTCACTCCTGAGCGCTATTTAAAGAGCATCCGAAAAACTGTCCAATGTTGTCCATCAAATATACTTTTATAAGTCCTTTCGTTCAACACCTTGTTTGACTCTTGAAACCTCCAGAGTTTTTGGGAAAATACTGGGATGGAAAATATGAAACATCTATTTATTCTTTATTTGCTTTTTAAGATGAATAAGATCAGTCTTCCTTGAAGATGAATAGAACAGCCTAGTTATTGATTTTTAAAATGTATGTACACAATAAGAGAACATTGACCTAAACATCAACGCTTTATTATTTTGTTAGTTAGTATTAGTTAGATGTAACATACCAGTACACAACGGTATAGTCGAGAATGAAATGACTAGTAATTAAAAAAATATGCTTTAATGTATCTCTTTTCTGTTTGCCTCCCTTTATTTATCTTGACAAAAATTGATCATGAATGTGCTTAATTATTTTTAGAATAGCCGAAATGAAACATATAAAACTATCAGTTATTAAAACTTCAAAATCGACACACTCTACGTTGTCAATCAAGCTAAGTAAAAAAAAATATGTTGTTACTTGAGTGATACTGCCTAAACCAACTTAGTAACTCTAATACGGATATAATTAAGAAAAGTAGCAAAAGAGCACAACTGTTTGACGAAACCAATCTTGGAGTCCTGTTTCCAGAGAAGAGCGTTGTAGTCCATAGATGCTTTGACCGCTCCGATAGCTGGAGTTGGATGGATATTGGACAGCAAAACCTATTTTTCAAGGAGGGAATTCTTCTCCCAATAGACGACAGGCTCTTCATGAGTCGAATAAAAATGGCTCAGATATAGCGATGATTTATTGGCGTGCATTATGTATAGGGCGATGCAGTGTTTTAAAGAGGGTATGGCACGTCTTTGTCGTAGGTAGAATATTTAATGCCTCTCGCATATGTTGGATATGGGCTTAGCGCTTTCTGAAAATCCATGATCCTTAAAGTAAAGATTATGTAGGAACAATGTTTATAATGAGTTCCTAAAATCAATTTTGAAAAATTGGTATTTTTGGTAATCGTTAATGTATTTATATGTTTTAATTGAGTTATGCAAATTATTTCAATGTAGGGATTTGCAAAACACCCGTTACCGGGGACTCAGAGCAAAAGGGTATCGTTACTTCTTCAAGGCTTTCAATTAAAGCAGATAAACTTTTATAAATAGCACGAACATCAAAATGGAACACAACAGGCTGGAAACCCGTGCATATTGAGAGAGAAACCGAAACAAACAATGAAATTGCATAAGTGCAATACGGAAAGCTGGAAAGAGTTGCGTCACTGCGGCAACTAATCAATTATATAAACTTGTCTGTTTCTTTATTGCATCTCTAAGCAGTTCAATTTTCTCCTTATACACTCTCCAACTTAAATTCCTCATTGGATACCTTCAAATCAACAATAAATGTATTTTGTATCCAAATGGCTAACCATTGGTTAACTTTTTGATTCTTTATACCCTAGGCCAAATTCAGCAATTAATCCCACTTTCTGCCAAACTCCGTTCTTCCTCCCAACACCTTCGGCAGAAGGGATCAGCTCTCTTCTTTACAACCCCTTCAGCTAATGGGCTCTTTTCTAATTAGCAGCCCGAAAGCTTTTACCTCTTGAATTATTAAAAGGCGTGGATTTGGCGCCGAATTAAACCAAGTCGACTCTCCCTTAATCATTTAATTATGGGTACGAAGGCAGTCCGATTGATTCCTAGGGCGTCCGGAAGCTTAGCGCTTGATTCGTGGCCTTTTTCGCACATTAGGGGGAGCCCGCACTTTATAAATTAGGGGCTGATTCTAGGACGGTTTGCGCAATTTCAAGTTAAATAGTCAATTGCCGACGTATGCGTTAAAAATTATTATCAAATATTCGTCTGTAAATAGGATTAAATATAGAATGTAGGTCTCGATATTAAACAATTAATCTTTGTTGAACTTTGCAATGCATTTCTCTCTCTTTGCAACAAATTTTATCTCTCTTTATAATTTTTTTCTCTTTAATAAACGTTGAATGCAGAACTATTTGTATCGAAATAAAAATAAAGCAATGTATTAATAATTGTCCATTATGATAATTGGATGACTTTATGGTTAATTTCTGGATAAATTTGGTACGATTAACGTGGCACTAGAGCTTTGTTAACGGCATCGCAAAGACAGCAGTCTAGACCAATGCAACAACAAACCACTGAATATTTCAAACTTTAGATCTATTTTTCTATTTAAACGCATTTTTAGTTCTTTTCAACATGAATGTATCATTGAATTTAATATTTAGAAAAAAAGAAATAAATAAAGTTTTGCTAGATTATGAATCAGTTAACGATATCAATGTCTATCTAGGAGAGGGGGGGATCTGGATTTGCCATAATATAATAAAATGTAATTAAGGAAGGAAATTGTTTTGAATACTTTTAAGTTTGTTAATTTAAAATTTGTTATCATAAATTCCATATACCCTTCTTTAAATTAAAAAGTATTATATTCATAATTTTGTTTTTCTTCTGCTTTTAAAGTATGATTCCAAATTATATTAATGAGCAACTTAGAATTCGACTAATAAAAACTGAATCGAACGTAATTTTATTGTTTAGAACATAAGTTCAGAAAATATATTTAATTACAATTTTGCCAAACACTCGGGTTAAGCATTGATTAAGTTTCTTTATGATTTACTTAACGCCTAAAGACTTCTTAATTCCCAATGATGCCGACTGGAATCAGTTAAAATTTTTAAACACCAAATTACTTTTCCGAACATCTAACTTGAATAATAAGCATGTATATGTAGCCTCATACTTTTACTAGAACTTTCACTGAATAGATTTAAAAACACATATAAATAATATTATTAGTTTTAATTTTTAAATGATGCGATTGCAAAATAACATTAATAATATCAAATCTTAAATAAACGCATTATTTTTCATACCCAATAATAGCTTTAGCACAGCGTCAACTCAACCAATCAAATTATCGTCTAAACTTTAAAAAATTAAAGTTTTGTATCCGCTCCCTTTGATTGCGTCCTTATCTGATTGCGGAAGACATTTAATTCCGATGGAAATGACTCCGGGATACGCTTAACTGCTTTATTATAAAGAGAGATCCAATCACGGCCACATCCATATTTGATCTGCCCCCCCATTCAAAACCTCAAGCAATGCTCACGATGATAAGACGGGGGCTTTTTAAGAGGCTTTTATTACGGATGGGCAAGAATAGCACTGTTAAATATTTGTCACCTCTTCTCAAATAGAAATATTTATTTCTGTTTGGTTGGTAAAAGTTGCACTCACCTCCCTAGGGGCGCAAAGGTTAGGATGCTGGCTTTGGAGCTGCTGGGTTCGGGCTCGTATCCTGGTAAGGCATGTATGTTTGTGTCCATCAATAAATGTTGTTATTTGTCTATGTATTTGTGTCGTCTCCCTCTTTGTGTGTCTCTTGTGCCTGTGTCATTTCTGGGGTTGAATACAATAGACCTTAGGTCGCAGTGTTCAGTGAACTTGCCCCCCACCAAGAAAGTCATAAGGCATAAAAGTTGCACTATGTCTAGAAGAGGGCCATTTGAGACGAGCCTCGAAATTTTAAAACAGGGTCAAGTGACAAGACCGACAGCGAGTTGACACCTAATGCCACCTTATAGTGGACTGTAAAGTACGCCCGAGCCTTCCGCTATAAAGATATAAAGGTGATGTTTTTACGCTTTTGATGAGACACGGTTTCACTGGATAGTCGCAAAGATGCGATTATTGTCCTAGCCGACAGCAAAGCGAGAAAAGTCGATGTTTCTTAAGTCCCACCTTAAAAAGGCCGCTACAAGATCGAAAAGAAATTTGTCTTTTTTGTGTCACTATGAAACTGGATAAGAGAGTAATCATAATTCATTGGTAAATAGTAATTGTGACATACATTGATAATATATAAAAATGTCTCTTTAATTGTTAATAGTAACCCGAACTACTTATTTTGCAGTTTGTTATATATCTTTGAATATAAAATTATTGGGTTTGAATACTTATTGCATTGACGCAAACATACAAAAACAAATGTATACTAACAATAAAAAAGATAATAGTAAGCAATACTTATAATTATTAAGAACAGACAGAATCTTCTCTTTAAATATAACCAGATCTCCTATTCAACCTTATATATTAACGAATCTTTTATTGAAAGTTAAAACGCTATTCTCTCTGCATTTAGAGGATGGAAACAGCCACATTTTGAACGAGGAAAGACAGTCGAGATGGAAAGAAAATTAATAAATGTCGCCGAAGATTAAGCTCTAAGCTAGGGAAGTTCAATTTCGGGATACACTGCGTACGATTGGTCTGGGATTTTCATTAGGATTTGACGTTAATGTCAGATACCGACTGGGATAAAAGAATGGAATGAGGGAATTTTGATTTTGTTTTTAGGTTTTGTATATTGAATGGATCAGAAAAAAATTATTAATTACTTCGGGATTCCTTTGTGTAAATTGAATACTCGTTTGCCTGAAAGGCAGGAGTTGAAAATTGAGAATTTTTATTTCAATCTGTTGTTTAACTTTTTACTTTATTAAATTGAAATAATATCCTTTTATCTGCTTATAATCAAACACTTGAATATCTAATTATTTTTGGAAGTATGATTTTTGTATATTTATTCTTGAGTAATTGTTTTTAAGTAAATCAATTGCTTTTTTAATAAATTAATGTTCTCTGCATGTGCCAGCAAGCAGAATAATTAACCTTACCACAATCAATCATAACTGTATTTTCCTTACCATTTTATTTAATAAATCCACTGTCTTACACAATCGTTGAACACTTTTTTCAATTCATTTTTGAAAAAATAGAGCTTCAATTTTAGTTTTTTAAATGAAATACTGCTAAATAATCCGACAAATGAAAACCAATAAGAATGTGATATTAATATTGATAGCAAGTCAAATCATTTTGTCTATTGGTCACTCTAAATCTCAACGAACATTACACTGTTTTTACTTTTAAAAAAAGATAAACCTAACCTTACGTATTTTATACGAAGGAAATGTAAATGCTTTGCCATTTAGTTTATTCATAATACCAAAGTATGATTAACTAGAAATTCTAATTTCCTATCCAGTAATCACCTTAATTAAACTTCCTCCCACACTTGATTTATGGGACATTATGGAAACAATTCATTTTTTTATGTGGGTTATTTTTTAGACAGCGCAACGAATGCCTGTTCCGATGGTAGCGACCCTCCAATTAATACAGCCAATTTAAAAACCGTATCCCCACCCTCCGAACCTCCGGAGAAAGGACGTTTTTCACACCTTGTCAAAAGCACCGAACGGGGGGGAAATCCCAAGAAACAATTTGCTGCTGGACCTAACACTTAAAAAAAAAGCTTTTTAAAAAACGATGGCGGCATAAAGCTAATTGATATCATTAAAAAAATAAATCTGGAAAAAATAAATCGCTTCGAAGGCGATTAAATGCCAGCGCCACTTGCGCCAGCCCTTAAAGCCGCGCCAGCAGTGCAATTAAGTTCTTTCTAAAACTGTTAATCACCAGGAATCTTTTCATCGAAAGACCAAGGGCCCGTGCAACGCGGAAAACCAATTTGTTTCGCTAATTAGTCCAGGTCCAAAACAATTTACGCGAAGATTACAAGTTTTGAGAAACTATTTATAAACCTTCCTCGCCGTGTTCCTCAAAAGCCCCTTTTGGTTTTATTAAAAACGAGGGAAGTTAATTTGATCGCCAAGAAAATATACATCACTGGGGACTTTTAAGGCGGCTTCGGGATTTTCTACGAAAATTTAACATTGGTTTGACAAACTACTTACTTTCTCCCCCCAACTATTGACTCTAAACAACTCCAGTTTTAATTCAAGAGAAAAAACTTTGTATCTCTTAGCCTTAAGTTTAAATTTTGTATTTCCATATGGACGCAAGCTTAGGTTAATGGATTTCTATATCGACTCAATTTGGTGTTTTGTCTTTCTTCGTCGACTCAAGTGTGAGTTTTGTGTTTCTATATCAACTCAAACTTATGTTTTATGTTTCTATACATATTCAATTCACAAGATCTTTCATAACAGAAAATTAGTTTTAATCCAATTACGCGAAGAAGGGCTTTGAGTCGAATATTTACAAAAGTTCAACCACAATCAAAGATACCACAATTCAAAAATTTCGCTAACGTGTATCGTTACTCTGTTAATTTGCTTATCAAAATCACATGACTAAACTTAACCGGTTGAAACACGACCACATATAAAGCAAAGAAGAAATATTTACTTATGACTCACAATAAAAACTGATTACTGAAAAATGTCAACGCATCGATTTATCAAAATGGATCTTACACATACAATCAATTAAAGATTACAACATATTTGTGTTCATGACTCTTCTTTCCTCTAACAGACAGTACGTAGTTACGACAGTAGAAGCTTTAAAATACCATTCACAATTTTGTTTTTCCAAAGCAGCGAAATCCTTTAGCTGGCTACAGCACGTGTGGCTGACATTCAGAAGGCGGGAATTTTCCAGTTCCCATTTAAATTGCAATCGTAATTTTCCCACTTCCATTTTTATTCCGCTGTTATTTCATTTAACAAAAGAGGAAAATGAAGCGTAAAGGAGGGATATTTGTGATTTTTTTTTTCAAAGCGTTCAAATGACCTGGCAGAAATGATGTCTTTTGGAGTTTTTAGTTTCTACAGCAAATTGTGCGTGAATGCTTCGAATGGTTTCGTTTGACTTAACATTGTCTTTATTTTCATAAATATTAGGACAATGACAATGAATGCGCCCTCTAGAAGGGAGGAGCATAGGCATTATAGCCCGTTCATAAATATTATACCTCATAAAGAACTTTCTATTATTTGTGACTGTATCAACTTAAGATTCTACATTAAGGGAATAGTCGTTTACTTAAGTACCATGAAAGTTCAGGAAGTATTTATATACATGGTCAAACAACTTAAAGACATAATTTTATTAGGAGATTCGAAAGCTGGTTAAAATTTATAAATTAGATATAATTTTTCTTTTAAGTTTATGAATCAAATTTGATATGAATGTTTTAAACAGCTTCGTTTGATTTGACATTGTCCTTATTTTTATCCATTTGATAATTAACTTTCATGAAACATTTTCTTTAATTTTTGTATTCGCAAGAACTCGAGATGATATTTTCGGATAAATGATATTGTTTTTAATTTCTGAACGGTAATTAGCGATGATATTTTAATGGTTCCGTTTGTATTTAGCGTTTTATAAAACTTCGTTTATTTTAACTATTAAGTTAAACACAATATGAAAAATTTTTATGAAAAGTTTTTTTATAATTCATGTACAAATAAATTGAAAGTATTTTATATTCCTTAATTTATAATTGTAAGAAACTGTTACAATATATTTTTAGTTAAAAAAACACAGTTTCTTATTTTTTTAATAAATTGTTAAGTTTTTCTCTTAAAATACAAAAAAAAAATTAGATTAATTTAATGGCTAAAATAGTTTTAAATTTAGTTAGAGCTTTTTAAAATATAAAAAAACTCTTCAGATCCACTTTCAATGTAATTATATCTGAGAAATATTGCCTTAAAATGCTTTCGAAATCAGTTAAAATATGTAGATACCATAAACCTAGTAATATTAAAATGTGTGACACTAATTTTTATGGTATGTAAGTGTGTAAAGTAAGTATGTTAGAGTAAGGCAATATAATTTATACGGTCAGGTAATTTAATTTATTTTATGATATGACTGCTCAACATCAGAACAAGAAGAACATTATTAATCATTGGAAATATTTTTTATCTGTTTCTAATACACTACGCATTTAATTTACTAATAATATCCACCATATAAACGTTTGGGTAGATACTACATGAACCCAATAATGTAAATTTTCCTCATCTATCCGAGACATAATAATATATATTTTGTATGCCCTTTGAACCCTTTGAATTTCTGCTCTGGACGATAAATTAACTGAGCATGTAATTAAACCAGGACTTCCATACATAACCCACATTCGAAAACGATTTGGAAATTATTGAAATTAACTTGTATTTTTTTAGACAAGTGTTTTGGTTCTTACATTTTATTTTTAATTAAATTCAACGTGTCCTTTTAAACTAGCGCTGTATTATAAATAAATAATTTAATAAAAATTTAGGCCGCAACACATTTACTGAAAAATGTGTTATTACAACTAGGGTTACTGGAATATCTGCGTATGAGGGTTGCGACATGATGCTCTCACCTGATTGGCTGGAGCATAGCCATGCTCCAGAGATACGGCGCTGTTATTTTTTCCCCGTAGACATTACACGGTGACTCAGCGAAGCTCTAATAAATCGCGTCTAAACGATATAATCAAAGGAACGTAACCACTATTTGTTATCGATTTTGTTTTTAATGATCTATATTCTTCAATATTTATTCTTTTTTGGATTAAAATTCTTAACGGTAAAGCCGTAATCCATGTTTTAATACCGGCGTATGCCATTGCTATGGAATAAAAAAGCTGTTTAAACTCGGAAAAAAGGAAAAAGCTTTACTTTTTAATCTTTGTATTGTAAATTAAACATCATGTGGACTTTTACATTTCTAAATTTCTAAAAATAGTATTTTTTATCATTATACTACCAGAAAATGCCATTTTTAATGTCGAAGCTATAACAGACGGCATTTGGCATGTCTTTGGCATGCGTTGGCGGAACAATAGTTGGCGGGGTAACGTAAACAAACCGCAAATCAAAGTCATTGCTTACTTGAAAGTTGAAAACATTCTTATTTCTTCCAAACTAAGCAACAACATAATGTTTATATGTGTAAAACTGGAAAAATAACTAGTTTTGTTTTGTTGGCGAGTTTGGCTGAGCGATAACGATTTTAGCATGGCTCACCTGCTAAGCTCCTTGTCGTTACCCTGAACAGCACACAGTGTATTGAAGGTACCCTAATTACAACAAAAGACGCCAGTAACCACGTGAAAAACAATGTCCGCAACACTGACTAATAACTTCAAATTCAATTACCTAATGGCAAAAGCAGGTGATATCCGTATATATTATAGTATAAATCCCCCAGATAAGCTAAGACAGATCTATCTGCATTTTTCTCTTATCTATGAGGTCAATACGGCTGCATCATCCCTTGTATCTCTGTCCCGGATATAGCATCAAAAGCTATTTAATTACACCAGGACACAAAGACATATCCCTATTATTCTACCAAACTATAATGTTTTCCTGTTCATATAATGCAACCCACAATCAAAAACGACTGGGGAAGAATAAAAATTAATTAGTATTGTTTTAGATAAGTGAACTGTTCTTACATTTTATTTTTACTTAGTTTCAATGTTTATTTTTAAATGAGGGTTCACTTCAAAATAAATAATTGAATCTCAACTTAGACTGACACACAATTTACAAAAAGACACGTGTTATTACAGCAATAAAAACACAGTAGCCTCGTGGAAAACAGTTTCCACAACACTGACTAATCCTTCAAATTCAATTACCTAATGGCGAAAGCAGATGATATCCGTTTATGGTATAAATCCCTTCCAGATAAGCCGAGACAGATCTCCACTCTGCATATTTCTCTCATCTATCAGGGAATGCGGCCTCATCATCCCTTGTATCTCTGTCCCGGACAGTGCATCAAAACCTATTCAATTATACCAGGACACCCAGGCATCCTGCAGATCTGCAATCATGTCCTGGTCGTCTATCACGCGCGCGACAATGCCCACATCTGCCCCTGCGAGTAAATTAGAAAGTGTGACGGATTATGCCGCGGGATCATTTTAATAAATCTCCTATTAAGATTATAGGGGGTACCCTTTAAAAAGTCATAGGGCCTCCATTACCCTACGCAAAGGGGGGAGAGATTATGGATGTTTTATTCATACACCTTAGGCTACTGTGGATGGAGGGTCCCCTAGCGGTGAGGTCCTACCAAAACAATGTGTAGTTGGGGGTGGTGTTGAAATTGTTATTCGTGCTTTCGGTCTTGTAGCCAGTGTGAAATTGCATATTTGTTTTAAGAGGAGTATATTGTTTATTTTTGTTGAACTTTTGTGAATATAATATCTTATTTTTGATTAAATTGTGCCGTTTTTTCCAATTGAAATTTTGAGAAAATGCACATATTCATAAAAGATTATTCACATCATTTTTATTCAATTGCAATTTAATAATTCATTGCTAATTAGACGATTTTAATGTTGAACAAAACATTTTTTTTTTTTTACATTTAGAAATTCAATGTTTTTCATTCAATTCCAATGTTGTTGTATTGCTTGGTGATATAATAAGAAAAATAATTATATGTTTCTCCGATTCATCTTAGTTTATAAAGGTCGCGACAGATTTTTTTTTAGGAATTGTTAACGTTCACGCTACGTTAAATTTTGAAAAAAAAATCTCGTCGCCATAGTTTAACTGTCATTGTTACTTTGACGATTGGAGGATTAAGTTAATATTAAAACGCACAGCGATGGTACAGTAACTTTAACACCAATAAATTGAATTTACGTTTTAACATAAAGATGAAAATAGTTCGACGTATTGATTCATGAACCAGGCCACCAGTCGCCCCTTCCCCTTCTCACTCCTTCTAAATTCTCATTCAAAATACAAGGCCGTAACTTGCCCTAATAGAAAACTAAGCTGTACGTATTATAAACTTCACTTTACTTATTTCAAAATGTACTATTTTATTTTAACTTGAATAACACAAATACAAAATAAACTTAGATTAAAACTTTTATTTTTATTCTTAGCATTTTTTACAAGATAGTCCGGTTTTTAATCGTTTTAGATTATCACTTAATTTTTAATTGACATAATTTGTATAAAAGTATGACAGAATAATTTATTGTCATTAATCTATCGCGAATTGACTTAACCCTCTAATGCATGATTTTTTATTTTCATCCCAAAAAAATATATATGTATCTTCAATACTCATACTTTATGGGAAAAATACTGAAAAAAATTTAACTGCATTAGGTTTTAAATAATTTCAATTTAAAAATAAATTTCCATGTGACAAAAACCAACTAAAAAATTCCCATTTTGATAATAATGACTAGAAAACTACTAAATATATTTTAAAATAACCCTTTTTAACTATATATAATTTTTCAAAACAATTTATTTGTATTTAGTACTAAAATTATTCTACTTTGACTTACGCCAGAAAACGTAATTTCACAACAGTTAATAACCTCACTCTTTAATTTTGAATACACTTTTACTACTGTCATTTATGAGGGTTATTATTAACTAAAACTTCAGAATGGAATGTAATAGATGAGAAAAATACAAATTTGTCGAGATTGAGGTCTACTTTAATAGAATAAAGTGGATTATGTAACTTGTTACCGAACGGTAACACTATGCATTAGAGGGTTAATCTAAACCGTGTTTAAATGAGTAGCAGACCCCCCCTCGCTTTCCCCAATCTTGGCCCTGTGTCCTCCCGTTTACCATACCTATCTCTGAACCGTGAAAATGGTCCACCCCATCATCGGATGTTTAATAAACTATCCCCCCCTATGGAGATGCCACACTTGTCGGCAGAAGGGGGCGTGCACACTCCAAGATAGCAGGACACATACAGAAAAAAAAAATTCTTAATGAAAAAGCCTTACACACGCACCATAAGCATTTGTAATTGCAACTGCGCGTGCCGCCTATGCTAAAGACATGTGTAACGATCTCAGGAGCGGTTTTTACGGCCTAGCCCTCCCTTAATCCCGAATTATTCCGAGTATTTTTCGATAGGCCGATAAAAAGACGGTTTTATTATGTTTGCTAAGGGGACCCCTTTTTAACGACGGAAACTTAATTTTGTCCCTTGGCTGTTGAGGCGTAAAATTGAACGGTCCTCCTCTTTCGTTTACCCGGTCGGTTAGTGTTTTCTTGGTGAGATGCCTGTTGTTGCACTTTTTTTTTATTTCAAGGAGTATTTTTAAAATGGTAGTTTTTGAGAGAGAATGGCGACATCTGCCCCGATTTATTGAGTTCAGTGTTTATCCTTTGATTGGACAGCCAAATATTGTCGTTTATGGACTAAGAGAAAATGTCTTTTGTAATACTTTTAGGTAAATGGGGGGGGGGGGGGTTGTTGAACACGCTTTTTGAAAATAAAGTGAAATGTTTCGGAAAATACTTTAAATAGCTCTTTGAGTAGGATTTTTTTGGGGGTACTTTCTCAATTTCAGGAAAAAAATTATTTTCTTTTCTTTTTTTTTATAGATATAACTTTAAAATTATAATAAAGTATACGCTTATTTTTAAGTTTAAAAAAGAACTTAAGTAGTATTTAAACTGGCATGTAACATTTGCTTTACTGCAAAAGGAACCTTTATAAAATTAACTGAGCTTTTTCTAATCCCTACAAACTTTTAATTCTTTATAAATTAGAAATAATTACCAACGAATATAACTAGCAAACTCCATTCCGATTAAAAACACACAAAAAATGAAACTAGTATTTTAAACTACAATGCAAGCACCTATCAAAAAATCGCTACTTCAACCCTCCAACAAGCAGTCCCAATAACGATACGCCGACACTGCTACACAATGGTTAGGATGCTAGCCTTTGGAGCTTCCGGGTTCGAATCCTGATAAGGCATGTATGTTTGTGTGTGTCGAGTATATGCGGAGTACGTGCTCGTTAAATCTGTTGGGTCCGAAAGTCCTACGGGCGGTCATTGCGCAGATTCCCACGGGTACAGGTTCCTGGAGACTATTTCCCTCCCCTTCAGGGACATGTCTAAATTGTGGAGGTTGCGCGCAGTAGATGGCAGCGTCTGTCACGTATGTGTATGTTGCGTCTGTCTTACTTGACGAAGGTTTATAAGCGGGTCTCTGACCAAGCACACAAGCCTGAAAATATATGCCTACCAACCAACCAACGATGCATCCCACCACGCTCAGTCCTCCAAATCCTCCGAAATAATCTCCTCAGTGTGAAACCAGGACTGAAACAAGCAGCCTCATGCTAACCACAGGTGACAAGCCCCTGGATTCGTCAACCCCCGGTGACCATTACAGTCTCCCCCAGTTATGGAGGTAATTAAACAGCCGGTCAGCGCCTTCTGATGGATGAACGGGGTCCGCCCCTGCTAAAGCCCTCTGCGGCCCGTGGGGCTTTAGGGGCTGGATTAGCCGCAAAGGGGGGCGATGCTGGAGACGCTGTTTGGTGGTAGGGATGGTCATGTTCGGGGTCAGTGTTGGAGGATGAAATTAGCTCTTCAAGGAAAGATTTGATGACGCAATTATCAAATCACTGTAAGGGAGCTGACTTCAAAAATTATGTTTTTTTTTTTTGAAACTTTAAATTAAATATAGCATAATTTGACAGGCATTTATGGTAAGAAAGATAGACTTTGAACTGAAGTCATTAAATTTGGGTTTTTTGTGTCATTCTTGGGTAATGAAATGCAAGACCACACAAACTACTGGTATTTGTGAAATGATCTATTTTTAATGTAAAATTCAAGCCAGAAGACACTTAAGAAAAAAAATTTAATAAAAAAAAAACAAGAAACAATATCAAAAACGAAGGGAAGTGCTTTTTAACATCAAAAGGATACTAATTTTTTTCTTTATATGATATCGAACCTGGTACGATTCTTGTTCAAACTTTGATTTTTCTTAATCAAACTTCCGCTTTATTTTTACAAATAATCTTTCAATGAGAAGAATTAAGTGATTAAAATAATTTTTAAGTAGCAGTTACTTTTACCTATGTAACGCATTTCAAAACACACAAAAGTAGATATTTTAGATAAAACAAACATTTTTAAGAAGCAATAGCTATTTAAAATATGATTTTAAGACTTTTCTTTCTTTTTTACCAAGTGTCGTTTAGTATTTACTCACTATTTGTACCTGGTTTTGTTCATGATCAAGGGGAACTTTCCTTCACAGATTTTGTATATATGTCATTTAACAAATTATCCCCTATTACCGGCGTGAGGAAGTTTCTGTGCTACTTGTCGAACTTCAAGGAGAAGAACGTTTTACAGAGTTCCCATGCTTGAAAGGGGGAAAAAAAGTGTTACAATATTCTGTACTAAGTTGTTAATAGAGTTTATAATTATTGTTTTAAAACGAGCAAATGAATATTCGTATCTTATTCTTTATGATAAATAACTTTTTTTAAATAATAATAAAAAAAGCAAATGTATCTGCAATAATAAAGTATCGGGAGAATAATTATATTTCAGATTTTAAATTTATATGAATACTAGTGGTGCTCAATTTGACTACATCATGAAAAACTGTAAAAAATGACAATACAATAATGCTATAAAAACAAAACTATTTATAAATATTATTAAACAAATAATTAAAATTTAAACTTTTTGTTAAGCATAGTTTTGAAATATATCATTTAGTCATTAAAGTAGCAGGAAATAATTATTTTTACTTGTGAATTTTTAGGATTTGTATGAATTGGAAACGAAACTGAAGTTTAAGGAATGCAGACAATTTTAAATTATTATAGACAACATATAAAAGGACATTTCACCAAATCTCAAAAAATTGTACACTCTTAAAAGAAAAGAGTGAAATCCACTTTAGTTGGAGAAGTGCATTTTCGACACTGGAAAGGAATGAATATTAACTCAGACTGAGTTAAAATCACTCGTTTGGAGTGATTATGTCGGAGGTTTAACACACAAAGGATCCACTCCAAAAGGAGAAGTGCATTTTCCAGACTGGAGGAGTGAAAATTAATTAGACTGAGTTAAAATCGCTCGTTCGTTTTAAGAGTGTATTTTTCAAACGGGGCTTCTCGAATAAGTAACTCCTTTCAACTGATGCAGCAATCTAAGAATGATGAAGATACTACTACAACACCATAAATAACCCAATCAAAGCAAAGGCAATCAACGAACACAAACGCAGTTTGTCTATGCCTCCCTGAAGGTTGAGCGAGAAGAATGGCGGTCCAAGTTGAGAAAAATAACATGGGAGGTCCCCGCGGACCCTGGATCCGAATCCAAAGAACGATGTTCCTCGCTCCCACTCCGGAAAAGTTGGCTTTCTCTCCCGAAACTCCTGTTTCCAGGATTTGCTTCCAGTAATGGATGAAAAGACCTCCATGTAGGTCACCTATTAGTAAGGATTTGTTGGGCATGGTCCTCACAAAGAGACGGCCAGGGGATTCGGATTGCAGCTCTTGGAACTAATAAGTGTCACATTCGAATTGAATGTTGGATTGAATGTAAACAAAGATTGATAGCCATGAGTGGGGATTGGTTTTGGAGAAGCTTCGGTTAGGTTTTCATTGGGGAGATTTGAAGCAATATTGCTTTAAAGATTTGGTATATTACATTAAAAGTAAATCAGGTATAATCGTATTTAGATTAAAATCAAAACTGGAAATAAAGATTAAAAAGTGAACTATCATCAGATTGTTTAGTATAGTTCAAAAGCTATATCATTATACTTTTACTGGTATCACTATAAATTTGCAAGCTTTAATTTCATATACAAACTTATGCAGGATACCCAGGTATTTCTTTAAATGTATCTTTACTGGAAAAAATCAGTTTACTTATTATTACGGTACATTTACCAGTATATGTATTGATTTTTTTAACCTTTCCCGCAAAATAGTAAATTACAAAATGATGGTAATTCCTAAACAATGAAATACAAGTTTAGATTGAGACAAAGGTTTAGTAAAAAAAGTCAGCATTGAAATTATTTGAAACCTAAGATATGAGCTTTTAAAGAGTGGTCCTGTAATAGTTATAAAATACAATTAAATAACTTACACAAAAGTAAATTATAATATTCAGTTGCATTATAAATTTACAAAATCGTTAACTATGTTGCACTAAATATAAATTATTTAAACATTTACGAATGCTTCACTCACACTGTAAAAAATACCACTAATTTATAATCACAGTGGGCTGGTAGAAGTGCTGCCAACACCCAGTGACTGTACGTCAAGAAAACAACGATTTTCTGTAAAACAAGCGTTATAACACTATGATGTAAAAAAGATTACAGCAAAATGTGTTGTAATTTTACATGAATCTTCGCAATGTAATAAATTTTTTGAGTATTTATTTGCAATACAGAACATAACTTTTTTAGTATTTTTCTATTTTTCATTCAATATTTATATTGTTAAATATTTATTCACGTTGTATTTGCAATAAATACTTTGCGTATTTAAGTTGCATTGAAGATAATTCGTTGCATAATTGGTTATGTTTTCACTAAATAAAAACAAATTGAGAGTGTTATATTCAGAAAAGTATAGATACGCCTTCATTGGGCTTTTTTATTATTCTCGGTAAAATGCTGAGAGAGAATTAAAAAGTATATCGGGAAATACGTTATTAATTTAAATTATATGATTTCTTATGCAAAATTTTAAATTTCTTAAATGACATTCTAAATATTTTTTAGATGTTTATGCAGCTGTTAATAGCATCACCAAAAGTTTCATTATTGAAATACTTCATTCGAAATATCTATAACATTATTTTAAAATAAATTTCATCACGCAATTTTCATCAAAAAATTTTTTTTCTATAAAAGTAAGTGAAGATTACTTTGTTACCGTCAAATGCGTTTTAAAAAAATCTGATCAAATAAAATTATAACTATAACAAATATCGTAAAAAATAAACTAACAATAGTCTGATTTATGAACAAAAATTGCAGCAAAAAATTCAGTGGCTAGCTTAAATAAGAAAAAAAAAAGCTTTTCTCAAATATGAAACTAAATTTTTTTTTCAATCTTAAAAGCAGCTTGTTTTTATTTCCCGCGCAAACTTATAGCAGAGCGCTATCAAAAAGATTTCAAAAACTTTTATTCATCACACATCTAGTGAAAATATTTCATTTTTTGCTGTCTTCTGAAGTTCCGAATGCACCGACCGCTCGTTGCAAAGCGTTTCTGGCAATTATAGTAATTTCGCACAAAGAAGCCTTTTGTCAACAAGATTCAAACTTCTTCAGAAAATCCTAAACAACCCGAGCATCCAAGAATCCTTACAAAACGCTTTTCAATTGTAGACTAACACAATAAAAAAAATTCCCCCAAGCCTTATATAAAATCCTGGAGACAAACAATACCGTTTAAGACCAGCCCGAGGCCACATCAGAAGGAACAAAAAAAATGCCATTCCGCAGCAATGTCCACCACCTACAACCGATGAAAAGATATCATCCGAAAGAGAAAACCGAATTCATAAACATAGCCTACAATTTCAGATATAGCTACCTTGGTCTCGAATAACTTCTTGTTTTGATGGTTGGAAAAAAAAGCCTTCTTCCAAGATGGGCCAACCTCCGCCGTATGTACCACACCCGAAATCTGCCAAAAAGCTCAAGTCTGCAGACCTGTTATTTTCAGCAGAAGCTTTTGTGGGATCCTCGTGGTTACAAACGCATTATTAACGGGAAGATTCCTTCTGAAGGACATAACATTGTGGTCCTGGGGCTGCTTCAGAGGTTGGATCCGGCATTAACGTGTATATAGAACTACCGGGCTGTAATCTCAAGTGTTATTTCATATCTGCTTGGCCATCGTTTTCGTATGGGCTCGTTTGTTTAGTTATAGCCTTTTTCTTATTTTCAATTTCCTCAGGCGCCTAATAAATAGACTCTGTCGGAATTATCTATTTGTAGAAGAAGAGCTGTACTTAGATATTAAATAGCATTTATACCGCAAACTTAAATTATCAAGAGGTCAATGATGAATATTTGCTTTGTCACATAGGCATAAAATTGTATTCGACCATTAACCTGTGTCTCGCAATAAATTCCTATATTGCATATATGAATATTCTATTTTCAGAAGCAGTTTAATTACGGAGATTTTTTCAAGAATATAATTGAATGAACAAAATATTCTTAACCAGAACCTATGTATATGTTCGAACCTTCGTATATATCGATTTTCAAACATTTAACTTAGCTAAAAAAATATATTCAGATGTGACGTGTGAAAACAAAGTGCATAAAACCTATTGTAACACACACAAAAAAATATTATCCAGGATCATACCCAATGAAAATATGCCATTTTCGCACATTTGCATGGTTTCAAGTATATTATATCCACGAAGAAATACAAAGATGTGGGGACAATCAAATTAATTTAACAACGAGTATTTTTTTCTTCGATTATAATTTTTTATTTAAGTCTAAGTGATTCATTGGTTATAAAAAAATTATATTTTTATTAAGAGGGAAAGATTTATTGATAATGACAAATGACAGTGATTGCGCCCTCTAGAAGGGAGAGTGTAGGCTTTATAGCCCACTAAACAGCTCGCCAGAAGAGACAGTCACAAGAGACACACAATTGAACATTATTCTATCTGTAGACGTCGGGTAGAGATATTGAGCTTCACATTCTTGTGCGCAAATCAAATTGAATATCTTGTTTAAGGAGTTAAAATAATAATAAATTTAGCATGGTCTCCCAAGTATCCATTTAAAACATAAAAAATATTTATTCAAGTACTTAAAAAATTATGACATATCATTGAAAACATAGAGCAAACAATTGGTGGTAAAATATGTATTCAAGATGCCTCGTCGCAAAATTTTATCATACCTCATTCTACTAACGGAATAGAACATAAAAAAACGAAAATGGCAACATCCAAAATCGTCTGAAAATCCCATCATCCATCCAACAGTGCAGATAAATAAACCCAAACGACAACCCCACTTTCATTATTGCACAATACAATTTCTTCAAGAAAAAAAAAAGCAGGTATAAAACGAAGAAAAAAACTAAAAAAAAAATGTAATAGCAACTAGAAACACATACCATTGGGTGGCAATTGAAAGTATGAAAAAAAAAACTTCTATGAAAAACGAAAACACGCCAGGGAGGATATTACGAATAGGGGACTCGTCTTATTACAATGATCCACCGTGAACCGAGGAAGCATGAAATGGGTGCAAACAGGTGCTAATGCATGAAATGTCATTTCTGTGATACGGCGCCAGGTTATTCGTCCTCCCCCACATTTTTTTTTTCTGGTGCTAGAGAGAGAAAAAGAAATTAGGGGTGGACCCTGTCCATGAATTTGGCGGCTACAAGCAAACAGTCCAGAGGAAGGATGGGAAGGAAGTGTCGGTTGATTATTTTGGCAATTGTTGCTTAAAATTTTCCTTTATAAAAAAATAGCTACTTTGATATTAGCACGCAACACCCGGATTTACTGGCTAATATTGAACTGAAATTATGAAATAATGTGGGATTAAATTGCATAATTTAAATAAAAATTCCATTACAGACTTTAAAGTTTCCATTTGCATCAAAAGTTTTTTTTGAGTAAATATTCTATTTTTTCTTTCGCTTGATGTAGACAAAACCTTTAACTATCTATAACAGCCCAGATCCGCATATATTTTTAAAACTATGAAGAGCTGTACAGTACAAGAAACAAAGTAGTTTTTTTTTTCATCTACGAACTATTTCGTTTTAGCACACTGTTAAAAATGGGTTCTCAATTTCGAGGACAATGTTCTCATTTTTGAGAACATCATAGGTTCATAATAGCTCCGAATACATTGTTCTCAAAATTGAGAACATGCGTTATTCGAATAAGAGACCATGCATGTTCTCATTTTTGAGAAAGCATGTTCTCGTTTTTGAGAAAGTATAGAGATTTTTTAGAATAAAAACAGTCTAATTTTTGAGAAAGCATGTTCTCGTTTTCGAGAATCTATACACTTATTCCAGAAAACTCATGTTCTCATTTTTGAGAAAGTACGTCCTCGTTTTTGAGAAGATATGTATTTATTTAAGAAACCCCACACTCTCATTTTTGAGAAAGTTGTTTCTCGTTATTGAGAAAGTGTTTACATTCTAAAAAACTCCCGACTCATTTTTGAGAAAGCATGTTCTCGTTTTTGAGAAAGTATGTATTTATTCTAAAAAACCAACGTACTCATTTTTGAGAATCTATATTCATTTTTATCAATTTCTTTTCTTTGTTTTGAGAACATACTGGCTGTTTCATGCTTAGTATTTACAAATATTTATCATCAACTGCCAAAATGGAGAAATAATTACACGTTGCCAACATGTAAAACACTATAAAGAGTTTATTTGTTCATTCAAAAGAAATTAGATACACAAGTGCATGCTTATTATATATTTATTCATACCTTATTCAATATATACAAAAGACATCAATATGTTTTTTTAATCAAGGAAATTTAGAAATAAGGCAAAATTGAAAGTTAACATAACCGAAAAATATCCAATTACAATATTAAAACAAAAGGCATAACACATAACTTATTATCCAACAGATAAGATCTGACAATTTATGGCTATGTTACTTGCATACAAATTAAAACTAGGAAGGACCAATCAATGGCCCAGGGATATATATGGTTCATGTCAACTTTTGAATGCTACAGGCTAATTCCATTTGTGACAGACATGACATAAGACAACTTTCTTGGCTCTTAAAAAGTACTAAATGTTAATTGATTATTAAAAAATTATGCAAATAAAGGTCTTGATTACAAAAAAAAGAAATTTTCATTCAAGAGAAAATAATTAATTGGGTAAAACATGCCGTGAAGGACATGACAAAATTGAGACACAGATTTTGAGTGATCTTTATTACCATTTGCTCTTAACTGGTATGCATTTCAAGTCCATAATTTTTTTTGGAATCAATTAATATAAGATTCTGATGTCCAACCAGAAAGAAAAAAAAAAGAAATTTATAAATAGTAAAATATTATAAAATATTTATTAGCGTGACTGACCTGACAAAGTTTGATGCTCTATATTTTACTCAAATTTTTAATTTAATTTTCGAATTTTTTTAAGGACTGTTTATTTTGGGGTATAGAAAGTGAAAATAAAGTGTCAGGAATTTTTTCCAAGCAGATTTTGTTTTAAAATAAAAAAGTTGAAATTTAAAAAAATTATATCTATGTCGCATTTTCGTGGAATCAACCTACATAGCTCTTGTTTGTGCTAAATGCACCAAAATCATTGTTAGTACAGCATGGTTTGCTTTTTAAAGAAATATACTGAGTATGATCATTTAAATTATATGAGTTTCGGATATGCAATGGCAAATAGTTACAAAGAGCTTTTACATTAATCAATGAAACACTTTCAGTGGATGGTATCTACATAACATATAAATGGAATGGCAATCAAATTTTCATTATATAAAAATAAATCACAAATTTTTCCAAATAACAAAATATCATCACAATCAATGAATACAGTCAGGTGTTTCGAATATGCAGTTCCATTATAAGAAAAAGAGCTGCGAATCAATAAATCTGTAGAATCATTTGTAATTTCAAGGCTTAAAAGTAGATCCCGATACCACCCACACATGTGTTTATCTTAACAATTTTACTTGTCAGCATATAAGTTACAACACCCATTTTAAACTGCTTCTGATTTAACATGTGTGCCATATAATTTGGTGTCGAATTGCCACAGTTTTGGCAACATCAATGAAGTTTCCTGCTACAAACCCACTCTCCCGTACCGGATGGGAGGTCCCAACTGACGAATTATTCGACCATAATGCAATGCAAAATGCATTTTTGGGGTTAAATGACTCAAAGGAAAAAATTCATTAAAAAAAAAGCTTATGGTGATCCGATATATTCTCTGCCAATTGAAAAGTTTCAGCCAAAGAAATTACAGGAGCCACTACAGTGTCAACTATAGTAAGCATTAAGAGGAATAAATCCCAGAACTTATTCTCCTGCGGAATTTTGTCATCTATTAAAAGGGGTAGGATTCTAATAAGGGTCCACATTTGAGTTGCATTTTCCCGGTTGAACCTAAGTTAGCAATCCTTGATATCAAGTTGGGAAGAATTACTGGGATTAATAGAAATTTCATTTTGGTGACACCTGTTTAAATGCCTTTTATAATGAAATAATTTATTAAACTTCTGGTTGCATGAGTTTTGATATCAATTATAAAATTCTATTGATGGATGACGATTCCTAATATGATAAGAGATCATCAGAACTCTGGAATACACTATGGCGCAATAAACAAAACATTTTCAGTTGCGTAAAGGGATAAAATTTGGCAGTAAACTATATATTTTAGTTTATGAAGGCTATGCTGCATCTAAAATTTGCATTATCAAAGATTTGTAAATTATCAAAGATGCAGGGTACATACTCGATTTTAAGGCAGTACAAACACTTACATGAAAATTGACTAGTAAGTTGTTAATGCATCCCAAATAACAATACATTTTAAAGATTAGGCGAGATCAAAAAACGATATAAAAACACCAACAATTGAAAATTCATACCAAAAAAAGGGCAAAACATCAAAAATTGACAAATTTCTTAAAAAAACAAAAACAATGGGAATGAAAAAACTTAAAATTAACTCCTGCCATAGCTACATTTCTATTAAAACCAGAAGGCATTTCAAAAGATATACATTTATAAGGCTAAATTTTAAATTTAAGCACAAAAGTTAAGAGCTTTAAGCTGATATAAACAGTCGATTTTTTTAATTCAATCACACAAGATGGTAATTGTTTTACCCTATTACACTGATAAAAATTATCAATCAAAAAATGCCATACATTTTGGCAATAAGGGGGAAATTAAAGATTAAGTACAAAATAAATGTACTGCCTTTAGCAGCGAATTTGTCTCGGTACATTTGTCCTCCAAATGTATGGGTGGGCAGGAACTTTTCACCAACATAAATGGCTGTTTTCTTTCCCCAGCAAGAGTTCTCCCTTCCATCACAAAGACATCAATTCCAGCTCCTACCTATAACGCATATAATTGTTTAAATAAGAGCTGCATTAATACAAAGATGTACGAATGATTTACAAAATTTCAAAATGTATATTAAATATGCGACTCAAATGGAGAATATAAGGACACCACTCTTTCATACCAACTTACTAGTTGGAAATGGACCTCGATAAGTGTTTGAAAAACTGTTCACATTAAATATGACATTATATACATTTATTCACATATCTAATTAATATTCTAGATAATAAAAAATACATAAAATTTATTACTTAACTTTACACACTTTTAATTTAATATCTATGTTTATGAAACTTTTAGTCATTTAAAAAAAATTCAACTTAATGTAAAATCTTTCAATCATTAGGCACTATTAATGTGTAAACTAAGTGAAGATGAACTTTAAAAGGTTTGAGTTTTCTGTATTTAGTAAACATATTCATGCAATTTTTTGTGTCTTATTATACATAATGCTTGGAAACATACAATTCACATGAATGCAACTAATTTTTGTATATGTTTTTCATTTTTTGCTAGGAATGCACAGAATACCAAATTGGGGCGAATACATAATATTCGGCCTACCTAAACCAATTTATTTTTTGTTAGATCTAAGTCAGCTGAAGCTGTTATTCATCAATTTACATAAACATAAGTACAAAATCACTCAACTGTAACAAAATATGTTTAATTAAAGCAACATACTTTAAAGTAGAACTTGTTTGCTATTAAAAAAAAAACTTTTAGAATGTGTAACTCGTTAAAATCACAACACAAAAACAGATGAATCCAGAAGAGAGAAAATGAGAAAAAAAAAACATGGCTTACAATATTATTATACTATTACAATATTTATATTTTAGTGAAAAATTACATTTGTGATATAAATGGTAATTATCGTTTTGTTCCACTCACTGTAACTGTTTCCTTAAAGATACATGTTTATTTACGACTTAAGTAAATGTTGATTTAACATTATAAATACTACTCGAGTCTATCAGAAAAGAAAACCAAGTCCTGTTTGGGAATTTTTCGAGGGTTTAGAAGATAACATGACGAAATTTGAAAAAAAATTCCACTATTGGACCAAATAATAAAGCTATTCGGACAACCTAATGCTCGCCTAAAATAGCCTAATACTGAATAGTAACTAAATATTCATATTCGGTGCGTCCAGTCCGATGGGAGAAATTGGTACCTCCCTGGGTAGTAAATCTGACAACAATGCAAGAATAAAAGGTATCTACTACTTACTTTCTGTTGAAGGTTGTAGTTGAATTGTTGATTTTCACCAAATCCTCAGCAGCTTTTTTGTCTACAGTTTCATGCTTGTAAAATGAAGTGATCTGGAATCTAGGGCCAGCCTATCATGATCCAAAGATCAAAGGAATCTTCGTCGATTCCCTCACCTATAGAAAACAGAACATTTTTAAATACACCGGCTGAAATTTTAATAATAACCTATCCTTAACATTCAAACATGTTCAAAGAATCAAGTTGACTTATGAATTTCTTGGTGGGGGGAAGTTTTTCAGGCACAGCGACCTCAAGTCTATTGTACTCAACTAGGGATGCACCAAATGCCAAATTTGGCCCGAATAAACCAATTTTTATTATTTTTTTTGTCAGATCTAAGCAATTTTTATTTAATATTCACTAATTTTTATTCAACATAAACATATAAGTACACAAGCGCACAATAATTTTAATACAATAGATCTATTACATTTTTAATTAAAGAAACACAATGGTAGTAGTTGTAGTCGTTTGTTATTAAAACAAGCCTTTTAGAAAGTGTTTTAAACTCGGTAAAATCACAACACGAAAGTTGAAAACTAAAACCGAAGAATTTAGATCTGATGTAGAATGAAAATTAGAAAAAAAAATGGGTCGATTCTATTATAGCCCACCACTTGGCGACTTATAGAATATCGCCAAGCAATTGGCGATAACGTTGCCAAGGTGACAACCCTGTTGCTGTAAAGGTAAAATTTCTTTCTTCCTAATCCTAAAATTCAAGTAATTTCAATTTGGCAAGAATTTCCATGAGTCGCCAAGGGGTGTGCCGTTCTAGGCTTTACCAAAATAATAAAGCCATGGATTACAATATTGTTATACGATTAAAAAAATTAATTTTTTAAAATCTTTTATTGAAAAAATTACAATTCTGCTCTATAATATAGTAATTATTGGTTATTTTAAAGCTTTAAATATACATGTTTATCTAATGAAACACGAGAAAAGCTTAATTTACCATTATAAATAACAAAAACAAGGAAAAAGCCTTCACCGGCATTTAGATACTTTTAAAGGCCCACATAGGCAACTTTTTTATTGCTACCCAAGTACTCGTGTCACGTCAAATATGACGTGAAAATAAGGTCATATTTTTTTAAATGACGTCAATCGGTAAAAAATCACGAAAAATGTGACGTCATGTTTTCGTCAGTTCAGTTGACGTCTTTTATTGACGCCGTTACTGAAGTCATATTTTCGTCACCCAAAGACGTGATTCAAAGGACGTCAATGTTGTCGGTCGATAAATGACCAAACTGACTAAAATAACGCCAGATTTCACGTCGACTAGGCGTCATCCGAACTAACTTCTACTTCGATCTTGTTTTGCGCGGGAGTTTAAGAGAGACGCTATCAAGGTTCAAGGTCGCCGCCATTGCTTCTGCTTGTTGTCGTTCGTTGTCTCTTCATGCTGCAATGAATTTGACCGGCAGCTTGGACAAAGTAAGTATTTTTTAAAAATTGTTTTCATTAAGTGTTAACCTACAGTTACTAGTTTTCATAGTATGTATTCATTGTAGTATTGTGTTTCCTTTTGCTTTTTTATGGGCTGAGGTCGTAAACAAATTTGAATATCATATGAAAATAATGCTCCAATCCGGGTTTCTGAGATATAAGTAATCTGCATTATACTTTACACTTTTTTGTGCATCAATCGACTGAAAACAAAGATTTATATCTTTTTCGTCACTAGTGAACTAAACTATTATAAGATTTGGAACATTCATCCGCAATCTATCTTTCCAAAAAAAATGAATTTGCTTCACCAAGCAAAAAAACTGGGTAACTGTTACGTTTTTGCTTTATTTTTTCTCATGTACTGACTAGGCGCAGAGGATAATTGTTACTAATTTAGACAGTCAGAGCTCGTACCTTTTTATATTTATGTTTTTATCTTTCCAAATCTGAAGGTTTAAAGGTTAAGTTTTTTAAAAAATTGAAAAAAGAAAGTAAATATTGTAACATGTAACACACTTTAGATAGTAAAAAAAAGTAAAATGAAATTAGTGCAATATAATTTTTAAAAAAGGCAATGCAAGCTGATTGGGTCTGTAACATTTCGTTTTTTTTTAAAGATATGAATCTTTTTATTGCATTTTGAAGTTATTTTATAGTTTTTCACATAGTAAGTGCATATGTACAGTGTACACAATATATATCTAACAAAATTATGGTAAAATCCTAGTCAGTGGCAAGACGACAAATTGCAAAATGTGGTGAATTTAAGGAATGATAAATAACTTTCAGGCAACCATGCAATATACTTACTAAGTTTTACTACTTTCTACTTCAATATTGCAGGGCTGCCATTGGCGACTTAAAAGGCTACTAAAGCGACTATTTTAGCGTCTAGGCGACTATGGCAACTATTTAAGACCAAAAAGGGCCCAAAACGACTATTTTAAGCAAAACCTTCAACTATTTTCAGTCTTGGGCGACTATTTTTAGTTATATAATTTTTACATAGATGGCGCCACCAAAATACTACCGATGCGCAAAACGTGAAGATGATGCCTTTAGTTTCCGTTTGGTTCTCAAATCAAAAGTTCTCATCAAGTTTTGCTTTTGTTTTGCACAAAACAAAAGCAAAACCATGTGTTTTAAAAATAGCACTTGACTTATGATTTTTTTTTTTTTTTGGCAGCCTATGTTTCGTTTATAGAAACTAAAATTCGATTTTGTGTGCTTTGTTGAAGATTTTTTTTAAACTGCATTTGGGGATAGGATTTACTTATGTCTGTTTGTTATTAATTTGCTTTATTTTGAAGTTTTTATTTTGTATTAGGTAATTTGGCGGTATCTAAAAGAATTGTATCACGAATGATTTTTTTATTAAGTGATATTTTACTCGTGAATTTCGATGATTCTGGATCGTGTTACATAAGAATACTTATATTTAATAGTTTTAATTTAGCCATCCTTGTATTTTAAAGCTGCGAGATATTTCAGTGAAACATATTTACATGGATTAGTATTGATCCTTATGTTTCTTGAACAACTGAAAACTATTTAAAATAATTTTGTTTTTATTTTATAATATATTTTTAAATTAAATTTATTCTTTAGTAAATTTCATCGGGAGTATCAATCCATTCATTTGAAAGTTGGTGTTGCAATGTGTAAATTTAAGTTGTGGTCTTAAATTTTTTTGCACAATTTAGCATTTTAACCTCTTCCTACTCGCTTCTGTGAAATGACAGGCTTTTTCTAGAGGAATGTTAGTTTTTCCTAGATTTTTAAGCAAAAAATAATCAAAAAATTAAAGATAGATAAATATATATGCCATACATATATTTTTGAAGGATAAGAAAGGCACCTTTATGGCTGTTTCTTATCCAATCATTAATGGTATGTTTTTGTTTTTTGAAATTTTGTTATGCAATTGCTAATTAAATTCCAATACAAATAAGTATATTTAAAATATGTTATCCTAATTTATGTTCTCTAACAGTTATATATAAATTGGTTTAATAATTTAACATGAAATTTTCTGTTGCAATACATCCGAAAAACTATTGGCAGTTTTATTAATCATTTTAACTGAGTGTTGGTGCTACAATTCTAAGATTGCGCTAAGTCTTAAGTTTTAGTTTTTAAATTTTTGCATCTAAGCATATTAAACTAATTGATCACTTTTTAGAAATTGTATTTAATTTCAGATAACATTCATTTCAAATATTAAAAAAAATTACATTTATGTTATCTAACAATTAAAAGTTGTATATTTAGTTACGTAAAAGAGGATACTATTTGGGCTACTATTTTTTAACATCTGAGGCTACTAAAGCAACTATTTTCAAAGCTTTCAGGCACTGGCAGCCCTGATATTGCATGTTATCTGATTTGATAGTAAACTTTCACAATCTTGGACTGGACACTAATTTATTTATTTCGTGCCTCTGTTTCAATAATGCATATTTTTAGATGCCTGCAAAATGTGCACTCCAACCATGAAACCATTTGTTTAAATCAAATTTTAAACAAATGTTTAATTTTTTAATGAATTTTGAATAGGGTCGCATGGGGGAATTATGGATCACTCTCTTTCCGGGGTAAATAATGATCACTAAGTTTTAAGGATTAAAAATGATTTTTAGAAAGAAAAAAAATTATGCCAAGTCATCCTTATATATTCTATTTTCTTATATCAAGTTCAAAAACAATGTGTAACTCTGCAGCAAATAATAGAAAATATATACTTTTTACACTACTATAAAAACATCTTCAAAAAAGATTGTCTTTGAAAAACATGATTTTTTTAAGATCCATACTGGAGAAACATATTTGAACTAACTATATTGTTGGTGCTATTTTTCAATAGGAAAAGGTCTAAGCTTTTCATTCCGATATAAATTTTTTCATAATTATTTTTTTTTAATGATTTTAAAGGCATATCGATTTATCCCCCAGTTTACTGGGGTAATTCTGGATCACTGGGGTAATTCTGGATCAGTGATGTTTTTTAATTTTTCATGTGTTTTGAGCTAAGTGGTATACGTCATTTTGAAGCTAAAAATCAGATTAGGCTGCATTCCAAATTTCATTTAAAAATTCGAATTAAAAGTTTATTTAAAATTTAAATAACAAAATTTAATCTACATTGAAATAACATGCAAATTCCATTTTTATTCAATATTTTGACTCTTTTCATTTCGTTAAACTTACGAGAAACTTTCGAGATACTTCGAACTGTAAATTAATTTAACAAACGATAAATAACCGAATTTTCGAAAGAATATAAATGGGAAATTGCGGCATAATTTATTAAAAAAGATCATCATTATTCTTCGAGTTAAAAAAAAAAATTGGCAAACGATAAAGTCTAATTTTTTTCTGAGAAAGAAGATTAATAAAAAGTTTATTTAGGCGTTTAAAAGTTTGCTTTGAATTATATTTTAACTGCAACCAAAAATTAATTTACTTTTAATATGCATTACTATAAAAAAAAGGGTGATCCATAATTACCCCATGTGTGATCCATAATTGCCCAAACCCGGGGTAATTCCTGATCACTCAATAATTAAAATAAAACTAATAATAATTAAGTTTTAGGTAAAGTGATTATTTAAATAAATTCTAAAATATTTAAGCTTACTCCATGCAAAATTAAATCTTTCTATCTTTCATACTTTAGAAAAAAAATAGGATGTTGTGATTTTTTGATCCATAATTCCCCCATATGACCCTACATAGTACCAGGCAATTTGTTTTACTAAAATTACTTAACATGTAGGCCTAATTATATGTATAATACCATAATTTAAAAATTAAAAATGTATACTAATACTGAAAATTCGAAATTTTCAATTGCAGGTTTATTGAAGAAAAAAATCTTCCAAATCAGATGCACAAAATATGTCACTTACAAAATATTACTAAAACAGTACTTTATTAATTTACTTAATGGTAAATACTTGATTAAGAAAAAACTACAAACAATACTTGATAAATTCAGGGGTCTGTCCAGAAGAAAATTGGGTCCGTTTTCGGACCCTTCACAAAATTCAATTCTGCAAAAACGGACCCTTCACAAAATTCAAAAAGGGGAAAAGGGACCCTTCACAAAATTCAAAAGGGGGAAAAGGGACCCTTCACAAAATTAAACTAAGTGAAAACAGATTTTTCACAAAATTCCCACCCTAAATAAAAGAAAATCCAAGTAGAACATCACAAGAACAAATTTTATTTATATCCCGAATTGCTTGAAATTACTAACTTTGGCAACTATTATACCTTCAAGTATAGCTTCTGTTGAGAGGCTTTTTTCCCGAATGAACCTCATTTGTTCTGAATTGAGAAGTACATTGAAACAAGACACTTTAGATAGACATTTGAGAATCGTTTTGAATGGCCCCGAGACGATGATCAATGTTCTTGCATTATTGATATTTTTAAATCTAATGGTGCCAGAAGGATAAAGTTGTAAATGTTTATTTGTATTTTATTTACCCAACTTTTTTTTAAAGTAAATGCACTCTAATATTGTGGAAATTTGCATTCAGATAATTAAATACTATAATAAAATGAAATTTGGCATTTTGAAAAACTGTTTTGTCTACTAAGGAGTCCTGTTTAATAGAAAACCTTCAAAATATGCAAATTTTTATAGGGAAAGCAAAAATGATAAAGGAAAATCAAATTCTTTTTGTATTTTAAAGGTTTCTTGTTGAACGAGAGCTTTTGTTCTTAATTTTCACAAAATTACCCTATATTAAAAAAATTTCACAAAATTAGCATATGTTCAAAATTCTAAAAAAAAATTCACAAAAAAGGGACCCTGTAAAAATTTCCTGGACAGACCCCTGAAATTGATAGACTTGTGTTTGTTGAATGATTAGTCCATTATTTCATTATGTGATCAGTCTAACTGTTGTTAAAATGTTTGAAAATTTTGCAGTGGCACTTTGGCAATTTATCATTGGCATTCTGGAATTGTCGTGTTAAAAATTGAATGCATATATGTAAATTCATAAGCTTTTTTTTCATCATAATGTCATTATTAAAATATTTATTTTAAAAATTGGTTTAAATTAAATTTAAAAAAAAATCCATTGATTTAAATCACGATTTAAATCAAGTTGATTTAAATCAACGAACCCTAGTGTGTTGAAAGCACGGGTGCAAATTAAATTGTCATGGTGTAACTTTTTGACTCTGTGTGCATGTGCAATTTTAATTCAACTAAACAGGCATTGGTCAAGACGTAATTATTTTCGAGACTTTTACATTGTTGTTGTATCTTCCTTTTACATGAACACAACAAAACAAATCAATCTTCAATAATATAATGGCAGTAATAACCCAATCTGTAATTGATAGGGCGAAACAACGAAGAACCCCTCATGATGTAATAGTTTGTTTGCTTGCATTAATTGTATTACACTTATGCCCCCCCCCCCCCCCCCCTGCAATTTTTCTTTTGTTCTACAATTCCTTTTTTTTACATAGCTCAATGTTCCTGCTGTAGGCTGCTAAACCGGACCTGTGCAGAATGAAAGCTTCCTTCAAGCACAGATAATATGTAAGTTCTATTTTTTATTTATACAAAATTAATTATTTTAATAAAATAATTTACAGATAATTATATTATTAAATTTTTTTACAGATAAAGATATCATTTAAAATTTTAGATTGGTTAAAAGCTTCTTTAAAAAATTATATCGTATAAATATGGTCACGAAATTAAATATGGGGACTTATTTAATTTGACATGAAATTAATGTATTAGATTAATAACCATTTAATTAAAATAAGATGATTAAATTTTTTCTCGTGTTTCTGTTTAATATTTTTTTCAGATAGCATTAGTGTAGGTTTTAAGATTATAATTAATGCCCGTATTATTTAATTTTGTCAACTGTTTCAAGTGGGATAAGTAAAAAAATATTTGAATTATGAATTACGAAAGCTGTATACCATTAAACGCTAAATATCTTCAAATTTAATTTTTTAGCAGCCTATTTCACTGCGCTAAACAAGAGTAGTAGTAAAATAGGGGTGCACGCCAGGCTGGCGCGCCTGGCGCAATCCAAACCTGGCGCGCTCCAGATGGAAGGTAGCCACGCCCCCAGATCATGTATGAACACGGTGGTTTTTGGGAGTGACGTCATTGGAGTTGAGTTGTACTTTTTGGGAAGTGTGACGTCATGCGTTAAAGATATTTTTCAATTGGGTTTTTTTCGGGTGCCAATATCAATGGATCGAATGGTGGTTACGTCAGTGGAGTTGAGTTGTTTTAGTTTCGTTACAGAATAGGTTTATATGACGTAGATCTTATGACATGAGTTGACTTGAATCGTTATAGGGTAGGTTTATATGACTTTGGGTTCGATTTAGAATATGTTTATGTGACGATGCTAAATGTAAAGAATAGTTATTAGAAATTGTTGATTGGGAACTTATTTTTTTTCTAACAGTAATAAGGGGAAGTTTAGTGTGACATTTTTTACGTTAATTAGAAAATGTCTTGTTATTATAAAGATGTATTGTAATCATTTCTCTATTTTAGTAATTATGTATTAAAGTCTTAAAAATATTAAAAAATTATTATTTACACCTATGACAAAAGTAATAAAGATGTAAATATTTCCATTATATAAAATTCATAAATTCAAAACTTAATTTTTTTAATGTTGAAGTTATTTTAAATGTATTTAAAGTTATTACTTTAAAAGTTTATCTTAATTTTTTATCTTATTTTCAAGCAGCAATAAATACACAATTTTTAAGAGACATCAGCAGTTAGTAATACTAAATTTATATATAAATGGAATAAACGCTAACATTCTTGTTCTTCTAACATAAAATTTCTTCTGAAGTGCAAACATATTTTTCACATCATGTAAAAGGATGGTACATTAATTATTGTAAAAAAATCTATGATCACAATCAAGTTCATAAAATATACAGTAAATTGAATTCCACTTTGTCGTGTTAGTCAGAAATATATTATTTTTCCAAATCTATAGCAGGATTAGTTGCAACTGTTTCGAGAATTTTGTTAGGTAAGATAATATAGTGGTTTTGATGTCTCATATAATCTCTAAGATTTTAACTAGATTAAAGAAGACGTATTGAAAACTTCGGAATATTTGTTGAAATACTATGACATACTCATTATAGCAAGTTGATTTCTAGACTACTTGACTATATTACATTGATTTACTCTCCTGTTTCCTTATCTTGCTTATTTAGATATATCCTGCCTCCCTACTCATCAAGTAATTCCTATTCACCATAACAATAAGTAAATTTCTTGCAAAGCTTTTAAATAAAAGTCAAATAATATATAATGAGTTTTGCGAAGGATACTAGAGGTCTGATAATAAAAAGTTATTTGAATTTCTTATGAATTTCTTAGGATTTCGAAGCACTTGGCTTTTTTCCCCTTCAAATGTTTAATTTTACCTAGTTATTTTCTTAATTATAAAAATACATTTTTAAATATTCTTGTTTAACATTTGTTAACACTTTAAAAAAATGGAACACACTTTTTAAAACTTAATTTTTCTTTTTAAAAACACAAACTCTTACATAATACTAAGTCAAAACATTAAAAATTGTTAAAATATTCAGTAGATTTACTTCGCTAAAGTTTTTTTTTAATAATCTTGATATATGCAATAAGTGGATATTATATTAGTTAATTTAACATTCCCAAAAGGAATTCATTATCACTATACAGGATTCCCGATAGGAAAGTCATTCTGATAAGATTAAGCTAACTTCAAACATTGCACTTTAAAATTTAAAAAAAAAAAAATGTTCAATGAGTTTACATTTAGCCAAATTTGTTTAAGCTATTTTACATATCATTCTACAGCAAAGACTGTTAAGAAGAAAAATAACTTAATGGTTTACAGCGCCCGTAAGTTATGGACACTTTTCCACTAATAATACAATTTTTCCCTCGACTAAAATAAAAGCGAATATATTTCTATAGTACACATAAATAGACGGTGGGAGTTTTATTGCAGGAATTTTTTTTCTGATTTAAAAAACTTTTCTGATTTAAGAAATTTTTGCTGTTAGTTTAAATTTTTTTAAAAAAAGTATAATTTTACCCTGTATTTCACATCTGCATTCTAAATTTTAAGTTCTAAATAAGTATGTAACGGTTTTATGATACCTTGCTTGGTGGAGAAGTAGTTAGACGATTAACAAATTTTTCCTTAAACTAGTCAAATTATTTTAAAATGGAATGGTTTTTTCGCAAATTATTGTTACAGAAATTACTTTGTTATTATTTTATTTTCAAATATTGTATTTTCTATGATGTAGCTTATGAACCTTATAGACATAGTCTTACAAATTTCCGCTAAACTTATTTGTTATATCTATATTGTTAAGATGCAGCATTAACAATTCTACGATATCCTACGATGATCTAATTACACAGTATTCCTACACAACAAAAAACTTTGTATTCTTACGCGAGAGGTTTAAAGAAAGTAATTCGAAAAATCTGCTTGTGGTAGATGATAACAGTCTAAAATTGAAATTTCGCAATCTAATCAGGGAAAAAAATCTTCATAAAGGGAAAAAAAAAAAAGAAAAAAACTTCTAAAAGGGGAAAAAATCATCAATCAAGTTGTTAAAACACCTAGAGAGAACAAAGTTGTAAATAAAATCTACTTTAATGCCTTATTAAATCAAAATTATTTATACAACATGAATATTCATAAAATCACGCATTTAACTATGACAGTAATATATTAACGACTTTTCAATGGGAATTATACACAATTTATTTAACTTACTACGTTAATAATTAAACATAGATTTAATGTGCATTCAGATTTTATTTTAAAATATAGCATTAATATATCAAAGTATAATTAATTAGAAATTATTATTTCTAAATATGCATTAATAATAAAAAAGCTTTTCATACAGTTCTGCCACACAATGTCTGCTTACATACTAAAGTACAGTAAGAGTCGAATCGTCTTATGACAATGAATCATTATTCGAATTCATTATCTCGTAATACATAACAGGTAATAGTTGAACACGAGTTGGGTTGTTTTCACTGCTGATAGCTATTTCAGTTTTGATATTGGATATGTTTATGTGACATCTGTTGAATTGTTTCGATATAAGAGAGGTTTATATGAATGATGTAGGTTTAAGGATTGGAGTTAGTTTAGTAATTAAAAATATTACTTTTTTTCTCATGGTCATTACTAATAATCATTAGAGCATGTTCTAAGACTTTTTTATTTCTTTGCAAATAATTTTTTCTAGTAGACAACTTATAAATAGGAATTATCTTATAAATTTCAAAATAAACACAAAATATATGAAAAAACGCATTTTTTTATTTACATAAAATATTTTGCACAGATAACTTTATATCATAGTTAAATTGTATGTAAAGAAACCATCAGTAAACAAAAATGTCATACATTTTGTGACAGTAACTTTGAAAAATAAATGAAATAAGCGTAAATAAATACTAAAAAGGGGTTTGAACCTGCATTCTATGACAAAAGATATTCGTACGACTTCTAAAAATAGATTAATCTAAAAATATTATAAAAATGTAGGGTTTCTAAGGATTCAGGTGGTTTTTTTACATATAATTTCAGGGCTAATTTTATGATAATTACAAGAGTTAGTTTTTATTAAGTAAACTTTAAGGCTTTACATATTTCTTATTGATGTAAACCAAGTTTGAGTTTTACTAATTTTTATATTTTTAAGACTATTTTTTTTAAATTCTAACGCTTACTCAGTCATATTTCTTAGGACTTATAAAATAATAACAAAAAACTTAATTTCAAAAATTTTCATAATAATAATTAACTTTCTCTCTAAGCAACACAAACATTATTGCAAGTATAAATTTAAAATTAAAATGTAACCTTATATACCATGAAAAGGTGACAAAATTTTATCAAATAATACTGTGAAATAAACCTCAATTTTAAATCCATTTATAAAATAAATTTAATTTAAGAAAAATGGAGTTACTCGAATGTAATTGATTTATGTTTGGTAACTTTATCATATCATAGATACAGGTTCTATGCAATGTTAACTAATACTACAAATATTCTAGAATACACCTGGTTTAATGTAAAATAACACACCAACGTAGATTATAGGCTTACATGTATAAATTTGCTTGGAGTTCCACAATACTTTTGTAAGAAATTAACTAGTTTTTTTTCAATATTTTAATTTTAACTGTAAAAAGTTTGATATCTTCTTTCCAATAATAAAATAGTGGTATGGAAACGTCTAAAACTCTATTGTATCAGATTTTGTTATGACATTAATGGTATGCATATATCTGAGCACAAAACGAATTGTTTAGTTATAAAAGTTGAACTCATGCATTTAAATATATATGATCAAGTCCCATGTTTTATAAAAATACATAGTTTAAGGTTTTGAAAAGTTCAGAGAGAATATCTTAATCGCAGAGATTACAAACAGGTTATTAGATTGCATTATAGACAGGTAATGCATGTTACTCACAAACGCGTATAAATCTGCTTATTTCTGTTCATATAATTTTCTAAGGAGCTAGTTCTGATGAATTAAATGACATCTTTCAATCAACCGTTTTGATCCAAATTAAAGTACTTTATCTCAGTTTTTAGTGATAAGTTTAAATATTGTATAATTTTCATGATATTCCTATCCTTTACTATAAACAGCCATCACCTACTAACTACATAAAACATAACTCTAAAAACCTAACAAGTTTTTGATATGTGTCTCATTCTGTTTGATATTTTTTTTTACCTTTTGATAATATAATATGGAAAAGTAAAAAACAAATGCAGGCTTAACCATACGACCAAAATGCATATCCGATAAAATTCCCTAAATTTATGACTGAAACTATAATTTCTTTGAAGAAAAAGTCAAATGCCCTTTACAATTCCTTAAAAATACAAACAACTAAAGTACGTTTGTAAATTTGAAAAATGCCTAAAAATGAACTATTAAAAAGAGAATTAATAACTCATGCAACATAACATTAAGCTAAATATATTTTTAAAAATATCATTTTTCATAATAACTGCTTCTATCTTGTCAATGGTATTGATGTTTTTACTATGATTTGCGAACATTGATCATAATTTTCCAATAGAAACTTACAAATATTGAAGAATTTTATCGTCAAACTACTAATTTATCAAGAACTGAGTTATAAAAATAACATTTAATGATAAAAATGATTCTAATTAAAGTTGAATTTGTTAGAATCTTCATATGGGTTAGTTCATTTTTAGGCATTTTTCAAATTTACAAACGTACTTTAGTTGTTTGTATTTTTAAGGAATTGTAAAGGGCATTTGACTTTTTCTTCAAAGAAATTATAGTTTCAGTCATAAATTTAGGGAATTTTATCGGATATGCATTTTGGTCGTATGGTTAAGCCTGCATTTGTTTTTTACTTTTCCATATTATATTATCAAAAGGTAAAAAAAATATCAAACAGAATGAGACACATATCAAAAACTTGTTAGGTTTTTAGAGTTATGTTTTATGTAGTTAGTAGGTGATGGCTGTTTATAGTAAAGGATAGGAATATCATGAAAATTATACAATATTTAAACTTATCACTAAAAACTGAGATAAAGTACTTTAATTTGGATCAAAACGGTTGATTGAAAGATGTCATTTAATTCATCAGAACTAGCTCCTTAGAAAATTATATGAACAGAAATAAGCAGATTTATACGCGTTTGTGAGTAACATGCATTACCTGTCTATAATGCAATCTAATAACCTGTTTGTAATCTCTGCGATTAAGATATTCTCTCTGAACTTTTCAAAACCTTAAACTATGTATTTTTATAAAACATGGGACTTGATCATATATATTTAAATGCATGAGTTCAACTTTTATAACTAAACAATTCGTTTTGTGCTCAGATATATGCATACCATTAATGTCATAACAAAATCTGATACAATAGAGTTTTAGACGTTTCCATACCACTATTTTATTATTGGAAAGAAGATATCAAACTTTTTACAGTTAAAATTAAAATATTGAAAAAAACTAGTTAATTTCTTACAAAAGTATTGTGGAACTCCAAGCAAATTTATACATGTAAGCCTATAATCTACGTTGGTGTGTTATTTTACATTAAACCAGGTGTATTCTAGAATATTTGTAGTATTAGTTAACATTGCATAGAACCTGTATCTATGATATGATAAAGTTACCAAACATAAATCAATTACATTCGAGTAACTCCATTTTTCTTAAATTAAATTTATTTTATAAATGGATTTAAAATTGAGGTTTATTTCACAGTATTATTTGATAAAATTTTGTCACCTTTTCATGGTATATAAGGTTACATTTTAATTTTAAATTTATACTTGCAATAATGTTTGTGTTGCTTAGAGAGAAAGTTAATTATTATTATGAAAATTTTTGAAATTAAGTTTTTTGTTATTATTTTATAAGTCCTAAGAAATATGACTGAGTAAGCGTTAGAATTTAAAAAAAATAGTCTTAAAAATATAAAAATTAGTAAAACTCAAACTTGGTTTACATCAATAAGAAATATGTAAAGCCTTAAAGTTTACTTAATAAAAACTAACTCTTGTAATTATCATAAAATTAGCCCTGAAATTATATGTAAAAAAACCACCTGAATCCTTAGAAACCCTACATTTTTATAATATTTTTAAATTAATCTATTTTTAGAAGTCGTACGAATATCTTTTGTCATAGAATGCAGGTTCAAACCCCTTTTTAGTATTTATTTACGCTTATTTCATTTATTTTTCAAAGTTACTGTCACAAAATGTATGACATTTTTGTTTACTGATGGTTTCTTTACATACAATTTAACTATGATATAAAGTTATCTGTGCAAAATATTTTATGTAAATAAAAAAATGCGTTTTTTCATATATTTTGTGTTTATTTTGAAATTTATAAGATAATTCCTATTTATAAGTTGTCTACTAGAAAAAATTATTTGCAAAGAAATAAAAAAGTCTTAGAACATGCTTTAATGATTATTAGTAATGACCATGAGAAAAAAAGTAATATTTTTAATTACTAAACTAACTCCAATCCTTAAACCTACATCATTCATATAAACCTCTCTTATATCGAAACAATTCAACAGATGTCACATAAACATATCCAATATCAAAACTGAAATAGCTATCAGCAGTGAAAACAACCCAACTCGTGTTCAACTATTACCTGTTATGTATTACGAGATAATGAATTCGAATAATGATTCATTGTCATAAGACGATTCGACTCTTACTGTACTTTAGTATGTAAGCAGACATTGTGTGGCAGAACTGTATGAAAAGCTTTTTTATTATTAATGCATATTTAGAAATAATAATTTCTAATTAATTATACTTTGATATATTAATGCTATATTTTAAAATAAAATCTGAATGCACATTAAATCTATGTTTAATTATTAACGTAGTAAGTTAAATAAATTGTGTATAATTCCCATTGAAAAGTCGTTAATATATTACTGTCATAGTTAAATGCGTGATTTTATGAATATTCATGTTGTATAAATAATTTTGATTTAATAAGGCATTAAAGTAGATTTTATTTACAACTTTGTTCTCTCTAAGTGTTTTAACAACTTGATTGATGATTTTTTTCCCTTTTAGAAGTTTTTTTCTTTTTTTTTTCCCTTTATGAAGATTTTTTTCCCTGATTAGATTGCGAAATTTCAATTTTAGACTGTTATCATCTACCACAAGCAGATTTTTCGAATTACTTTCTTTAAACCTCTCGCGTAAGAATACAAAGTTTTTTGTTGTGTAGGAATACTGTGTAATTAGATCATCGTAGGATATCGTAGAATTGTTAATGCTGCATCTTAACAATATAGATATAACAAATAAGTTTAGCGGAAATTTGTAAGACTATGTCTATAAGGTTCATAAGCTACATCATAGAAAATACAATATTTGAAAATAAAATAATAACAAAGTAATTTCTGTAACAATAATTTGCGAAAAAACCATTCCATTTTAAAATAATTTGACTAGTTTAAGGAAAAATTTGTTAATCGTCTAACTACTTCTCCACCAAGCAAGGTATCATAAAACCGTTACATACTTATTTAGAACTTAAAATTTAGAATGCAGATGTGAAATACAGGGTAAAATTATACTTTTTTTAAAAAAATTTAAACTAACAGCAAAAATTTCTTAAATCAGAAAAGTTTTTTAAATCAGAAAAAAAATTCCTGCAATAAAACTCCCACCGTCTATTTATGTGTACTATAGAAATATATTCGCTTTTATTTTAGTCGAGGGAAAAATTGTATTATTAGTGGAAAAGTGTCCATAACTTACGGGCGCTGTAAACCATTAAGTTATTTTTCTTCTTAACAGTCTTTGCTGTAGAATGATATGTAAAATAGCTTAAACAAATTTGGCTAAATGTAAACTCATTGAACATTTTTTTTTTTTTTAAATTTTAAAGTGCAATGTTTGAAGTTAGCTTAATCTTATCAGAATGACTTTCCTATCGGGAATCCTGTATAGTGATAATGAATTCCTTTTGGGAATGTTAAATTAACTAATATAATATCCACTTATTGCATATATCAAGATTATTAAAAAAAAACTTTAGCGAAGTAAATCTACTGAATATTTTAACAATTTTTAATGTTTTGACTTAGTATTATGTAAGAGTTTGTGTTTTTAAAAAGAAAAATTAAGTTTTAAAAAGTGTGTTCCATTTTTTGTTTTAATACATGTAGTTTTACAGTTATTTAGTGAATTCTCCTCTTTAACTAAAATGAAATTCTATTATTTCACGTGTAATGTTTACTTGCTTTAAACTTATTTCTTAGTTTCAAAATTTCTTTTTGTGTAATTTTAAAAAATAAATATATAATTTGCAATTTTTATGTCATTAAATATCCTTTACTAAAAAAATAAACTAAAATGCTTCGCAAAAGTATAAATAACACCAAATTTGTTAAACATGTAATTCTGATTCTAAAACCATATTTTTGTTATTCTGATCAGCATAAATATTTACCTTCGATAATAAAGTGTTAACAAATGTTAAACAAGAATATTTAAAAATGTATTTTTATAATTAAGAAAATAACTAGGTAAAATTAAACATTTGAAGGGGAAAAAAGCCAAGTGCTTCGAAATCCTAAGAAATTCATAAGAAATTCAAATAACTTTTTATTATCAGACCTCTAGTATCCTTCGCAAAACTCATTATATATTATTTGACTTTTATTTAAAAGCTTTGCAAGAAATTTACTTATTGTTATGGTGAATAGGAATTACTTGATGAGTAGGGAGGCAGGATATATCTAAATAAGCAAGATAAGGAAACAGGAGAGTAAATCAATGTAATATAGTCAAGTAGTCTAGAAATCAACTTGCTATAATGAGTATGTCATAGTATTTCAACAAATATTCCGAAGTTTTCAATACGTCTTCTTTAATCTAGTTAAAATCTTAGAGATTATATGAGACATCAAAACCACTATATTATCTTACCTAACAAAATTCTCGAAACAGTTGCAACTAATCCTGCTATAGATTTGGAAAAATAATATATTTCTGACTAACACGACAAAGTGGAATTCAATTTACTGTATATTTTATGAACTTGATTGTGATCATAGATTTTTTTACAATAATTAATGTACCATCCTTTTACATGATGTGAAAAATATGTTTGCACTTCAGAAGAAATTTTATGTTAGAAGAACAAGAATGTTAGCGTTTATTCCATTTATATATAAATTTAGTATTACTAACTGCTGATGTCTCTTAAAAATTGTGTATTTATTGCTGCTTGAAAATAAGATAAAAAATTAAGATAAACTTTTAAAGTAATAACTTTAAATACATTTAAAATAACTTCAACATTAAAAAAATTAAGTTTTGAATTTATGAATTTTATATAATGGAAATATTTACATCTTTATTACTTTTGTCATAGGTGTAAATAATAATTTTTTAATATTTTTAAGACTTTAATACATAATTACTAAAATAGAGAAATGATTACAATACATCTTTATAATAACAAGACATTTTCTAATTAACGTAAAAAATGTCACACTAAACTTCCCCTTATTACTGTTAGAAAAAAAATAAGTTCCCAATCAACAATTTCTAATAACTATTCTTTACATTTAGCATCGTCACATAAACATATTCTAAATCGAACCCAAAGTCATATAAACCTACCCTATAACGATTCAAGTCAACTCATGTCATAAGATCTACGTCATATAAACCTATTCTGTAGCGAAACTAAAACAACTCAACTCCACTGACGTAACCACCATTCGATCCATTGATATTGGCACCCGAAAAAAACCCAATTGAAAAATATCTTTAACGCATGACGTCACACTTCCCAAAAAGTACAACTCAACTCCAATGACGTCACTCCCAAAAACCACCGTGTTCATACATGATCTGGGGGCGTGGCTACCTTCCATCTGGAGCGCGCCAGGTTTGGATTGCGCCACGCGCGCCAGCCTGGCGTGCACCCCTATTTTACTACTAACAAGGCTTGTATATTCTTACAAGCATTTATTGGCACAGATATTTTCTAATTCAAATGATTATTTTCCTTTTATAATAATATCTCTAAATTTAAGTTTGAATCTTTTTTCTTTCAGTGCAATTTGTTTTTTTAATATTAAATAAATAAAGGTATTCTAAGATGAATTAAAAGACTAATATTTTTTAAATAAAATGTAGTCCTTTTTTTATAATAGAGACAAGGTGAGGTGTTAACAATGAAGTCAAATTTGCATTAGGCGTTATTTTTGTTTCCTTTGTGACCTTTATCAGAAATTAATATATTTTAACATCAACTTTAATTCAGATGTTCATAATGTAAAACATAAAAGTGACCTAAAAATCAATTTCCTTAAACATTTTCCCTATTCAATTTCTTGAATATTTGTTGAATTTTATGTCAGTTACGCAGTTAAATAGCTAATTTTGCAAACAAAATCAAAGTTAAGTACTTTTTATTTATATTGTGTAATCTATATTTTGTAGTGATGATGAAAATAAACCTTTCCATTTTTTTTAATTTAAATTCAAAATTATTGAATCTTTACATGGACATGTAAAAATTATTTTATAAAAAAAAACCCTGAAATTAGTTATATTCCTTTAACTTACGATGTTACATACATATTATAAAGATGGACAAGGTTATGTTTTTTTTTAATTAAATTTTTCATGCTGGGAATGTATATTAACAGTTTTTATAATATTTTAAATTTTTTTTCAGTCTCCCATGGAAGCACGGATTCTTGTTAAATCAAAGGCCTTATTTGGCGCAGGGCACAAAGAGTACTAAGTAAGTATACTTGTTTAAGTCTTCATGCTTGCATTTTAAGATGTTTAAAAATAATTGTAACTAAAAAGACATTGAACACATTAACTTGAAAACATTGTTATAATTTATTAAATAGGTAAGATTCTAATTTTCCCCCTTAAATTGGAATCATACTCTCCTTTCATTTAAAAATTTAAGACCCCTGTTTTTTACCATTTCATTCTGGATGCTTAATGAATCTATTTATTAAATTTTTGAATAAAAAATAAAGAATTGGAACTGAAAGGGTTATTAAAAATACCAAATAAGACATGTGGTAAACCATGCATGAAATATCATAATTTTTTGGACTGCCAATGTCAGAAATTTAATTTCATTTTAGGGAAACAACTCTTTTCAACTGTTATTTTCGTTACATAGAATAAATATTCTTAACCCACCCTCTAATCTAATGCATACTGTTGCCGTTTGGCAACAAGCAACATAATCCACTTTATTCTCTTTAAGTAGAGCTCCCTCTCGTCAAATTTGTATTTTTTCATATTATACATTCAATTTTGAAGTTTTAGTTACTAATAATCCTCATAGATGACTGTAGTAAAAGAGTATTCCAAATTAATTAAAGAGTGAGGTTATATTAACTGTGGTGAAATTATGTTTTTGGCATTACTCAAAGTATAATAATATTAGTACTAAATCCAAATAAATTGCTTTGAAAGTCTAACTATAGTAAAAGAGGGTTATTTTGAAATATATTTAGTAGTGTTTTTTAGTCATTATTATCAAAATTGGAATTTTGTAGTTGGTTTTTGTAATATGGGAGGTGTTTTTAAAATTGAAATTATTTAATATCTAAAGTCTAAAGCAGTTAAATTTTTTTTCAGTATTTTTCCCATAATGTATTAGTAAAGGTATATATGTATAGATGTGTGTATGTGTATATATATATATATGAAACGAAATTCCATTCCTATCCTATTAATTATTTTCCACTATTTAAATATCCCATATTCCCTTAATCCCCGATACAACTTTGTCTTATTAGTTTTTCCGCGCTCCAATCCCACGCATAATCCTTGAGCATGTACAGTTATATCGCTAATGTTTGGTCGTTTTCTCGAGCCCCAAATCACACCATATTGAATCATCTTTCTTTAACTGTGATAAACACAGCCAAAAAAAATCGACAAGGCAGTTTAAATCATTTTTATTGGAGCAGGGCTGGAGAGCCCGAAAAACGACGTGGTTCTTGAAGGATGGAAGATGTACAAGTGCGCAGAAGAAATCTTCGAGACTATAGTTAAAGTGGAAGGTCACGTGGTCATCGAACATTCGAGAAAGATGATTCAATATGGTGTGATTTGGGGCTCGAGAAAACGACCAAACATTAGCGATATAACTGTACATGCTCAAGGATTATGCGTGGGATTGGAGCGCGGAAAAACTAATAAGACAAAGTTGTATCGGGGATTAAGGGAATATGGGATATTTAAATAGTGGAAAATAATTAATAGGATGGGAATGGAATTTCGTTTCATATATATATATATAATATATATATATATTGACTTAACCCTCTCAGAAACTTATATTTTTATCCTCAATTAAACTTCAAACTTAATTACCTTTTCAAGTATCCTTAAAGTTTCGTAAAATTAATTTACTTTTTAAATCAACAAATATAATATAACTTAACATCTTGTCAAATAAATTGTTAATTGTTATAATATCTCATTGTAAAATTAGTTTTTTCATTTACTTTTCTTTTTGAATTTTTTTATTATATGACAACAAAAGTCAGTTCAAATTAAAAAAAAAATAGTGAAATTCTAAGAGTTGTAATGTGTTAAATGATTTATTTCTATTACTTGATACTTGACTTTTTAACATAGTTAAAAAGAAGTAAAAATGTGTTTCATTTTTGTTGAATTTTTTAAATAGAAATGTTAAAAAATGCTTCAAATGCTATGTTTTTTTTTAATAAAAAGTGAACCTTTTTTTGTAAATGAAACAATATTGTGAGATGTGAACAATAAAATCAAATTTACATGAGATTTTTCTCATTTAAGTTAGTATATATTAAATATCAACTTTAATTCAGATTTAAAGAGAAATCTTTAATTAAATTCTGGATCAAATTTAAAACAGAGTACCCTTTGAACTCCCCCAAGATCCGTTATTTCTGATGCCATATGTTAGGAGTTACTTGTATGAGAGTGGATTTTCCAAACTCTTGTAAATAAACATATAAGCAGAATAAGTGTTAAAAAGAACTTAAAAGAGTGAAAATAAGTTCCACATTACTCCTAATGTTGATATTTTAATCACAGGCAAAGAACAATTTTCGCACTAAAGACTATAAAAGTATATATTGTATGATGATTAATTTTTTGTTGAGTTTGCACTAGCTTTTTATTTGCATGGTTGTAGACCTATAGGTAATAAATAAAACTGTAAATTAATACCATTTTAATATTTTTATTTCTCCTTTATTGTAAGCATGTTACAAATAAGCAAATATCTAACCATTGAATAAAAAGTTTTCTCAGGAATTTTATTTAAAAAAAAACCTTTGAGCACTTTTAGAAGAGTAAATATTATACGTTTATTAAAATATTTGGGTCAGGTGGTACGCCAATATTTCTCAAATGTCAAGTGGTACGCATGTGCAAAAAGGTTGGGAACCCCTGATCTAAAACATTAAAATGAACCATAATTCAAATACCTTGCACATTTTCTCGGTTCAATTCCTTGAATTTAATGCCAGCTAAGCAGTTAAATAGTAGTCTTAATGTTTTGTTTTATTTTTTTTTGTGTAATCTGTACTTTGAAGAGATAAAAATAAACTTTTTCATTTTTAAAATTTAAAGGCAAAGTTATTGAATCTTTTTATGGAAATATAGAAAATATTTTAAAGAAACTGTAAAATTATAATCCTTTAAATGTTTGATTATACATATATTTTAGATGGACAAGGCTGTTATATTAAAAAAATATGTATGCTGGGAATATATATTTGCATCTATAATATATTTACATATTTTCTTTTTCAGTTTCTCCTTGAAAGTCTGGTTATGGAAGCAGTTATGTAATTGTTTATTTTGTTTTTTTTCTAATAAAAATGTTTTGATTCCAAATGAATTTGTATTTATTTAAAATAATCAAGATTTAAATTTGCCAACCTGTAGTTATGAATGTTCCGGTGACACTTAAATAATTAGGTAAGTTTATATTACTACTTAGACTCTATAATAATAGTATCCAAAATATCTATTCTGAAGTAAAAAACGAATATCATTAAAATTCTTAATTATGTACTAAATAGTTTTTGAATTTCAGTTTTCTTTTCTCATCTTATTTCTATGCAATTTCAATCATGGTGTAAAATACAAATTTGTTTAAAATATTATGGAATATTTTGAAGTTATGAAGAATATCTTTTTCAAAATAAGTAGTAAAAGATTTTTTTTTAATTAATGACTTATGAATAGTATGATAACAGTCATTTAGATTTAGAAATTTCTTTTTAAGGACAATATATTTTGAAAATGATATATCTCTGTAATTCAAAATATTGTATAATATTTTAAACAAATTTGTTTTACACCATAACTGAAATTACATAGAAATAAAAAAAATCTCGTGAAGATCGCGTCATATAGTCACGTGAGGTTAATGTCATTTGATCACGTGAAAATAGCGTTATATGATCCTGTAAAATTAACGTCATTTGGTCACGTAAAATTAACGTCAATTGATCACGTGAAAATCGTGTCGTATTGTCACGTGAAATTCACGTCCACTTTTCCCGTGAAATTCGCGCCCACTTATCACGTGAAATTCACGTCTACTTTTCCCGTGAAATTTACGTCCACTTATCACGTGAAATTCACGTTATTTGTTAACGAAAAGTTCACGTCATATGGTCACAAAAGAGTCATTTATTCACGTCATATTAACGTCATTATTTGACGTCGAATATCACGTCTTCAAAATGGACATTGTCACCAAAAAAATGACGTCAATTTAGGGGCATTTTATGACCAAAAAATCACGTCATATTCGACGTCACACGAGTACTTGGGTATATCAACTGTAAACAACTGTATCACATTAAAGATGGCGATTTGGCTATTTTTTTAGACAATATTATTGTCTAATTATTTTAACAACCGAGGGCAATACATGCAGTCGATAAAGCCCGGTCGAGGCCTACTTGCTATCACGACTATATTTCAAAAAAGAAACAAATTCAAGACGTACGCTAAGCTATAGTAATAAAATAACATCGCAAATAAAATAAGATATGATTTTATGGATGTAAATGCCCTGAAACCAATCTGGCCAAGCTCATAAAATAGGCCTAACATTTATCATTCTTTAAAAACAAAAGTAAAACATGGTAAATTTATGCAAACTTACTTTCAAAGTTCTCGAAGTATTCTTCGAATTGCCATTCTTGCAGCAGTTTAATGCCATGTTTTTTTTTATCCAGAAACAAAAATATACACGTTTTTCTTCTGTGTGCTTTTTTCGTTTCGGCTTCTGTGCTGCTGTGTGCTTGCTCAGAGCCAGAGAGCCGCTTATAAACCTTCGTCAAGTAAGACAGTCACAACACACACACACACTCACACACATATACGTGACAGATGCTGTCATCTATTGCGCGCCACCTACACAATTTAGACATGTCCCTGAAGGGAAGGGAAATAGTCTCCAGGAACCTATACCCATAGGAAACTGCGGCAATGACCGCCCACAGGACTTTAATACCCAACAGATTTAACGAGTACATACTCCGCATATATTCGGTGAGTTTTCAGCGATCATTACTCGATCGCGGGACCTTCCGATCCGTAGATTAAGACACTGACCACAGGGCGCTTCACAGCCCCTCTGTGCAGCTGTGTTGTTATTAAGTATCACTGCGCGAGGAGGTAACCCATTTACTTACAATAAGGAAGTAGTTCTTTTGATTCCTTCGTTATTTAACGCTTAAACAACGAATTTATAGCATAATTAGGTTCAGATGAGGTCTTCTTTACGCATTTTTTTTCATATATCAGACGTATTTGGGACATGGTAAACATATTGAATTTTGAGAACATGCATGATCTCAGATTCGAGATTTCAACGTATTTGCTTTCGAGAATATTGTTCTCATAATGAAATGAGAACGTACAAGTTCTCATTTTTGAGAGTTTCATTTTTAACAGTGCAGCGAACTCCAGTACAGTAAAGTAGGTATAAATTTTCACTTTTAAATTCTATTTTCTTTTTTTATTAATGTTTTTTAGAAGATGTTGATCTTCTAAACATGCTTTTACATGAGACCGCTGCGGTTGGTTAAGAAATCAGGCTATAAAAGATAATACTTTAGTGTGTTTTGTGGCATTTTAAGCCCTCATACGAACAGATCATGCGTGTAAAAAAAATCTCGAAAAGAAATAGATGTGTATTTGGCACTGGTGCACGATAAATCTGTCTTTATATAAAGTTCTGATACCTTAAACAATGTCACGATAAGGATGAGATTTGGATATTGACCTCGTCACTTGCACATTGTTCAAAATTAAAAATTCTCCTCGAATAGCTCTACACTCTTAAAACAAAAGAGTGAAATCCACTTCAGTCGGAGAAGTGCATTTTCGACACTGGAAAGGATTGAATATTAACTCAGACTGAGTTAAAATCACTCGTTTGGAGTGATCCTGTTGGCGGTTTAACACACAAAGGATCCACTCCTTTCGGAGAAGTGTCTTTTCAAGACTGGAGGAGTGAAAATTACTCAGATTAAGTTAAATTCGCTCGTTTGTTTTACGAGTGTAATGCAACATTAATTCAGCAAAACCAAAAAGAAGCTTTTCACACAAAAACAGAAAAATAAATAGCTGTTACTAGTGACAAACACAAATATCAACATGAGAGTAAAAGAAATTACATAGTGGCCGTACAGTGGATGGTTGAGTGGGTTCACAGACGGCGTTGTGCTTGCCTATGTTTCCCTTCAAGAGTCATTTTGGATCCACAGATTCAGCAACGTAATTGCCATGATTTTTTATGAGATAAAAGATGCTTTATTATTTGTAGTGAGACTGTCTGTCTTATTTATACCGGTGTTGTCTGTCCTGTAAGATGTTTTGAAATGTTTTTTTTTTTACGAAAGAGGTCATCAAAGTGAAGTTACCTATTATATTTTTAAAAAAAAGGCTTGTGATGTCTTTGTTTGGATTGAAAATTGTTTTGAAGATGTAAACAAAAGAAAGATGACAGTGATATCCTATACATGATCTGGAATTATATGTTAATCAACGTCTATTTTTTTGTCTTGTTTAATTAACTAAAAAACTGGTAACACTTTCAAAAAGTTTTTCCTTCATTTGTTAAGTAGTCTATATTGATAAACAAAAACTTTCAGAAAATGCCTTTGAAGTTTATAATTAGAATATTTTTCGAAAAAAATCCTGCAGATATTGTCAACTTTTTAATATGAGAAAACAAACTTGCATCACACTAAAATTCACCACATTTCAATTTCATACTTTTTAATTAATTAAGATTTGATGCTGTGTTAAACTACTTTAGCATAGCTTTAAGCTGTTTCATTCTTGATTGGATATTCCTCAAAATTCATTTTTCTTTTAATCTATTTGAACCATTGCAAAGCAAAAAATACAGACCACTTTCTAAACATACCTATTATACAGAACAGACTTACCTGTACCATAGTAAATACATAACTTTTCTTCGAGAACTACAATTACTAAATTCTTATTCACATCAATCAGTATTAGCCTATTACACTCCCCTCTTTACAACCTTTGCCATAAAAGAATCCCCTACATTAAAACATCCTCTACACAGAAAATGAATCCAAAATATGCAATTTCAAAGGGTTATAAGGTCGGGAAATAGCTGAGAAAGTATTCTAGCAACACAATGGAGAAAGCCAGAAAGTGACTCAACCTTAATGCTTTACACAGAAATCTCAAACGAGTCGGCACAACTCATACATAATACCTAGCGACGTTTCTCCTTTTAAAAAACACCCCCCTTGGTATGTAATCGAATTTCGGAAGGGGACACACAATAAAAGGTATTAAAGCAAATAGCAGTCGGCCCCATCACCCAATCAGAGAAGTATCCGCTAAGGGTGTGGTTGGCAAGCACATCCGCTCCAGAGCAAATTGTAGTTGTGCGCTACCATCCCAGCCACCGAGGGGAAATTATAAGACTCAAAGGAAAGAAGAGCACTATCAAAAGGTCCAGTGCGGGGGTGTAATTTCAGGATGACCGCAGTCTGATGGAGGCATGGCTATGTATGAATATTTGTAAAACAAGGATGCGACTGACCTGGTGGTGTATGGGAGAATTAATGAGAGGGTGTGGATGCAATTACAAGAAGGGAAGGGCTGCGATTCCAGAAGGACAAGAAAAGGCATCGCGAAGGATTTCGTTTTCATCATTGTTGGAAATCTATTGTGATAAAATTGCTTTTCAAACTTTTCAAGGTATGCAAAATAAGTAGAAGATCAACTCCTAGACCTCAACACATAGGGAAAGTTTAGGGTTCAAAAGAAAGAAGGGCCATATCAAAAGAAACAAAAAAAGTTTTATATAAATTTATATTAATATTTAATCGAGAGTTAGTGATACAAATCCAAAATGATATGCATATCCGTGAAGTTTAAAAAAAAAATCTTTTTACTTATAGACAGTGCAAAGCAGCGCGCTTTCAAAGATAATAATTTGTATTATGTGGACAGCTAACTGTTAAAACTGAAGTTGACAAATCGGGATGTGTGTGTGGGTATTATTATGTGATATTTTGTAAATTACTTTAAATATTGGAAAGTGAAGTGTTTTAAAAAGCTGATGAAACATATGTCCGATTGATATTGCAAAGATTGCTTGATAATGTTTTATTTGCAAATTTATTATAAGATTTTGTAAAACTACACCTGATGCAAAATATGGACACCATATGTCCCTATTGACAGTGCATCAAATGTCCAGATTTACAAATCCACATTAACATATATGTTTATTATCATTAACGTATCTGTTTAATGAGATATTATTTTGCGAATAAATAAATAATGTTCAGGTTAGTGACAATACGCACCTTGAGTATCTTCGAAGAACCACAACCGAAAATGACCTTCCTTCTAAAATGCATGGTTTGAAAGTAATTTTATATCCTGCCTCCTCTCCCACAAAACTTTAAGATATTTTCTAATCCATCTCCTCTAAATCCCTTGAAAGAGTGACTCTACCATCCAGAAGTAGTTCCATAAAGAGCCATTTGTCCCTAATATGTGCAAGCATGTCCGTAATAGAGACGAGTGGTTCCTTATATTGACAATTGTTAGCGCTTTTTGCTTTTATTATTTATATTAAACCAGAATAATTACAGGATGCCAGAATAAATAATAGTTAAAGCAGAATAATTATGGTTAAAAAAAATTTAAAGCCCTGTGATGTGCACAAGGGGAAGGAAAAAATAGTTGTCCTTTTTGTGTCCATTTTGGTCAGGTACTACATATTTTGCAAAATTAAGTTATAAAAGTTTTTGCAAAAATTGCAATAAAGACAAAAATTTAAATTTCGAAGCTATTTTTTTTTCAATGTAACTAAATTTAATCCATTTTAAATTCTTAAGAAAATATGTTGTGTTTCATATTAGAAAAAAATCTACCCTGGTTTAGTAAAAACAAAACATTCCGAAACCCATTATGCCCACTAAAAATGCGGAAATATACAAATTGTTTTTACATGTCTAACGATTTAGGAGCATAAAAATTAAATGTGTTATGGTCGTAAACTGTAAATACTTTTAAGGAGTAAGATAGTATAGTTTATGTTTAAAGCAAACCCAAGTGTATCTTTGAGAATATATCTTTAAGCCTCACGCCCCAAAAGAGCACCAAAAAGAATACGTTAAACATTTACGCGAACTGTTATTTTTTGAAAAACTCCAATTCCCTATTCACAGACAAATTGAGGCTTTAAATTGACATTGTAAGAACTCCGACTTATAAACAATCCAGGACCTCTTATTTCGCCAGAGCCAAACTCGATATTTTTAAAAACAGAAAACTCTCCGCCCGGACGAACCGGAAAAAGATTTCCCACGCTGTATCTGAAAAGTTAACAAATTCAGACAGATTAACGAATCCCCAAACGCATAGTTTGCTGATCTTTACACAAACAAGATAAAAGTCTCGAACGGAAAAGTATAAAAGTTCCTTTTGCCCTGAAAACCCACGGGATCTCAACGATCGTCACAAACTCATCCAGCAAAACCTTCTTCTTCCTATATCCCCTCCTCACTAATTAGTGAAGAAGGAGGCAGAACTTATTCCTTTTAATTAAATATGTAAATTGTGAGTGTTACTCCTGCAAAAATGTTCTCGGGGAAAAGGATACTATGCTACCATCCCTAAACCCAGAAGACGATTCAGAGTAATACTTTGACAAGGAGGTAATTCATATATTTTTTCCGAAAGTAATATACCTGGCCTCTGATAACAGGGCTTTGATGCAGCCTAAAAAAACACTTCCAGATTACGAACCTACATTCATGTGATGAAATTGACATTTGTGGTGCTACCCGATGTATAGCTCTAAATGGGCTACATGAAACGATTTAACTTACAGCACAACCCATCTAGTAAAATGTAGAACTGTTTGCATGCATATTGCATATTTTATTTTTTGTTCGAACCGCTTTTAGTACAAAACCAAGACAATCTTCTTATAGTAAGCGGACGATGTAGCTCGAAGTTTCGTTTTATATGATGCCGATATCGTTGCTTTAGCAGAAATACAAATTATACATAGTTACACATGATTATATTAAAACTCAACTCTTGGAAGATAGACATGGACAGCCGAAGGCGTTCAAACAATCTATCTAAGTGTTTGTTGCATCTAACGATCTATAATATATACTGGATAGACTGTTACGGGACCAGTTTGTGGGTTAAAGCAAAATGGGGGAGCGCATGCTTAGTTAAGAAAATTCCGTCATTTAGCGACATATTTAATACTTTACTGTTATATTATAGGAATAAAATTCTATACAACAGTTGAGGAATCTTTAAAAAGATTCGAAAACCAGCGCCTAAGTTAGGCATCGGTAACGAGTGCTGGTTCGATTCCCGCCCTCGCCCTGGGTGTATATTTCTTTCTCTTTGACTGTTAAAAAAAATTCTGTGTCCGTCTTACTTGACGATTTCACGGCCAAAAATGAACATTATCTCCAAGTATGAGCGCGTTCTCTTTTACATTGAGAATTGTAATTCGTCCATTCAGTATACTATATTATAAAAAAGCAGGTTACAGCTCTATTTAGCCAAGGTACTGAATTGCCGTAGAATCGGGTCGAGTAATTATCGGGATGAAAATAAAAGATTTTCTGGGCTCGAGATTTTTCTGGCTCTCATAAAGATTCATTAGGAATAAAGGAAAAATATCCTGATGAAGGATGGAAGTTGTAGTCATTTAGTGGTTTTAAAATTTTCTTTGAGTGCGGCAAGTCAGGTCTCGGAGGACGCAGAGAGGTTTGTTACCAAAATTGCAGTTTAATACCCTCTCTCATCTGAAAGGCTGCGTTTTTGCGAGACGATTCTCCCATGATGATACGACTTAGTGATAGCGAAGTTTGTTAATTATGGAATTGGAAAAATGTGTTAATAATAATCCGATAAGCATTTGGAAATGAAAATTTATGGGCTTTGGCAATTTAAACAAAAACCTTTTTTTAATTATTGAAAAGTTTGTACTTTATTGCTTTAACTAAAGTTCATTTCTATAGTAATAATTTTCAATTATAATATATTACATTTTTATAAATATCATATCGTATTATATTTTAAGAACGAGATCTTTTTAACGGCTTTGAAGATCTTAAATAATATTCATTTAAAAGTGTCCTTTTAGTGTTTATTGAACAAAATATTTCTTTGGATTTTACTATGTATTATTTGTTAAAAATGCTATTATTTTTATAAAAAAATCGTTATATAAATTACATGTACTATTCTTGTAAATAATAACTAATAAATTCAATGTATAAAGACATTTAAATTTTGCCAGTTGTGCCTTTTAAAAGTATGGCAATCAAAACTCTTTCTTTATATTTAAAAATGAGTGCCCATTATTCATATAAGAAGTACCTATTTCGATAGTTAGCTTTATTCACTATAATTATCATTAGGAATGAACACGCAAGAACAAAAACTCTCATATTTCAGCCTAAATTCCTCCACATTCAGACATAATTTACACACCTCAGACATCCTCAAATGATCCCAGCATAAAACCCAAGCATAATTAATGATTATCACCAACCAAAGACAACCGAAATGACTGGATCCCTATCTTTCACTCCTGATTGCAATTTAGTCCATTAAAAGGGATAAAAAAAAAGTACCCTGGATATAGAAAATGGTTTTTAGAGAATGGATGAAACGAAAAAAAACGGAAGAAAAAAATCTCTGGGTCCTAGGGTCGGTATTCATGGCACGTGTAATCTACGCTCTCTGCATAATCTCGCCGTGGTACAATACGCTTCGAAAGATTTCTTTTAAGTCCTCTGTGGGGCTTGTTGTTCCCTGGGGCATTTACATAAAGAAGATTGTAGTCCCCCAAAAGCCCTCCTTGGAATCTTTTCGATGAAATATTTTAGTCTAATGATCTGCTGCAGCCCAAAGTGCCTTCATTTATTCACCATTTTTTTTTTTTGTCGTACCTCCCACTACGAATGTGGAACAATACCACCATAGGTATTTTTCCACCCGTTCTGAGTATAACATGTGATATAAATAGTCCAATTTTGTACTTGTTAACCTATTGTCTTCTTGAAATATTTTAATTTGTTCTGTCACCAATGTGTATTTCATAGATGCAAGCATCATATTTGAGTAACTTTCATGTTCCGCTTAGCCGATAATGGCAATCATTTTCTTGGTGGTTCTCAAGAATCGTTATCTGAATTTTGAAAATTAAAAAAAAAGGTTTTGTCAGAGAATCTCTTTTTTACCATCTTATGATTTGTTGATGGGAAACAAATTTTCTTGCAAAAAAAGTAATATCTCAAGTTTGTCTATCATTTATAAAGTAAAAAAAAATCACAATTTATCAACAACATTCATAGTAACAACATTCAATAAGAATTAACTACATTCTCAACCTACTTCGTTGAGAACCAGCTTACCAATTTTACTATCAATTTTAAAACTTTCAAAGGCAACACCAAATTTAATTTGATTTTCTTTTTGTATGCAATTAAAAATTATATTGTAAATTATTAATGGCAAAATTATATTGTAAATTACGAATGACAAAATTACATTGTAAATTACTTTCGCCTCAATGAACCATTGCATTCCTCCATGGAGATATTATAGCATTAAGTTACTGTTTATCTACAATTCCTGACTACTTTTTTAACATGCTTCAAAATGTTTTATTTTTACTACACAAATCTCTGATATTCCAAATAATTTTTTTTTCCAGGCACCCATCAACATTTACGACTTTCAAAAGTCTTAAAAACTTTAAAAATTAACGCATTTCTTAAAAAAGAGGAGGAGCAGATCTCAACCGTTATTTCAAAACAACAATTATTTCCCACCCAAACCAGCACCCACTAGAAACTCGATACCATTTCCTCTTTCCCTTTACTGATTTCACATTTTTAGAAATTTTTTCATTCCATTTTTTGGAGGTATTACCGATGTCTTTTCTTTGATTTTTTTCTCTTTTTCTTATCTTTAACCCTTTTTTTACTCTTAAGCTCGGTATTACACGAGGGTGCATTATTTTCGCTTCTTTTCTCTCCTGCCGGGGGTGTATATCGAATACCACGTATTCGTGTTGATGTTAGCTACTTCTGGAGGAGCGCATATTGAGCGAGCATGATGACTTGGTCGTTAGGCTTGTTCTCGTGTTTATTTATTTATTTTTTCTTCTTTTTACTTGGTCTTTTTTTTTGACATAAGCCCTTCTAGGCCTATCTATTGAATGTCATCACTAAATCGCTTCGGTTGCAAATGAAAAGCAAGATGTTGAAAAGAGAGGGGAATGAAAAAAAATAGGGATAGTGTGAAAAAGCATTCTGACAATAATCTTCTTTGAAAGTTTCATCTTTTTTTTCGTCTTATGTTGAACCTTTTTACGAACCACTTGGCAGCAAGGCACTACTTTAAACTGCTTATATTTTTATTTATTAAGTGTTCGCCTATGTCGTCGAGTGCAATTCAATTGTGTGATTTAACTTTATTTTTTTTGACAAGTACGGTAATAGGAATTTCTATACCAGACATGCGGAACAGTCTATACCGAATTTTCAGAAAAAAAATTATCTTCACTACCTTCTTCCAATGGCAGCGAATGGTTTCCATTTGGCAGAGAAAATGTACAATTAATAAAATATCTTATTATATTGTACTTTATCCGTTCTAAGATCAAATTAAAAATCTAATTGTCCAACTTAGTACATCTTCCATTTATGTTTGGTACCACAACCGACGCAAGTAACAACGTATTTAAAAGGGAAGATATTTGCAAACCATAAAATGATAGTCTTGGGATTGTCGATAGGCCACTCATATGTTAAACAAAACAATTTAATTAAAAAACAGCAATTTTATGCTGTATATTGCAATCAACTATTTTTAAATTTGTTATTGTTAAGCTATCATTTAATTGTAAATGTGTAGCTAGCATGACACGACTAAATTAAACAATCGAATGAATAGAATTGAATTTTAACATGTCATGTTTTAGTTATGTTTTGTTCAAATTATGTATGTTTTGTTTGAAAAAACTATAAGGAGTAATTGCGCATTTTCTATAGGTAGACACTTTAATAAAAAACTTAACTGTACTAAAAAATGAAATACGTCTGGTTACCCTAAGTATTATGAATTTCTATAGTGGGTATCTAAATCATATAAAGCTTTAGTATAATTTAAATTTAGGCATATGGGGACCAAAAGACTATAGATCACCCTTAAATAAAATATCTACTTCATTCTAAAAAAATAAATAACAATAATAAACACCATTCAATTACACAAACCCCAGAAAAACCTATTCTCATCCTATCATACCCTAGACATCGGCTGTTACCATTACCAACGTATGGCGGGAAAAGCTCCAAGTTTTTCCGCACTATATCCTCCCACCCTGGGATCGACGACGATATTAATTTTTACCCCGATCGTCTGCAGATATTGCATAAGAGTGGGTGGTGAATCTGGCAGCAGGTGTCGGGCCACGCCTCCCATTCCCCCTTGTGGGTCGTGCTATCCCTTATAGACGATCCCTCAAGAAGTTGCGTAATTCGTTCGATTGAGAAGAGGGGGATCGAATTAGGTGTTAGAAACGGTAAGAATCCATTGATTTCCCGTGGAGATTTTCCCCAATGTTGTGAAGGAAACGATGGACTAAGAGAGTTGTTTGGGAGGGAGGTGAAAGAGGTTTTTTTTAGGGTCTTGAAATATATTTGGTAAGTATTCCAAGCTCCTCTGATTTCCTAATAAAAAGTTTCTTGCTTTTAAGTTTAAGTTAAACGTTTCAAGTAGTATGTTTCTAGCATCTGTAGAGAGTTATCTGTAGAGAGTCGTGCAACGCTTAATATTTAGAATCGAGGTCAAGTGACGAGGACGACATCTGAGCTTGAACCCAATGGAATTTTAAGTGACATCGTACGCTAGCCCCGTCATGATCTTGGACAAATTTCGAGAGCACGACTGTTACAATGTACTAAAGGACACCCTACACTCTCAAAAAAATTTCCTTCAATTCACGGAAAAAGTCTGTGCAGCACTGCTACCGGAATGTTTCCGTGAATTGAAGGAGCACTTTGGTGCGCTAAAAGAAGGAAGTATTCCGTTTTTTTTTTAAGATAGATCAGTTTTGTTTATTTTTCGTTAAAAAACGAAAATTTTATGTATTTTGAAGATATATTCGCTGTGTTTATTTTCCGGTAAAAAGCGAACATTTTATGTATTTTGAAGAAATAGCGAACTTCGAGCGACATCGTACGCTGACGCCGTCGGGACTTTGGACTCCACAGATTTAACGAGCACGTCTGTCCCAGTTCTCTCAGGCCCTAAACTTCCCAGTACAGATATCCGATTTATAGGATGACTGGCAGTAGGTGGGATTCGAACCTCCGCACTCCTGAGAAGGCTGAATCCTGAGGCGGATGCTTTAACCACTCGGCCATTGTGACACATCTCTGCAAAATATTATTATAGGAGTTACTGCTGCAAAAAGTCGTGATGTCGATAGAAATTAATGGCGGCCTCTTCTGCCCACCAACAATAATATCGCGATGCGCATGCGCGGTTCAAAGAAAACGGACTTATTCGGTTTTTTTATAAAACGGAAAAATTACTGTGAAAAAAGACGGAAAGTTTAGTGTATAAAGACGGATTTTTCTGAGAGTGTATGGTTTAGAGTGAACTAAGAAATGGTTTAAATTTGGATATAAACAAATAATTATATTTTATGTATCTTTGTTAGATTTGTTCAGCATAAACAAATCAACAGGTAAATTTATGAGAACAATTGAAAAAATCATAAATAATCAGTCAACTTTTCAATATGATATTAACTATAGGGAAGAAAGTTGTTATAATTTTTTAAACGATCAAAATAACACAACCATTACATTTTTTTATTAACCCTCTAATGCATGAATTTTTATTTTCATCCCAAAAAAAATATATATGTATCTTTAATACTCATACTTCATGGAAAAAATACTGAAAAAAAAAACTGCATCAGAATTTAAATAATTTCAATTTTTAAATTTTTTTTCTCCATATGACAAAATAGATACCAACTACAAAATTTAAATTTTGATAATAATGACTAGAAATCTAATAAATATATTTATACACGATTCTAAAAGATTTTTAAAGATTTGATTTTTTTTAAAAAAAGCTAGTTCGTTTAATAAGTGTGTAGACCAAAAGCCTGTTGACCAGTTAAGGGGGAATGGGCGTGCAGGACCGGGGGTCTCCAAACTCAAGTGCCTCAATGTTAATCCAATGGGAAAAAATTATTTTCTTTGCCACATTTCTCCGGCTGTATTGAATATTTTTACAAGCAGATTTTTTATGTGATATATGTAGCTGACTTACAGGTCTCTATCTTCCCACTTTTTGAAATTAGTACGAATATATTTTTTTTTTAATATTCAAAAAATTATTTTACACAAAATATTCGAAGCAATTTCAAAAAGTGGGAAGATAGAGACCTGAAAGTCAGCTACATTTATCACATAAAAAATCCGCTTGTAAAAATATTCAATACAGCGGGAGAAATGTGGCAAAGAAAATTATTTTTTCACATTGGATTAACATTGAGGGGGGGCCCGGATGGCCGAGTGGTAAGCGTCGCAGGCCAGCAGTCTGCATGCTGTAACGGGCGCGGGTTCGATTCCCGCCTTCGCCCTGGGTGTATTTTCTCTCTTTGTGACAGTAAAAAAAATCTTTCTGTGTCTGTCTTACTTGACGAAGACTTATAAGCGGCTCACTGAGCAAGCACACAAGTCGGAATATATATGTAAAATACCCTACCCTACCCCTACATTGAGGCACTTGAGTTTGGAGATCCCCCGGTCCTGCACGCCCATTCCCCCTTAATAAAACATTTATCAAAAGTTTATCAAAATGGGCTATAAAGCCTACACTCTCCCTTCTAGAGGGCGCAATCACTGTCATTTGCCATTGTCATTATCAAAGTTAAATATGAGCAAACTATTTATATGCAGATTGAAATAGGAAAGGTTTGGTTTTAAGCGGGGCAGGTGGAGAGCTGTTATGGTGGTGGCTGGGGCCTGCGTAAAACTGTAATACCGCCTAAGATTAACAATTTACATGAAAAGTAGGGTGTGTGGGGGAATATGGGAATAAAATCAAGAATTTTCAAAATCATCTCTTTAAAAACTTATTTTTAAACTAATTTTCATTGAATTTTTTTGTATATAAAATGCATTTGAACTGTTTAGATTTGAAATACATAGATATTTTTAATTTTTTCCCACTATATACTCCAATATCTGGCAATTTAGAGAACATAGTTTCATCCTATCATTTTCCCCCAGGGTGGGGGAAAATGGGGGTATCTCAAATTTAAGAATATCATGAAATCAAAAATCCTTAATATAAAGATCAAATTGAAACAAAATCATCCCTTATATTAATCTTCACATTTTTTTAGAAAAGCTAACTTTTGGAGATAATAATAATAGTGGAATAATAGAATACTTAATCAAAAGAGTATGCTCCTCTACTATTAAATTGAGGCTCCAGTAAAACTATACAGATTGCACTGAACTTTACAAAATAATCTTCATTGTCTACCTCTGGAAATGATTAATAGTTTTCCAGCTCTGATTCGGTTAAGAACTTTACATAATAAGTAATAGCTTCTAGTTTGTATCGTTTAGTTAATATAATTGCAGATAAAAACATTACACACATGTATTCTGGGCATATTCTTAAATGTACATTGTTAAACTTAATGTATTAAATTAAATTTTAAAATCTTATTAAACCTTAAAATCTTATCAATTAATCTTATTATTTTGAGTTTTTTAATAATACTGTACATTTTAATTACATTAAAATGGTTTTTTACTAATATCCTCCAATGTGCCGGCCCGACGGCGCAATGGTTAGAGTCTGTCATCTGTCAATATCCTCCAATAAGTATAATCCAATTTAAGTTCAATCCAATACCAAAACTCCATTACATCAGTAACAGCTACGCCTAACCATACCACCACTTTGCCCAACTGCCAAAAAATAATTATACAAAATTTAAAAATTGGTGTTTTTATTAGCTATTTTTGCAAAAATACTCTTCAAGAATGTGGCTTTTGCAAGTCCCAATGCTTTAGAGCACAGAATGTTTTATAAAATAAATAGAACAAAGTTTTTACGAGTGAATTCTAACAGCTGAAAAAAAATTAATTTAAGAACAAGAATCTGAATGAATTAATGGTGCTGCCAGATTATAAAAACCAAATAAATATAATTAGAGATCATCTAAAAATAATATTTCAAAGAAAAAGTCTAAAAAAAATAATAATTGCATCGTGGGAAAATGTATATTTTTAATATACCCCCATTTTCCTTTCTACCCCTTATTATTTTTTTTCAAAAACTTTATTTTTTTTTCTTTGTCATTTAATCATTTAAAAAAATACTCCAACACCCAGGTGGTAAATTTTTAATTACTATAAAACATATTAACCATTCATAAATTCATAAGCGAAAATAGTTTTTAAAATTTTTTTTTCCTCAAACTAAAAGAGTAAGGAAGAAATACTCTAAACAAAAATAAACCGTTTTTCTCCGTTTCTAAATTGTAGAAGTAAAATTATCCACAAAAGCATTTTTTATTGGTTCGTAATAAAAAGATCGTTCAAAACATGTGGATAAATGTATTTGTATTAATAGAATAATGTTACAAATTGAGTTCAAAAAAAGTTTTATGAAATTGCCTTTTCTCTGTGCGTGTTTCCCTCCATGGCTCTTCAACTCTTGCAAGAGTTTGGGCTTGAAGCGCCATCTGTTGACACTTAGTACTAGTATCTGAATCATGGCAAATTTTAAAAGAGCCTGATGCTGAAAGCCTATCGTTGTTGGAGTCTCCGTGTCTCTTTGGTTTATTAAAAGATTTTTTTTAGCTTATCATGGTTTAAAAATATCAATTTCAGACCGATGAACGTTATGAATTATGATTAACTTTTAATGAAGCATTATTCAATATAACTCTTTCAAAATGCATTTTTATGTGAAATAAAAGTTTTTGGCTTATCAAAAACTTTAAACTTCCTTTCCACAAAAATAGAATTAAAAGTTTGCGTTATAATATTTACTGCACCAAACACAACAAGACAAAAAGTTACAACGATAATGAATGTCATCAATATGTCGCTAATAATTGTCGGATATAATTAATTTAAATTCTTAATTAAATATCGAAGGATGAAAAACGAAGATAATGTTCCTCCTAAATCTAACAATAGGCAGCTCTGGCCATTACCACCTAGGATGGAATTCTTCTGAATCCAAAATTTATTCTTCACTTTTAGTAATACAAAATTTACAAATTTGTTAACAATAGAATAGTATTTTTTAATGTAATTTAAAATAGAAAGAGCTGAAGATATCAATGGAAGATTTTTGTAACACAAAGCGAATTATATTTTCTTAGTAAATAAAAAAAATCTGTGGTTAGAAAACCTGCAATTTGAATGTAAACAGTACGGAAATTGGCAGCAAAACCTAAAAAGTGTCTCTTGTTTTTCAATGATATACAATTAAAAAACCATCATGGTTATTTATTATCTTTAAAAAAATCCAGATATTTTATTCTTCGTTTTGTTTACTACGGCAAATTAACCTGACAAGCCTACCTTTGCACCAAATATATTTTGCATTTCATCGCAAATAACCTTCTGAAATTGCCACCCTAATAAGAGTATCATACACCAAGTTTTGGGAAAAGGTTCATAGCAGGTGTTAGTATGACATGCAAGGTTATGGCAGTGTCCCAAATGATATCTCTTTGTGGTCAAACTTCAGTTGAGCACTAGAGGGCGAATCCAAGCTTTTGCCCTCTTGAGCAAACGTAGTTGTTCATACGTCATCTCTTCTGTTATCGGTGGTATTTAATATAAGAAACTTCAGAGGAAAAATAGCATAATAACAGGTTGGTGGAGAGCTATTTGGTGTACCTAGGTCCTATACTCTCACAAAATATTGATTCTACTACGTGACGACCTAGGAGATGTGTCAACCCCTGTTTAACAAGGTCATTATAGTCAACATTCAGCAGATCGTCATTAAGCTCTAAATCGACATAGAAAAGGAAAAGAAGGGTTTGACAATTCATTAAAATTATTAGTTAATCACGTACTATAGGCGCTTCCGGACGAAGCTGTGAAACCCATGCTTTCCAAAGCATGAAATCTCATAACAAAACGTTTCTGGAAAATTACTACATAAAGTAATCATTTGGTATTCCACTAAAAAATTGTCATTTTAACGTAAAAGTGTATTAAATATATAAAAAAAATCAGTTGTTGAAAATTCATCTTGTAGATCCTCAGTTGGCAAACCTGAGTGTTGTTAAATAAAAATATTAGAAAGTAGAAAGAAAACTATTTAACGTCGTATGGAAACTGTGGACATGTTAATCTAATTCAACATTTGGTTATCATACTGTCGTCCATGATTATTTATACTAACAAAACTAAATGTTCTAAATTTATTTTTTTTCAAATACTACTTTACATGTAATAAACTTCGATTGAATTTAGCCCCAACTATTAAAAGTTTGTTTCACTGCTGAACGCACACACGCACCAAGCCATCTTACTCCACTCTCCTCCAATCCCCATCACAACTGAGAAAGGGTCGATCTCTTATTGACACACAACTTAAGGTTCGCCCGGATATGACACCTATGCGGATAAACGAGAGTGCGGATAAGGAAGAGTGGGTAAACGAATGGTTGCGGAAATTGACCCTTTAGAGGGGGGACTTGGTACAGTGTACCCGGGTCTTCTCTGATGACTCAGAAGTGGAAGTGTGTTGGACAAGTAGAGTCCATGTATGCACTTTGGTAATGGAGTCCTGGCGGAATTACAGTTGTAAGGACCACTGCGAAAATGATTTGGTTCGGTGATTGGCGAATCTGAATAAGATGGAATTGATTGCAGTGTGAGAGCTTTGATGACTGTAAATTGATTCGATAGCATATCGCTTAGGGATTGCGATGAAGCACGACATGTTTTCTTAAGGATTTGTCTTTAAATTGAAATTTCATAATTTATACACATTTTAAAATTATTCGATTTTATAAGTGTGTTGCGATACGTTCTTTATTTTTCAAAGAAATCGTCTTTAAATTAAAATGTCAGAAATTTATAATTTTTTTTTATGTGTTAGATTTTTGAAGCGTGTTGGTTAAAAAAAATGCTAGTCAGAATTTCAATACAGACCAAGTAGCCAAATTCAATCTTAAACAATATTATTCTAATTTATTTAAATTAATGTATTACTAAGATCACAAAAATAGTTTACAAAAATTAAAAATTACGTATTTAATCATCAAATTTCTTTAAGAAAAGTTACATTTAAAAAGAAATCGTTTCTAATTTTAATTGATTGAAAAGTACTTTATTTTTAAATTTTAATCATTTTTCTGATTTGCTCATTTATATTACTGACAATATAAAAATTGAATATATATCTAAAGTCTGGAAACATTATTATACTTTAATCTAAATCTCTAAAAAGGTTTTGATTTTTAAAAAAATGTATTGAAGTCGTAGAAGACGAACTTCCTTCTTATTGTGTCCGTAAAAACAACTAACCGGATACGTAGGCGCCATCTATCGAACTACACTGCAAGTAAAACACTCTCCAATGAATACGTTCAACAAACTTTTGACAAACCATTTCAGCAAAAAAAAAAACTGAAGATTCTTTTTAAAAAAAAATCAACACGAGTATAAATTAATACAATTTATCAAACTTCCAAAATACCATTCGATATTCAGCAGTCGAAGCCAGTGCAAATTGCCCGCTTTGTAAGACAAGTGTAAACTCTGGCTACTGTTGATCTTGGGTGGTCGGGCAGATGTTGACACTCCCTGTGTTAATTAAAACGGGTCCTAGCTGGGTCAATATGTGTGCTCTAATCAGGGCTGCTCTTTTCACTGAGCAAACACCTGGGAGCTTCCGTCAAATATGCTGTGTTATTATGTTATCATCCGTTGGATTTATTGCGTTTGGGGTTTTCTTTCAACCGGTAGTGGCAGGAAAGGGTGCTGGGTTTCGGTTTTTCCTCAAAAGGTTGGGTGATTTTAGTTGTGCTGTGATGGAGCTAGAAAAATCTTTAATGTCAGAGGAAGGCTATTACTGCAAAAGTCCCATTCTCCCTTTTTTTTCGAAATTGATTCAAGATTAGATTCTGGTTATCTACTTTCATGGGCAAATTTTCGCACTGAAGTTAAGGAAACAGTGCAATGGTTAGGATGCTAGCCTTTGGAGCTGTTGGGCTCGAACCCTGGTAAGGCATGGATGTTTGTGTCCGTCAATAAATGTTATTATTTGTCTATGTGTTTGTGTAGCCTCTTTCTTTGTGTGTCTCTTGTGCATGTGTCATTTCTGGGGTTGAATACAATAGACCTAAGGTCGCAGTGTTCGGCGAACTTTCTCCCCACCAAGAAAGTTGTAAGTCCATATGAAAACAGTACGCTTAGTTTTTTTTTATTTATTTAAAAATTTAAGAGATATTGTCAGTCCCATAGAGCTAATGCATTATTTTCTTAATCACAACTTCCGCAGAAGTAATTCTTTGTCATGTTTTAGCCCTTTTCTCCCAGGTATGGGAATCTACATAACATCGAAATGAAACAAATTTGAAACGAAAATATTATCTAGTTACTTAATTATATATTTTAGAAGTTTTAAAATACCATAAATATACAGCGGATGGCTACAGTATTTCAAAACTTTATCAATTAATAATTAAATAACCGGATGTTATTTTCGTTTCAATTTTGTTTTAAATTGATGTTACGACCTGATGGAAATGGGATAACATGCAAAGCAATTCTTTTGCGAAAGTTGTGATATCAAAACTAATGCATGAGCTCTCTCTCAGTCATGGTTATAACCTTTCAAACCATATTGCCAGTTTATATATAATAACATGCATGGAAAAGCATTAAAAGTGAGTAAAGAAAATGTTCGAATTCGACAACAACAACAAAACTATTTCTTAGGTTTGCATTTAAACGTCGCTTTAAATAAAGGTGACAGTTGCTTATTACTAACATATTCATAGATTAATTTAAGCACTTAACTCAAAATTCTGCATTACTGGAGTAGGGGGTAGAAACATATATATTTCAGATTGTACACTCTTAAAACGAACTATCGATTTTAACTCAGTCCGAGTTAATTGTCACTCCTTCAGTCTAGAAAATGCACTTCCCCGAAAGGACTGGATCCTTTGTGTGTTAAACCTCCGACAGGATCACTCCAAACGAGTGATTTTAACTCAGTATGAGTTAATATTCACTCCTTTCCCGTGTCGAAAATGCACTTCTCCAACTGGAGTGGATTTCATTCTTTTGTTTTAAGAATGTACATTAGTGCTTGAGCTGAGACCAGCTTTTTGAGCCTTTTTCAAGTAAGACAGACACGGAAAGAATTTTTACCGCCACAGAGAAGGAAAGTACACCCAAGGCGAAGGCGGGAATCGAACCCGCACCCGTTACGGCACTCAGACTGCTGGTGTAATTTACTGGAGTAATTTTACTCTGAACGTCCATTTTCTTACTTTATTATTTACTTCACTTTTTCATGCACCCATTGCGATATTCTAAGAACTAGGATTTTTCATCTCCGCATTCACACGCGTTTCCGTGTGTTTGTGCATCGCTCTGTCCTTTTTATTAGACTTGAAGCCAGGCTTATTAAAGTGGGTTTTGGAGTGGGCAAACAGATATCTTCTTGCCCGACCGACTGTTTGCCCGAAACTGATATACCGAGATAAAGTTGCTGCGGGATTTGTGTTATTAAAAACCAGGAGCGGAGGAGAAAACCAGCTTCAAAATGTTTGCGCAAAACAGGCAAAATGTGTTTGAAATTTGCTGGAAGGCATGCTTTTTGCGAAGTTGACTTTTTATACAAATAATAAAAAACTAGTTCCCTAGTAAAATAAACGTTTTTGCATTTTTTTTCGACAAAAGTTTATTTCTTGTTATGTACTCTGGAGCGTTAATTTAATATTGCGTAAGGGTATATATGAGCAGTGTTTAAAAGGTTAAATATTCGTAAAAAAGTGGATTTTAGATTTTTTAAAAAGGTATGAGTGTTTCTGCAAATAATGAGCTAAAGTTGTTCTTTTTTTAATTTATAAGGTCTTGAGACTTTTTTTGTTAAAAAAGTTTTAATTGATTTTTTAAAAAGAATGTGTTACGTAAAAACGTGCAACTCTCATATGAAATTAAAATGACTCTGAAGTAGTAGTCTGATAAACCTATAACATAATTCGTAGTAAAAACTATACTAAGTATAATTTATTTTTATCAAGACTATTAAATGCATCATATTGTATACGTTACTTGTCACTAACTTCTATTTTATGCAGAGAGTTTTCTTCATGGTGTGTACCGTATGAATCAGTCTTCTACTGGTTTTCTGAGATGTCTGTATACCTTGGAAAAACGTACACAAAAATAAAAAATTTAATAAAACTAACCAAACTTGAAGAACAAAACATTTAAATTTAGAAGAAAAATTTTGAATGAGGTTGAAAATAAATTTTCATTGTTTAGGCCGAAATGTCAATTGAAACATTTGACGTTTCTAATAATATACGTAAACCATGTAAAAATAAAATACTAAGCAAAAATATCTATGACAAAACTACATTTTGAAAGGCTAGCCACTATGCCTCTTATGAACAGCGAGAAAAAGCACCTCCATCTGTATTCTTCCCAGTCCCACAATCCTATAAGACATTTCTAGTCTACAACATGAGGCTCGAATGGCAAAAGATAGATTGTCCATGGTCTTATCCGCAGAACAACGTTACAAAACTACTCCAATTTGTGGTTTTCTTACAGTTTACGCAGGGTACAAAGTAGTTGGGAAGATCTTAATACTTCTGTGGAGGAAATACACGTGTTTCGAAGAATTCGAAATGCTTTCAAAAGTAAAGTGAAAAATCCCCCTTGCACAAACTTGAACTCAGAATACAAAACATCTTGGCTTCGTGAAAGCTGCAGAGGATTTGGAGAGAATTTCAAAGCACGTAATTCTACCCTCAGGATTTTAGTTTTTATTTCTAGGTGGGAGGGATGGCTTTCGAGTTTTAAAGAGTTTTATTTATTTTTCAACAAGAAGGCTTTTGGGATCATTTCTGTGGTCACTTTAGTTGTTATTTCGTGAATGGTTTGGTAGTTTCGATATGTTACATAAACCTTAAAAAAAAAACTAAAAGTAATACGGGTTAAGATTTAAATTCATCATCATTTACTAAACAAAATCTAAATTGCAGCATCTTTTACTGTATAACCAGGTTACCAGGTTTTTTTTTATTATTTCTTTGACCTGAGACCAGATTTATCCAAAAAAACCCACCAGAAACACAAAAGTCAACAAAAGTGAATTGCTAACCTAGAACCACACACGGACAAATACTACGAAAGCATTTAATCATAAAAGACACTGAAAACTCTACTTAACAAAAAGCTTTTCCCTTGAATTTTCTGATGCTCTAGCAGGTAGAATTCCTGTTCAGAACCCCATCGATCAATGAGACAAATGAAAAGGGAACTACTACGGATGTTAAGGAAATAACGAGATTGATTTTTCCTGTTACATGCTGTCTTTCGGTGTTGGATATGCAACATGGAACGGCAAAAACATACAGGTTGATAGGCTTCTTTTCTATGTTGTGCTCAGAATCCCTTTTTTTATTGTAGGTCATCTGCCAAACATTTACAAAAACGTCAATTAAAGAGTCAATCATAGCACATAATTCAGACTGCTTATCTACAGCTTCATGCATATAGACAGACCTTATTCAAGTATATTAATTACTGTTACGGCGTACAGCTAGTCATGCAGGAAAATTCCAGTCGCAGAATCCAAATTTTAAATATAGGCAATAGTGTTTCATTCTTGCAACGTCAAAAACCTATTTTTTATAATCACTTTGTTAAAATAACAATCAATATTTATAAAAATAACAAGAAAGTCAAGCTCCTAATTCCATAAAGAAACCTAAACTCTACATCTCTTGGAAATGGTGTGACATAGAAGACCAAAAAAACATATAATTTTTAAAGATATTCTTCGCCCGGAAGTGTTGGTTCTTTGTTAGTCCCCGAAAGTAATGAGGCAGTGAGGTGTTGACCTCCCTTGAAAATGGTGAGGGTGGCGGAATCAAACGATATTTTTCCTCACCTGCACATTTAGCGTGGGAGTTGTACGAACCCCCTTCAATGGAAATGGGAGAGTTTGTCCGTAATTTGACAAATCACCCTGGGGTTAAGAGCAGGTTGGGGTTTTGTATTGTAAAATTTGTGTTATAAAATCTGGAAAACAGTTGTTGTTTGTACATGGAACTAATATGTCTCTTTTCAGCTTGCTTACAACAATAGTATTGACAGGATAGAAAAGAGTTTGTTTTGTTGGTTTGTAGGCGAAATGAAGATACCAAGTGTTTTTAACATGGAGTTTACATTACAAATGTGTCTAAAAACGGTTGGTTATATCTCCATCCAAGAATCTTCATTTTGCACTGAGACAACCGGATATTGATATCAAAATTTCGAAAATTTAAAATTGTATTAATGTGAAATCAAATAAAATATGGATTTGAGCGATTCCTTCATAACAAAACTGAGTTCTAAGCAGTAAATGGGACATTTTTCCTAGTTAAGAACTTATTTTTCAACAACTATTAAATAATATTTTATTTTAGTTGCGACACTATGTTTGTGAAAACGCCATTTGAATCATTTTCCGATTATAAAATGCAAGACACTCTAAAAATTATATAATTGGAATTCAGTAACATCCAATTTATATCAAATATAACGGCTAAGTTTTTACAAGTTTTACATCACCTATTTAAATAAAACAAGCCATAGTAAATCTGGCATTCACTCTCGTGAATAGGTCGAAGCTTTAGAGACAGATGAAAACAAATGGTGGGGACCAGTTATAAATCTGTCGTAAAGTTGGCCGTGTCCCAGAGAAGTAATTGCGATCCTGCAAAGCCTGAAGTTGAAATTGGGCTCTAAAAATCGGTGGCCTGAGAAATTCAAACCCACCTGGACCCCCCTAAGTTCGAGCACATGCAAGTTCATAGAACGAGAGAGGGATGACGCCACGACTTGCCTCAGTGAAGCATGCTAATTGAATGGGACCCCTTGAACACCGACCAGGACTGAATAAACCATAGCGAATCTCTTAATACCCGAATCGAAAATAAATGCCCTAATCGGAATTTCACGGAGGCTCGAAAGCTTCGATACTCGAGGATGTCGAGGGAAAAAACACTTAGTTCTTTATTACTTATTTCTCAATGTTAATAACCATGACCTCCATGGTGGTAAAAGGACTAAGTGTCTGGACTCAATGGTTCGGCTATCCAAAAATGAAGACAAAGATGTGACCCCGTCCTATGTTACTGGTTATGACCCTTCACACACTTCATAATTCTAGAGTGATGAATGAACAAGAAGCTTCTTTTTGGAGGTTTCAAATTGGAAATATGAAACTATAATTCATTTTCAAGCCATCAACTAGGCACAGTTAATTTTTAGTAAAAAATTAAGGTGCAACCAAAACAAAACGACTTTTGATTGCTAGTTTTAAGTCTTAGACTACACAATCTGAAGTTAATAAGAATATAAGCTAAGTTTTTTTTTGTGTGTGTTTTACATGTGAGATATAGTTGGCAGCCTCCCGTGAGAAGTACAAAGAGTTCTGCTCGCACTCTTAACTGCTCATCAACAGGGCCTGCTCCTCCATAAGGTCCGTTAGGCCCGGGCCCCTAAATTTTAGGTTCTTTTTTGCTAAATGCTGTAAATCCCCAAATTATCAGTGAACTAAAAAAAAATCTGATACTCCACTTCATTTTTCGCCCAATTTTGGCTAAGAAATTGCCCTAATGCGATTGTTTTGATCGATGTTTATAAGGAAACCTATAAAATTGTAGCAAAAATTTTATACATTGGTCTTAGCATCATCATTACTGGAAATCGTACTCAAAATTTTTCGCAAAGGGGCCCCCAAAATAAATTGTGCCTATAGTCTGAGATTTCCTAGAGCAGGCCCTGCTCATCAAAAATAACCCATGAACCCCTCTTCGCACCACAATGTGGGAGTGCACAAGTGAGTCAGTGTGGGATTGCAGCCCCGAAAACCGCGATATCTGCGCAAGATGGATGACCGCGTGTTGTTGGCAATCATTCGCAAACTGCCTTCTCCTTGTTAACACCCATGAAAAATCAGATCACGTGCATGGACGAGTGCTATAGGGGAGAAACATGCACCCTAGTTTCACCCTATTCAAAACTCTTTTTTTTATATTTAGCACAAAAAAGCTGAGGTGGGACAAAGTACTGGACAAGTGACCACTATGTTGGGCTTTTTATGAGGAATAAAGGCTGTGGCATATGTATTTAACGGTGGCTAAAGGGGGGAAGGATATTTTTTATGTTGATATTATTTATGGCTGTATGGTGTCAATGGCCAAAATATTGGTTTTCAATTCATGTTAATGTCCAGCTTTACAACTTCAAAAAAAGTGTAACAGATCACGAACATATTGAAGCAATTTCAAAGGTATAACTACAAAAACAATGTATGTAAAAAATATCTAAAAATTCGTTCTGGAGAAAATAATTCCTTTTAATATTTTTAACGAATCTAAAGCAGCATATTTTTTCAACATAGTTCTTGAAATCATTGATTGATTGCATAATTTAAAATATATAATTTAAAAAATACATGTTAAATTCAATTAAATATAAAATTCAACTAATTTGTCTAACGTATCACTAAAATTTGTTTTTGTTTTACTTGTGTAAAAGATCTCGAAACAAGTAGTAAATATTGAGACACAATACTCATATTCTACATAATATCTTCCGTAAAAACAGTCTATACATTCTCCATATCAGTATTCAAAATATAATTTATTTAAACACTTATTACAGCTAAAAAAGTAAACTTTTTGGAATGAAAATGTACTATAGCCAAATAAATATAATTACGGTTTACTTAATGTTATGTCACTTTTATGAGGCCATTTAAAAAAAATGAACTTACTCAAAGAATTGAACATGCAGTTTGAAAAATTTATTACTAATCAACAAAATTCCAAGATAATTTAAGGTTTATTCCCACTCGAATCGAAATAAACATTTTGATAACTTTTATTTTTTAATTATTTAACTTTCAATTTATTTACTTGGAATATGCGAGATTAGTTCAATCTCATTATTTTTTGTAACAGAATTATAGTTTAAGATACATTTGCGAGTTATCAGCCATTGAAATACTAAAAGATATATGTAATATATGTGTAATGTTAATATATGCAATGTTTTTTGTAGGGTAAGGTGGGGTAAGTGGGCCGTTGGGGCAAGTGGGCCACCCCTCCTGGCTTTTCCCGAATTATGGACGTAAAAAAAATCTGTTACAATATTTTTACGTATTTACCCCAATAGATGCAGGAAATATTATGGCATCATTTTCATTTAAGTATGTAACAAGGTACAATCCTTTTTGCGAAAATTTTTCAAATTGCATCTTTTCGTAATTCACGCCATCATACTCTTTTTTATATTTATTTCCAAACGGCTCATGATACAAAACAAAATGTTATATATTTTGAGAGTGTATAAAACATAGTATCTTTTTGTAGTGTCATGTACTTGTGATGTTGATAAGGTTAAAAGAAAATTGGGGTGGCCCAGTTGCCCCGCGTTTGGGGTAAGTGGGCCACCACAATGGCGGGGTAAGTGGGCCAGGGGTGGCCCACTTGCCCCAACTCTTTAATATACTTCAAAAAAAATCATATTCACTGATTCATACGGTTAGTCATATTCACTATTCATAGTCCTATTCATTGACATAGGCCAGTTTAAAATCTGTACCGTCAAAGCGGGTAACTTTGGCCACGGAGGGTAACTTTGGCCACGCGTCGGAAAAAGATTCGTTTCTTAATTTCTCTTCATAAAATGATCTCATCTTAAATTGTTTGACATTTTTGGAAAGGTGGAAACATCTCCTTTCATTTCATGTAAAAAAAATTCTCATTCTAATTCTGGCAATACTACAAATGCTGTTTTCATTCTTACAAGCATAAAATGACAAAAATCTATATCTTCCAACTTTTGTCTGGAACACTTAAAAAAATCTTGAAAATATTTAAATAAAACACTCTATTCGATTCTTTTATTTATGGGGAAGAATATTACACCATTTGTTTTATTCTAAATTGAATACTTTTTATGCTGTATTTAAATATTGGTAATTGGGAAGCTTTTGCCGATGAATGCGGGTAACTTTGGCCACAGATGTAAATATTTATTTATGGAACTTTGCACTTTAAAAAATATACGTAAAAGTGAATTCTGTTTAACTATTTTTGAAAAATTCTTACTTTTATGATTACTCATTTTTCAGATATTTTTTAAAAAAAATAAAACGATTTTAAACATTAAAAAAAATAAAGATAGAATGCAAGAAACGTATACCACTCAAAATCGTAAATGTCGAAAGGTAAACATTTTCAGATTCCTAATTATGAATACATTATTTTTCCCCTTTCATAATAAAATCGTTTGCTTTTTATGAATATATTTGTTATTACATCTTGCTTCAAAATAGTTCTTTTTCCCTTACTAAATTAGAATTTTATTTTTCTTTTAAGCGACAAACAATACTAGTATTCATTGTGTAATGCCATTCCACGATGCACTGCAATGTAAATGTTAAATTATATGCCATTTTTAATAACTATATGTCTTATAACTTTGTTATTTTAAGTTAAAATTTTTAACATTGCTATTTAATTCGTTAATACAGCCGTTAAGGATGTTAAAAAGTGTGTTTTTTATGTATTTCATGAGTGGCCAAAGTTACCCGCCCGGCTCCAAACAGTGTCCTAATTTTTAAAATTAATGCCAATTTTTTATTAATTTATAAAATTTAACAAAAATGCTTGAAAATTATTCCTAAAAGTACAATACTTAGAATACATAATGATTTTAAAAAGTTTAAATAGTTTTTGTAGTTAAATTTTTCTTCTTTTGTAAAAAAAACTATGATTTTGGCCAAAGTTACCCGCACTGACGGTAGCTATAACATTTTTTTACACGACATGCAAAAATGACAAGATGAAAATTAACGTATTTTTTCTTGTAGTAAGCTTACATGCCAGAAAAAGTTGCTATGGGGGAACTATTAAAGATACATCATTACTTTTTTTTTTCAAACACTCAAAAAATCATGTAGATTATTCTACTTGCCCCACCATATCTCTACCAGTTATGTGTAAAAATATATTAGGGGGGTGGCCCACTTACCCCACCTTGCGGGGCAAGTGGGCCACTCGGATGACCAAAAAGAAAAACATGTTTTTAAATTTATTTTTTGCCAATTTGTGTTAAGGTTGTCATGGGTACAGTAATAACATATGAGAGAGTGGACCACAAAAAAAAATAAGTTGTTAGGCCGATTATATCCAGTGGTATGAGGGTCTAAAGTCGAATTATGCCAAAAAGGTGGCCCACTTACCCCACCTTACCCTAATCATGAAGATTGTTACTAACATTAAAGTCGATTGCATTTTATTTTACTTTCGATTTTAATCCTGTGTAGACATAGTCTCAGTTTACTGATTTAAAAATGGTGCCAACCAGTCATCTATTACCAATGGGGGCATAACCTTATTAATTTACAGACTTACACACACTAATCGAAATTTATATTGTAAAAATTTGAAAACTACTTTTTAAATATAGAATCCACACAAAAAATAAACTGTGTTCATTTATACATGTTGTTTATTATAAATATTTATTACAGGTACACTATTTTCGTAAGATATTTTGAATAATTCAAGTCTTCATTCATAACTTTTTTCGACGACCACAAAGCAAAGTTCAGGATTTGCATTACTATGAAATCAGAATCCCCTAATGCACATATAGCAGTGAAGTCACTCCACTCAACCGCGAAATGTCACAATGCTCCAACCAAACTATGCAACTCTCGACAATGCGCGAACGTAGCAATGCACACCAAATGTCCTACGGTTTGCATGTCGTATAGTATAAAAAAGGCTGATATCAAATGCTATAACATATCACTTCATACCTTTTTCGATGGTTATAGAGATTTAATAAATGAGGTTTTCAGTGAGCTTGACACCAAAGAGTCACATGACGTGAATGGTTGCCCCTATTTCAATGGTGAAGGTTCATAGGGGACGACTTTGAACAGCGGGATATCGAAGAGGGTGTGAATAAAAGTGATGCCATGGAATTTCTAGGGATTCTGGTGAGGAAACCTGCAACTCCTACTCCTTTTAGGTAGTGGAATTGAAGTCCCAAATAGAGATGTAAACGTCAATAAAAAAAGGTGCAAATTGCATTCAGATAAACTGTGTTGTTTACAACCTTACCTGTATTACAAGGCTAATATTTGAAATACTTATTAATATTAAAACTTTAATAATCTTCATATATTTAAGCAATTCTTTAGAAGCTTTGAAGGGATTGATGAGCAGAATTTTTTAGGGTGTTTGAAAAAAAATATGTTGCAAGAAATTCTTTCCTCTTCCATCCCCGCATTAAAACATTGAAGTTTATGTTAAATTTTCACTTTAAGAAAATACGCCGGAAATAAGATAATTTCACTACTCTGGGACATTATACTCAAATAAAAGAAAGCACTTCTAAATGTAAAAGATCATGATAAACCTGGACCACCATGAAACAAACTCTCGCATTTACATGAGGAAACACTAATTTCAACACAACGATGGTACTGCTTTCCATTTTAAAACGACACAATGAAGCACAATGGAAAGCCAATAATGGATATTTTACAGTTGTGTCCAGATTCGAACCCCACCTTGAAAAGCCATAAATCACTGTGCTAGAGACCTCTAACTGTGGCCGGCCAGAAAGGGTGGTCTTGGTCTATCACAATAGGAGTCGTGGCGTGGACGTGAGAATTCCATTAGAATCTGGAATTTACTATTTTTCTGCCCCTTGTAAAGTGGTTTGCAAAGTGTTAGCATTTTGTTGGTGACCCTGCTGAGATGATGGATGGAAATTGGTGACTTTGTGTCAGGACTAACAATGCCTGCCAGGAGGAGATGATACTGGCTTGAGTTATCAATAGTGAACCATATGGTGTGGGCTTGGTCGTTGTTGGAAAAGCGTGAAATTCAGTTGAAAAACTAAGAAAAATGTCACTCCATAATGGTCTGTACACAAAATAATTATACATTTTGCAGTTATATATATACTGGAACAACAAATATGCAGTGTTCAATTGTCAACGATAGGGAAAATATCAAATTTTCAATCATAAATAAAGGGCAAATTGATGGAGCTTTCAAGTTTAAAGGTGTAAGAAACAATATATGAAATGTTGGGCTTAAATACTAACTCTTATAACTCAATAAATAAAACACATATATACACTTCACCGTGGAAATTTTCTTATTGCTAGTTAAAAGCTGTCAAATTCCATTCCGTGAAATCGGAATTGTTTTGTATTTCATCTAATTACATTTTAATCGCACTCAAGCAAGTATCACAAAGACAAATGAATATGCCTATTACTTTTATGCTAAAAAATAAACTTAAGTTTGGATAATGAATTTTATAAGTACTTACCCAGGTACACACAAAGTACAAAACAGTTATTAATATTGCGAAATTACAAATAAAAAAGTTGGGTGCACATGCTGAATCTTGACTTCTGTATCAACTGTGTAACAATTATAAACCTTTCCCACAATCTGTCACATCTCGTACCGTCCCAACTAACTTATGCACACTTCTATACGTGAATGTTTACCAAGTGCTTTCCTCGCAAGGTACTTGAACTCCCTAAGTATTATAAAGATAGAATACACCAACTTCATGCAGGATATGCCATACAAGAGCACACTTAACACTGTACAGAAGCTCAAAGAGACAATGAGGACCTCAAACTTTTAAAGACTTTTATGTTACCAGGATAGCTAGCCTTTTAAGGACATACAGGTGCATCTACGCTATAGTGCTAAAGACGATAAGGGAAATGGGCTGAAGTATTGTCACATTTCGGCTCTTGCGTGGAGTCTTGGGTGATTTTTCAGAGCTCCTGACTCGACGAAAGGGACTAAACGACGTGTAAAAAAAGTTTGAGATCAGCGGATATCTACGGTTCATCCCTTAGTTGGGCATTTTTTTTTTACTTCGATGGGAGTTGAGTCGGTGTGATGGAGCTATCTGAGTGGTGTTCATGGCAGCTTTCCCCTGACACAGTCTTAAGCAGACTTTGCGTTAGAGGTCCCTCCATGGATCAATTCAAAATTGCAAAATTGTGTTTTTATTTATGTACGGATCAAAATTGAAAGAACTTGAATCATGTATTCATGGCTTCACATAAAAAAATATCCTGTTTCATTCAAATAAATTAAAATTCCCATGTAAACTACACTTAAAGAATCTAACACATCTGTTAAAAGAAAATTACAATTTAAATTTATTAGATAATTGTTAAAATGTTTGTTAAAAACATTACCTAGTGTCATATCAGAAAGCTACCCGACAAAGGAGTTTGGGCAGAATTCCGTTTTTATCCATCACTTTAGTAGTTAAATACTTAATGTTTGTCAAACAAAATCGCTTTGCTTTTGTGTGTTTTTCTTAAAAATCCAAGCAACACTTATTTATATCAGTTCTAGTTTTACAACAACTTAATTTGGGTCCCAAAACAACTTTTTAGAGCAGGCTGAAATTGAAAGTAAGAATTGTAATAACATTGTAAATTGTAATTGAAAGTAACGAGTGGATTAAGATTAATGGTCAGTGGTCAACCCCAATACCCAATGCATTAGTTTTAAAATTTTAACTGTAACTATTTTGCTTAAACACTTATTCAACAGGCATGAAAATAGGAATAACAACCAAATGAAACAAGTTTAAAAGTAGATATCATCTGATTTAAGTAATACTTAATAAGGGTTAAAAAAAATATAGTAACACAAATCTATCAATAATTTATTGTCATTTTGAAACTTCACAAAATAATAATTAAATATATCTGGTGTCATTTTTCTAGAAAATTGTAACTTAACTGTATTATATAAAAATTTCCCATGCCATGTTAAAAAAAAATAGAGCAAAGCAATACTAAACTCAGGGTTTTTAAAAATAAGGCATTAGATCTAACTATAGGGACTGACTATTCCCCCTTAAGATTGAAACCTAAATAATAGGGGTTTTTTTGTTGAAAATATGAACAATTTGATTCTACAATAGCCCTTTTACAATATACCCAATTTCAGTGACCTAACCAAAAAAATTAGTGTATTTGTAGGTTGAAATTTCATGGTTACGACATTAATTATTTAAGTCAGATTCTTCGACTCTCCTGTCTATTGCATAGTTCGAATCCTCTTCCAAAAACGACACCCTTCCGACGACAGTAGAAAAGTCGATAGTGGAAGCCCCCTTATTCCCGTCACCTCCTGTCAACAGAGTGTATACGAGCGGCACGTGGAAAATAAGATCTTCTCTTCCACCCATAAGTGGCCATCCAAGAGCTCCTCCGAGTGGAAGAAGCGCCAGAGATTTGATATCGGATCTAATAAAATTGTGGCTCCCACTGGAAACCGGAGGCCGGAAAATGCAGAAAGGATTGGCGGCAATTGGCGCCAGATTGGGTGTCGTTAGAATAAAACATCGGGATTAGGGGGATCGGGGCTCAGTTGCGTGGCTGGGGGGAGGGTTGATTTGGTGTAGTTTTTTATTGAAATATTACTGCGGGAAAAGCGTTGTTGGATCAAGCGGAGGAAATTTTATTTGACTTTAAGTTTGTAGATTTAAAGAAACAGGGTTTGTGTTTAGATCCTTGGAATAGTCTACGACAATAACGTTTCATGTGAATGTTTTTTTTTAGGTATTGAGTTAATTTTGTACTCTTATAACATATTATTTTTTTCTTTGAAAGTTTTAAAGTATTGATTAAAAAGAAGAATTTAATTGATCATAGAAAACTTACATTGAAATTTGCAAATGCAATTTACATGGAAAGCTTTGTATAAAACTAGACTTATTCAAATTCAATCGTGTTTTGAAACTACAGACTTAGCTCAGATTCACCATATTAAACAAAAACTTATGATTTCCGTTCTGTTGGGGACTAAGGACAGCCCACCTAAAACACTCCCTCCGCATTTGTCTAAATAAAACTAACAAACCGTGTCTTTTCTCAAAACAGATCATGAATACCAGTGAAAACACCAAACAAAAAATTCCAGGATCGTGTGTCTTCACCATTGAAGCATGGCAGTTTCTGATAACTTCGTTTGGAAAACTTGTAAGGAACACTCTGTACATTTTGGGTCAAATGCAACCTTAACTATATAATTTTCCCGAAAGCGTATTGGCACTCATGGTATCGTCATTTATTTGCTTATGCTCTAATTTCAGAACTAAAACGTAGTTTCTGGTACGCTAAAACTTTCAGAATTATTAAAAGCAATTCTGATTAACATGATAGCCAAAATTCGGTAATGCCACTAAAATAAAAATTTGTGTTGTTGAAAACTTTCGTCAATAGCTCAGCACGCGCTATCAGGTTTAAGAAATCTATCGTTCAAGTGTTTTCTACAAGTAAACTATTATGGAGGACTAGTTTCAAAATTCACATACTCAAGTCATAATTGAGACTGGATTGGTTGCGTTCATTGGCAACTTCGTCCGATTGTTTATGATTGTCAAAATTCTCAAGTTATTCTTTGGAGAATGTGGGTTTTGTAACTAGACTCTTCATATGCTACATTTCTTTTTAAAAACATGCTCAACAGAGTTTTTACAAATTCAATACAGTAGAACTAAAACTAACTGAACTCCAACTATCTATTAATCACTATTTATCGTTCCGGCAATCCTCATTTAGCAGAGTAAGTTATTTTGATAATGAGTTAACATCTCAAATTGTTCTTTATAGTTAGCTGAGAAAAAGCTCTAAGCATCCAGATTTTTGATTGATTATCCGAATGGTGTGAGGTACCAATCCACTCGGACATAGAGTTCTACTTTTTCAGAAATTTCAGCTACAGCCTTGTGAAACCAGCTAGTAGCAGTTGCAAATTACACCGTATAAAAAGGATTCCATTCAACTATTTCCAATTGAATGCGGGGGGATGAAAAGAGGGTAAAATAAGTCGCCGTATTAACGAGGGCATCTTCCATTACTCTCCGATAAAAGGAGATGTTTTAAAGGACTTTCTCCATGGACTTGACTCCCCATCCAACCTTCCTGTCCTCAGAGGTTGAATCGATTCTTTAAGGTTTATTAAAGGAGATAGCGAGACTGGGGGGCCAACCACAACCTTACTTTTATGACTCACGTGAACCACGACAACCATCAAGAAAAGTCAGAGTTTCACTTGCGAGACTTTAATTTTCACGATTTTTATTTCTTGAATTAAGCAGCATTCAATGATAGTTGATCAAATTTTTAAAGTGGTCCACAAATGTGATATCACAGGAATCAATACTAGGGCCTTCTTTTGAAATTTGGTGACGATACGTAAATGTAAAGGATTACAAACGGATTATCTAGTTTCAAAAATCAGATGCCTAAAGTTCAACTAGGGGACTGATATAGCGTCCGATCCATTCATTGCCTATTTTTGAAAATGGTAAATTCAATAGGACAAAATCCCCAATAAAGAGGCCGGACTCCACATCTTTATATACTTTAGAGAATGTGAGTTATGAAACTCGACACTACAAATAGTCATGTTGTTGTTGTTGTTGTTTTTCAAATATCACACATCTATTAAGGCGAGAACCTTATGTAAATAATGTAGTTTACAATAACGTTCTTTATAAATTTATAGTATCATTTTCTATCCAAAAAATAATATTATGAGCATACATAGAATATTTATTATATATTAGAGTGCAACTCAAATGAAAGATATTAACACTCCTACAAGTTAATCGTCCCTTCTCTAAATTCTATAATGTGCATAGATAAAATGCCATACAGGCATACGTCATTCATGCCCCAGTCACTATGCAAAGTGTTTATTCATTATCCAACTGAACTATTAAAAATTTGGCGCTTGGTTTCACCAAAAAATATGGTTCCTAGTAGCTGCAGCGGCTGTGCGGTGAAATGCTTCAACATATTTTCCGTATTCTGTTGAACCATTTCTCATATTCAATTTTTGTTGTTGTTTCCCATGTTTCCAAAGCCTGACACAATGTTAATAACCGAATACAGAATATATTTTGAAATATTTCTAAGCACAGAATTTTTTAACAGCGTGGAACTGGATCTAAAATTGCCTCGACTCACTATGACCCTTCTCCTTCGACAATCCCAATGAAAAGGGGTGGCGGAAATCTAATGCATCCCTTTCGTTTGTTCCTAATGCCGTTTAATGGAATACCTCGAGACCTCTCTGGCTCCTAATTATTTGAAGTACTTCCCCGCTATTGCGCCCCATCCATCAAGACACTTGCAAATTATTCGGCCGTCTCTGGGACAAAGGCCGCCCCTGCATACACGTGTTACACGTAGCGCGCCCCGTGGAAGGTTAGAAAGGAGGCCATTAGGGCTTTCAGAGTTCCATTCGTCGGAATTCACGTCGGAGGTTGAAAGACTGGATATGAAGTTGAAATAAAATCCGGTACCGTAATGTTCATGGGAGTCGGGAATGTTGAACCATTGCCTAAATGTTTAATTCTGTAAAATTAGCAAAAAGAGTCAATACAGTAATAGCTTTTCCTGCATTGTACATACTCGTTTTAACCGAAAGGTAATACCGAAAGGAAATACGTTGTGCATTAATTATCTACTTCCTATTATTTTCTTAATTTTAGACTTCGAATTCAGTTGACCTATGTTTTAAAAAGCAAACTTGTGAAGAGAACTTTTTACTTTAACCGACTTTTAGTTTTTATCAGACTTAGTGAATGATTCGTACCAACTAATTATTTAGAATACAGCGGCAAAGTGGGAGGACCTAAACCTCTTAAATAACTGCAATAATTATTGTTTTTATTTAATACTTCACAACACCAACCCAAATACCAAGAATGTATCAAAGCATTCCCGGACTGGGGGCCTTAGGTCATAACGCACAGGGCAATTCTTGCCTTGCGTTCCCAGTTCTGGGCTATGTTATGTAAAGAATGTATCAAAAAGAAGGCTGAATTGACAACTTAAAATTTAATTTCTTCTAAACTAGGTAGCTAGTTGATGAATAAATCGAAACTGTATTAAATCAAAATAGACGTCCCTTTACCCTTTATGAACTCAACTCTTCCATATGCGTCAAGCTTCTCCTAAGGGAAAGTCTGTGCAAGGAGAAAACAGTTTTACGTGAATCAAGATACGTCAAAATAAATTACATTAAAAAAATTTAAAAAGTGCGAGATATATATTTTTTTAAATTGTTTGTTAGTTTTATAATGTATAGTACTAGATAGATTTAACCTTGGACCAGTCCAAGGTACACCACTTGTATTAGGTTCGAGGTACACCACTTGGATATTAAAAACAAAATAGTTAATCACCATGTTAAGGTTAGAATTAAATTAATTTCAAGCACACAGTTTTATAGCTAAAACTTTAATTTATATTGCATAACTATCGTTTCTGAATAAACACTACATGTTTGAGAATAAAAATACACTAAAGAATCTGAAAAAAATTTACTTTTGAATTGCGAATTTAGTTTCTCGAAACCTCTTTAATAAATTGACCTTTTTTTAGGAATTGATTAACTTTGTACTCTTATGATATAATATTTTTTTTGCTTTGAAAGTTTTAGAGTATTGATTAAAAGGAGAATTTAATTGATCATAGAAAACTTACATTGAAATTTGCAAATGCAATTTACATGCGAAAGCTTTGTATAAAACTAGGCTTATTCTAATTCAATCGTGTTTTGAAACTACAGACTCAACTCAGATTCACCACATAAAAAAAAACTTATGATTTCCGTTTTGTTGGGGACTAAGGACAGCCCACCTAAAACGCTCCCTCTGCATTTGTCTAAATAAACTGACAAACCGTGTTTTTTCTCAAAGCAGATTATGAATACCAGTGAAAACACCAAACAAAAAAGAAAGAGTTTTATAAATATAATATAGTTTTATACTTTTGAATTGCGAATTTAGTTTTTCGAAACCTCTTTAATAAATTGACCTTTTAAACAAACAGATAGAACTTCACTGAGACCCCTGGTAACAAATACTTTAACTGCATGTGGTGTTGTTTCAATATTTAAGCAAATCGAGCTAGAATAAGCATAGGTTCGAGGTACAGATATGTCCAAGGTACACCACTTACCCCTATGTATTTGTGTCGTCTCTTTCTTAGTGTGTCTCTTGTGCTTATGTCATTTCTGGGGTTAAGTACAATAGACTTAAGGTCGCAGTGCTTGGCGATCTTGCCCCCCACCAAGAAAGTCATAAGTCATTTGTGAACAGTCTATAACACAATACTTTAATTGTGAAAACAGTTAGGTATTCAATTACGTCAATTAGGTAAAAAAAATGAAATATTCTTTATAATGAAGAAATTATTTTCACTAAATAAATACTTCTTGAAATTTTAAGCATTGTACTGCAATTAATTAACTTGTTCCCTCCTTTGTTGAAATTTGAATAAAAATCATGGTAATTACGTGTATTATATCCTAACATTTTGTTCCCAAAACCTCATTTTCCCTAAGTCATTATTTATATTTCGATTTTTTTTATTCCATTCAAAATCCTTGCTCTTAACACCGAAGATAATTTAAAACCCCAACAATACACATCATCATCAGGCATTAACAAACAATTACTACCCATTCTGAAAACACAAACAAAACAGTCTTCACACTCATTCATTCAAGTTCCAAGCAGAATCCTTCAAGAGAAAAATTATGTAACCGAATGTAACATGAAATGGGTTATCGAAAACCTCCGACTTAAAACAGCGGTGATTAATTTCCCAACAAAACAATGGAGAAGATTTCTGGCGCGAGGAAAAAGAACATAATCATTTACAGAAGTCAAAAGATGCCCGTGAGTTTTTAAAAAAATGGCGCAGGCTCCAATTACAAGCGGATATGTCGTCACGTTACTGTAACTTCCTGTTGCTACTTGATGCCAGATCTGTTCGAAGCATGATAAACGCTTTTCGAACGACAGATGCACGCCATTCCATAAATTCAAAAGCAAGAAAAAAATGAGTGATTATTTCTAAAAGTTCCAACAACTCGAGAGATTGTCTTTGTTCGGCAAGGCATGCAACTCACCCCCATTGTTTCGATGGCCCTGCTTTTAAACTTTATCACTTGAGACGACTTTATGAAACGAGAGGTTTTCATCCATTTTTCAGAAAAGTTTTTTTTTTTTTCAGAAATTCATCGACGCCTGTGAATGACTCGAATTAAACGCTCCTCTTTAGTAATCGGAGCTTGTTTCGTTTAGCGTTATGAATTGGCGGTCGGATCGACTTTCCTTCTTATAAATATGGAAATGCTACAAAAGAGGACGACGGACACACGTTTTGGGCGTAACTGGATACAAGGCCGCTGCTTCTGGCTCTTTTGGGGTTTTGCTTTTCGACTCTGTAGAAAGAGGCCCTTGCGCGTCATTTGAACATTGGTTTCCGGAATGGGCCAAAGGGATCGGAACGATGTTCTCATGAACTAGTTGGACCACCCATTGTGTGGGAAACGTTGGTGACATTAGAATATATGAATAGTAGTTAACTTCACAATAAAAACGAAATCTGAGCATTTAGTAAACTGATAATAAATTGCGTGATTTAAAGTATAGAAACATGTAATGAAGTTCGAAATTTATTTATTGATAGGTGGGAAGTTTTAGTACAGCTAATTTTAATTTATTTGAAAAGTATGATTAAAACAATATTTTTTTAAAAGTTTAACTAGATGGTAGCTACGTTATATGTAATTTCATTAAATACTTTTAAGCTTCGACAAATATGATATCTAAATGATGATTGTAACTTTATATGCTATTCTATTTGCGCAACATTTTTTTTTCACACAAAAATTTTACTGTAACTTTATTTAAGTTCGTGTTTCAAACTTAAAATAGTTTTTAATATTTATATAACTTCAACATTTATATCTAATTACATTGAAATTATCGTTTAGGTTATATATATACACTGTTTTTCTTCAGTTGACTCTGATATGGTTGAAACTAAATAGCATTTTCATTACACCATCAACGTAGTGAAACTATGTATAAACCATCATCCTCCAACTTGAATTAAACTTATCTGGCACCAAATCCTTCGCTTCAGACTGCGGCGACATACACAATACACGATGTTTGGATGGCGTCTGCCAATGTTAACAGAACCTCCGGACATAGGATCTTCTGAAGCGGTACAAGACCCCATCTCAAGCCCCAGTGACAGATATTGGCGGTCGAACAAACTTCGAATCAGAACTTTGGGGCCTTATACCGCAAACCTTGAGACCCCAGGCAACTGTCCATCAGTCAGGAGGGTCGAGTAAACAGTGGAAAGCCAAGGATCGCGCCCTGAATATGTGGCAGATATATACTATGTCGTCGATATTTCGTGTTATTGGAGAAAGTTGGATAAATATCGATAAGGGGATATTCGATTTTGGGGTATTTTTATGCACATAGTGTAAAGAGGAAATTGTATGTTGGGTGTTTGGCATGAAGTCGATATGCGAAATTGTTGCAAGAGGGTTAATCTAATGAAATATTTCGGGAACCTTATTGGTATCATTATATTTTTTGCCTTTCAAGTAATATTGACATGTAATAAATTTATAAGTAATCTAATCAACGTTTTTAACACCGTTCCCTTTAAAATTTCTCAAAATTATTTACTTCTAGATATTGTCCCCTTCCTAGATATTGTCTTCCAAAAAGAAAATGGGAAGTGTGGCTGCTTATTTAGTTTTCTCTAGAAGCCGTTTAATTTACTAAAAAAATTCAATTCCCCTATTAACGCTTTTTACTGCAATTCATAATGCCACAAAATCGAATCATAGTAAATATTAAAAAAAATACAATATTAAAAATTAGTACTAAATATGTATTTTCACAAAGCAAATTAGTTTTTTAAACTCCAGTTTTTTCGTTCTTTACAATGATACTATATCAAGTAAGATTTATTAAAATTATGGCTGTTAAAACGCTTCTTGGTGGCAAAATTAAACCAAACTTCAAAGGTGTAAATTTAGTGCCGAACAAAATAGCGTATAACGGCAACATTAAATTTTCGTTCGAATAAGTCATGATATTAATATTTTATTATAAGAATGAAACTTGGGAATAAAATATCAAGTACAATAGGACTAAATCGAAATAACAAGAAGTCAATTAACGCTTTTTCTACTTTTTTTACTAAGTTATTAAAAGCTACGTATCTAATAAAGAGCTACATATCTAATTGGTTATTTACTTTCCAATGAGCTCCTTAGAATAGAAAGTAAAATTTGTTTGCACCATTTAACAAATGGTACTGTATTTGCAACTACTCATACACATTTTAAACTTCATAATTTGTTTAGGTATACATTTCTTTTTTAAAAAAAATTATCTCCTCAGATTGGTCATCAGTCTCTGATAACCTTATTTGGGAATAAAGTAACATTCAAAACTAATATCTCGAAAATTATCCTCTCAGATTGGCCATCAGTCTCTGACAACTTTATTTAGGAATAAAGTAACACTCAAAACTAATATCCCGAAATACAGGGTTGCAAGGGTGAATGAAAAGTAGTGCCCATGCAAACATCACATTTCAATGGTTGAATGCACACCGGTCTATTGTTGCTCCCCTTTCCTTTCGACCCCTTTTTACTATATTCCCCATTTCTGCGACTCCAAGAATCAAGCCTGGCCACCCACTACCTGTGGAAAATGGTGTAAAATAAAATTGTAGTTGAGATACTTGAAATTTAACAAAAATACATAAATTCTAACAATTTATCTGAGATCGAGTTGCCGATTTCACGGCAAATTCGATTTGTTAAATTTAGTGCTGCCATCTAGAGTATTTGAGTAAAGTTATTTAAAGGAAGGTTTAAAGTGTTTTGTTTTACCACATTAGTAGAGAGATATGTAGATGCAATAATAACTAATAAAATACAATTAAATGTAGTACGTCCGGAGATTAAAAAGACATTTATTCCATTATTTCTATTCCCTAGAATGTTGAAGGAATGAGATAAAAAGTCTCAATGTAAATCCTACAATCAGGAACTTTTTTAATGATTTTAAATTTTAATTTATATATAAAAAAATATGTTTCTTTTCGTAAAAAAATTTAATTAAAAATAAAATAACTTTAAATAAAAGTTTTTTTTTAATTACACATCTTAATTTAAGAACAATGTAAAAAAGTATATACAAATGAAATCTATGTTCTCCCCAAAAAGAATTGAGCATTTGAAGTCAAGAATTTAAACCTCAATCATACGCTCATTTGAACTGACATTTTAAAGTTACAAGAATACTACAAATTTTAAAAAAATCAGCTTTACAAACCCTTTTGAAATATGTAAATACCACATGACTTTCATATTCAAAACAAATAATAGTAATAATAATAAGCATATTCAGCCTCCACATGGTAGAAACAACATTATCTGCAGTGCTGCTCGAAAAATAGGACTTTATTGTTATACATCTCCTTAATTAAAAAAAAATGTATTCTCTTCTTCATTTGACCCTAGTTAGCCCTGTGTAAGTCCTAGATTATTGTGAAATTTTATTCCAGGCAGCTTGACATCGAGATTTTGTTTTCCAGTTACGTATTCTAATATAAATATTCAAGCATACATTTTTTCATCCTTTCCTTGAGTGCCCTCTTGATCTACGAGAAAACTCAAGTAAAAATAAATAAATAAAAACTTGACACCTCTTTTGTAGGTGAAACCAAAACATAACTTTTAAAGCTTCCTTTTCACCCAGTCAATCTTGTGGCATTAACTTCACACGGCTTTTACCCCCTAGTATTATCTACATATCAATCAGGCTGGACTAAGTTGACCATCACCAGCACTTATCTGTGGTGTGTATTCCAAATGAGGCGATTACTGTTACAAATCTGTATAACAAAGCTGTAGCAAAATCCTTAAATTCCTTTCCCAGCCTAAACAGAAATTTAACTTTTTAAACCTTGTATTCATCCGATGACTTCACACGCTTCTTAGGTCTGTCTATAAAAGATACCTGCTCTGGAGTCAAAAATCAGTCTCAACGCTGATTGATTACACGAGATCTTCGCTTGGATTGACAACTCTTTGGGAGGTAAAGACGCCCGCTGGTAAACATGCTTTGTGACTTGTGAGATTACTACTTGACATTCAGCAAGATGGAGTGCATGAGAAAACAGTCTCATTGTCTATGCAAGGAGGATTAATGCTTACTTTCGATGAAAAATTTCTATCAACAATGATTGTGCTAAAATTATTTTTTCTACAAATGCGTAGAATTGGGTAACGTAATCGTTTCGCAATATTTTTTTAGCCGTTGCAATGACTTAGACTACATTTCGTTAAGTAAATTTCAGCAATCATAATTGATTTTACTATAAAATAGGGTGAGGCTTGCTCAATTAGTCAATTATCTATAAAAGTTGTTCTGAACTCACTTTTGTTAGCAACAATTTATATTCATAACTCAAACTTAATCTAAAAAATCAACCCAGCTCCGAATATATACAAACTCCATTATAAAAATCCGCGTGTTAGTATTTAACTGCATCCACATAATCCATTCTTTAGCATTACTAACATTATTGACTGTTTCAAATTACAAATCTATTATTGAATTTCGAAAAAATACAGTTATCTGATTTTGGATTATTAATTTGTACAATTGGGTTTTTACTGCACTGTGCTGACTGTGCACTATGTCGAATTTTGTAGCAATTGTAAAACTGTGGAAGCTGCAAAAACCTGCATCCCCATAGTGTTTACCGAGTAAAGTTGTGTTAGTTACACCACAAAATCAAAGGAAGAATGGCAGCACTTTTTATCCACCTAGTTTAGAGAGCAACGTTATACCGAAGTTCCACAGTGAATATTATTCCATCTTATTAAAAATTTGTTTTAAAATATGTAATGCACTAGCAATTTAAAACTCTCATAAGAGATTCTTCCAACTAAAAACACCAGGATCTTTGGTCCATCCTTACCAAGGCACCAAAGGACAACACGCATATAGCAAATACAGTCATTTCCAACTTCCCCAGTCGCAACTCCCACCAAATTGCAGAGCAGTCCGTCCGTCTTTTGTACCGCTGCTTTTAGACCGGGCAGGCATCAAAGGGTGGAGGGCCAAACATGCAATTTGACTGGAGCCGGGCCCTTTTTTTGGCGAAAGCCACCCACAACTTTTTAACACCTGCTTTTCTTTATTATGATTTATTTTTTTGTCTGGAAGGAAGTAAAAATTGAAAAGAAACCGAGTTTTTGCCGTTGATAGAGTTAGATTGTGGTCATGCTTGGAGCTTCTAATGGTGGTTCATTTAATTGATTTTCACTTTTATTTTAATTTCCAAGTTCTTTGGAAAATTATTTGGGTACAATAGGAAACTATACGAAACAATCGTGACAAAATATAGGGAAAATGTAAGTTTAAATAAATGTTTCAGAACTTCCATTGTTTAAGCATTCCATAAAAAACGAAATTATTGAATATTAAAAATAATCAATGCACACCATGCATGTATTTCAATTAAAAAAATTATCTAAATGAAGAGACACAAAACAGTTATTATACAGCAAAGTTTAACACTTTGTACTCATTAATAACTATAGTTAAAACTAACAGTTTCCAGTCGAAGAATTCTCACAAAACAAGGTTCGATTAAATAGAAGGGAATAGTTTTTATATTATGTATGAAGTAAGTTTTTGTGGAAAAAACAAAGGACATTTCTGCGCAAAAACTGCTTGCATTCTTTATTTAAATGATCGTCGACGGAAAATTTATTAGTTATATAAACCATAGTTCAATAAAATATAATCATCTAAACATGAAATCATACTTTTTCGAAATAAATAAAAACTTGTATTTAACCCTTTCAGTCCCAAAAATTTACTACACTACAGAAACATCTGATATTCGCAAAATAAGCTTATTTTAGGTCAAAAATAAGAGTTCCATAAGAAAAAAAATTCATTTAAATTTTTTATATGGTTTTTGAAATAATGCCAAACTTTTTTAACTGTGGAAAACAACATTAATAAAAATATATATATTACCTAAAAACACTTCGAATTATATATTTTAAGGTATCTGACCATATTATGAATTAAAAAAATTTAGTAATTATTTTAACCGAAATAGTTTAATTTGTGTTTTAAATATGTGGAACTGAAGTGAACTTTTCAAAAATCAGGTGAAACGCTTGTCAGCTATTTTCTCTATTAAAAAAAAAAGTAGTAGCTCTGACTTCTATTGAGATTAATGTTAAATATTGTCTAATACAGTGGTTCCCAAGAGGTGGTCCGCGGACCCCCGGGGGTCCGCGAGCTATGGAAGAGGGGTCCGCAAGATGCTATTAGAATAAAAAAAAATTGAAATATATTTTGTATGATAACAGAATTTTTTTCAAAGCTTCCTGCATGAGCAAAGTCTATCCAAAACTATCACTCAAAATTTTCTCACTAACTTCTCTTCACTTTACTCAGTAGAGTACTTAGCTCATGTATATGAACACTTTTATGTGTTAAACTTGAGTTTACATGGAAAAAATGTAGACATGTTCAAAGTTGAGGATGAGATTAGTGCTATGGACAAAAAATGCCAGATCCAGGCATCAAGGACAGAAAACAAGTCACCAATTAACTTTTCTACTTTAAAACTATATTCTCGGAGAAAGTTTTAAGTTAGGAACAGAATATTTTTGAAATATTGGGCACAAAGGACAGATATAACTCATTTAACTAAAAACTGAAAATTAAAATTAACTGTATACTGACGCAGTACGCTGTTGAAACTGTAAAAAAAGTATAAAATATAAAGACTCTTAATTTGGCACGCTTTTTAATTTTAGGATTATTAATGGGGGTCCCTGTCACAATAATAGCTTGATGAGGGGTCCGCGAGAAAATTTTGTTGGGAACCCCTGGTCTAATAGAACAAAGTGTGAAGAATCGAATGAGGTGTGTTTGGATTGGATCTGGATATAAACATTTGGAAAAAAATATTGAAAGTGATTATGCCAAATGGCATCACTGGAACTGAAAGGGTTAAGAGTTAAGCAATTTCGTAATAATAAATCACTTTTAATAACGGAGTTAGAAGGAAAATAGTTCTAAACTATATTCCTTAAATATGTTATCGATCTCTATGAACAAAATATTAATTTGAAATTAAGTACCATCAATAACGAACATTAACAAATAATAATTTCTTTTTCCAGATCCAAGAACGCACTTCACATAGAACTACACTCCATGCCAACCTAACCTGGGTAAAAACGAAGAGTAAAAAGGTAGAGGGAAAAGCGCGATTGGTCCGTTAGTTGGAACTCTTGTTAGTTAATATTTACGTACAAAATTCTCTGAATACAATTTAACCAAAATACGCTTTTCATTCTGATAAAATTGCCAAATTTTCTCAAATAATATTCAAATATGTTAGACCTCAAATGAAATTAATGTTTTAAACATGTTTTCTGGATGGATTCACAAATAATATAAGGAACTCTTTACATCCGTGGACGGATCTTCTCCACAGCATATTTCTATTTACCCAACTTAGGTTGGCAAGGAGTGTAGAACCCCACGCCCCCTTGCAATTTCCGACGCAACAGCTGATTTGCCCCAAACCACAGGTACAAAACCAACTCTCTCATTTAGTGGGCGGCCGACAACAACCGGCCCTTATGCTTGGCCCCATCGACAAACAACAAAATCAGGACCCAGACCCAAACCAAACAACCACCCAACACGTTGATAGACTCGTTACTAACCACGATGGATGCGTCTTTTTTACACCGCGAGGCGCCACCAAGAAACAAAACCACGAATTACCTGAGATCGACGGCGGTGCCCCTTATTGAAGGCATCGGCATCATCTGCCTTTAGGATTGCGTGTGTGGTACATTTTGAAGTGGAATTAGTTGTTGTACCGGATAAGGGTTGGTTCGAAGGTGCGTGGGCGTGGGGATTTTTTGCCTGGAAGTAGGTAAACAATACTGAAAGTGAGGCGTCTTGTTGTTGCAGTGTGGTATTAAGGCTAGACGCAAGTTTGATAAAAAAAAATCCATACATTTGTATACTGTAAAAGATGAAGTAAATTTACTGGTTTATGGCCATCATCAAAATTATCAGCGATTGGCAAGAAAAATTGACAGGCAAAAATAGGCTTTTTTTACATTTAAAGCGTAAGGAAATGCCATTAATTAAAATAAAAATATTATCATGTTTAATTTTATAGAAGGAGAATTTAAATGAATATTGTAGGAACAGGAAAATATGTTGCCACAAATCAAACTTTTTTATATTTATAACCATGCAACAAAATGTGTTGGCACTTTGATTATCATACCTGTCAGTGTAAAGAAATTTCCACATTACCCTTACTTTTTCAAAAATCAAAAAGGGGGGAAATCAATTTTTGATTTTATTTATTGAGGTTTTTTTTACTATTAACTTACTGTCCCTTATATCTACAACATTACAAGGGCTGTATTAAAAAGAATTGAAGGTTAAAATAGCTATTAATTGTTTCTTTACAACCTAAATATAAACTAAGTTTCAGTATTTGAATCGCCTCCTCTAGTTTATTTACCAAAGTGACAATTAAAAATGTTTAATTAAATCAATTATGTAAGCAGTTCAAGTTATATATTAAGTAAAAAGTTTCAATTATATAATCGAGCCAAATGAATTAATTTCCAATAAATAGGATTGAATAAAGAAAAATACTGAGTGAAAAAATACTACTCTGTAAATGAACAGTAAACTTATAAGCATAGCTACGACTTGCGGCCAACTTCAAATGAAGACATTAAAAATGTTAAACTTTCGTTTTACGATCATCTCTTATCTTCCACAATTACTAAGTAATACCCTTTTTAATCACTATATACGTAGGAGTAGTGAATAAAAATAAATTATAAATGAGTTTATGTCCTAGAAAACTATTTATATTTTACTTCTAAAGAATAAAATCTCTGAATTATTAAAGCTATACTTTAAAGATAAATTCAACAGCATTTTATTCATACTTAGATGTAAAGGTGCTGAAAAGATGTGTATAATTTTATTTCTTGACGTTTCCATTTTAGCAATACGGTTTGTAAATATCTTATTTTTTTGTAATTGTTATTTAAAACTTCATTTAGGACCATTACTTAAGGAATAGCTGAAAAAATTATCTTTAAAAAATATATATTCCTTTAGTAATAAATAAATTTGGTCCCCAATGACGTCTTTAGTTATCGTTCCTCAGAACAACATTGAAAATACTTTTATGTATATGTTACCGTCAAAGTATATAATGCAGTTATTTCATAGAATATCTAGTTATTCCTGAAATAACTAATCGTGTCTGTTAAAGTGTGTAATATGTCATTAAGGGGAGAACATAGTTAACTAACACCAAAAAAATCGAATTTTTGAAACTAGATTTATCTTTCTATCTATCTATCTATCTATCTATCTTAACTTTCTGATAGATTTAAGCCCAATCTATCGAATGAGACCAATTTTGTTTCGATCGGTTAATTATCTATTATAAAAAATTAAAATTAAACAAATGTACAATGCCTTCCTTGAATTACTAATTGTATGCTTGTATTATTAGTGCATTATATTATAATATGATTTTTTTATGTTGATTTTTTCAAACTATTCACTGGTTCAATGAAATAAAAATTACTGACGGTTAACATGAAATTCGGTTAACACGAAATGTTTCGGTGGTCCCTTCGAGTGCGTGTTAACGGGATCGACTGTATTTGTTTTTTGCTTTTTTTCTCGAAACTATAATTTAAAACACATCGGTACACTTTTCTCTAAATCTATTAAATACTTCTTAATAGTTTTTTTTGTGTGTTATAAAACCATTTTAGATCTATTTAGATCACCTCATTTAGTCTTACAAATTTAATTTTTTTATTACTATTTTACACTTTTCCGCTTTGAAAATCAGAATTTTTATCAAATTTAGAATAAAATGTTTTGTGAATACAATTTTAAAAAAAATTAGCAAAAAAAAAAAAAAACCAACAGGTGACCAATATAAATGTAACTGTTTACTTGCTTTTGAAACAAATTTTACGTACATTCATTGTATATTTTCTGTTCAAATGTTACCGAAAAAATACTTGTATTTTTGAAAATTCGTTATTGCATGCTTCAAAATATGTCTTTTTTTCTCATTTTTTAAAAATAAGAATGTATAAATATAATATAATATGTATAAATATAATAATAAAAGTGCAATTTATAACTTGGTACATTTTTTAACACAATTTTCTCAACTTAATTAGACATTTTAACTAGCAAATGGAATAATTATGTATTCTAAAAATTAACTAATGCGACACAGTTTAAGTGCAAATTAAATTATTTAGCTAAAATGAAATCACTAATTATTCTATAAATAAACTAATGATAGACAATTAAAATTAAAAAAAAGCAATTTATTTAATTTATGCAACGCATTAATGGTATTTAAGGAAATGTACCATTAAATCATTTGTTCCACAAGGATTACAAAAATGACCCTTGGAATTACAAAGAACATTCGAAACATATTTCTAAAACAAAAACTTTTTTTTTGATACACTATGTTTTTCACGAACATTTTTAAATCCTTGACCAGTACTTAAACTCCTGCATTTGTCTTGTGAGATACATGATATAGATTATTTTACACTTTAGCGGGCTGCAGATAGTTATTCTATGAAATAACTAGTTAAACCGTGAAATACAAGAGAGTTTTTACACTTTAACTTACACGATCAGTTATTTCATTGAATAACTAGGTAAATAAATAAAAAAATAGCGGATTTTATAAGTTAACGGTAACATATGTACATATACTTCTCGATATTATACCTATATTAAATCGTGACCCAGGGCTCGACGGGGACGGGTAAAATTTCTGAGATTTTTCGAGCCCTGTCGTGACCCCATAAAAATCCTAGACGTGAACGTGTTTCCATGCTACCGATCACAATTCATAAAAGGGCAAGTATTTCTCTCTCTAAAAATGCCTCAAAACGCTAGGTAACTTAAGGTACAAAAAAACGTCACGATGTCAACGAATACCTGATTTATAAATTGTCCACGATAAATTTGGCGATCTAGAAAAATGCATTTGGCGAAATGTTTCGGATAAACTTTTTAGCCGGTCATTTATGCACCGCATTCATGTTTCAAAATATACATTTAATTTGCTTCAAAATCCCAGCCAATTTTTAATAATAAAGTTTTCAGGAAAATAAAGTAAACGAGACGCACATTGTGCATGTGCATTATGTATAAGCGTTGGTTTCATCTACATCAAACAAGAAGAGAATGAAACATTCTTGCTTGATACTGTTATATATTCATCCCCGCATGTGGTTTTCTTCGAAGCGGCGACGTGAGCGTGCTTTTACCACACCCTAATTGGGTTTGAACTGTTCATATTGTTAACCTCACAACAGAACCTCAAACGCGTTAGGTTTAGAAAAACGATGCTCCCCACGTTTCCTAGAAAACCAAGCAAAGGGACGAGGAAGAAGGTATTTTGAAGGCTTGCATAGTAAATAGACATACTATGTCATACGTCATGTTCAAGGGCATCAGTACATTATAAGAAAAATCAATTATGTATTTGCGTTTTGATATTTTTGATGGCCAAACAGTTCTGTAATCGGTTGAAATGAATGCTTTCCTTATGGATTTCACTACCAATCCTGTTCCGACTTATAAACAAGTATTTGTTTAATCTGAAAAATCACACTATCTACTACAAATTACTCAAACCCACACATTCAGAACACATTTTCCTGCAATAAAATTATCAGATCAAAACAGAAGCAGTATAAACCGATGAGAAGCCGATAAGAACCATTTTCATTTTTCTACTGCTACTTTCGCAGGATAAACTCTCACATCATACGATCTCCGTCCGCTATTGCGATTCATCCGATATGCCCAACTTAACAATTAAAAAGTCGCCAAGACGGTCGCCAACATTAATAAACTGAACACACGAGGGATTAAAAAAAACAAAACAGAAGATTCCGAAAGGGACAAGCGGACAAAAAGATTCATGGAGCAGTTTCCATGTATCTTGTAACTCGTCAACGAGCGGAGATGGTTGACCCTGAGGGTCAACTTGAGATGGCCGTAAATATGACGAGGAGACGAGTTGAAGTTGCCAAAAGGTGGCCTCCTGATGCTTTCCAGGGACTTGTCTCCAGATATCTAACCGACGAAAAAAATAAGAAAAAATAGCATGTACGGTGGAATAACTACAGCCTCAGCATCATTCCATGTCTGCGTTGTTGACATTGGTCATAAATATGGTCATGCGAAAAGCTGGGTCGACGGCGGTAGAAGACATTTTAGTCCACGATTTAGATTTTCCTAATTTTTATAGATAAATATTACTCTTAGAATAAAAACAATTTTAAAAAATGGATGTGTGTTTCATAGTATTTGTTAGTTTACCATTTTTTTCACTCCTTAAATACGATACACTTCTGATTGCAAAAGCGTAATGAATCATCGTAATTTTTAAAAGAAATGCATTAAATGTCATTGGAGTTTTTTAAAATCATAATGAAAGTTTAATAGTTATATTTTAATACTGATATGAACTTATTTTATAGTGGGCCAGCTTCATACATCTTTATCTAGATGCAGAGTTTTTAAGTTTTCGCATGTCATTGCGATCAAGGTTTATGGTGTCTTTGTAGTGCCTATATATACCATATGGCCTGAAGCCTGACCATATCACAGTTTTGGTCTTAGGCCCGGATATTTTTGAGAGCCCTTTACGAATAATATTGTTTCTTGGTAATCCTTCTCCAAACCAAGGATGATGCTTATTGTTATAGAAAATTCAAAAGTATAGTTAAATTAAGTTCCTTATAAAGTCCGACAAAATTGATCGGTGTGAAACAATATATATTGGTTTACAGCTACTTTTAGGGCTTGCTATAGTTATTGGCACGAGCTCAGCCTTGCACACTATAAAACTGGTGTAACGGTACTCCAGTCTCATGGAGTAGCTTTACTCCAAATTTGTGTTTTAACGTTGCACAAATGATGAGTTGACTTCGTATATCGGTGCCAGCAGATTGTGCCTGCAGTTTTACAGAGTAACGCTACAGGGGACGTACATAAATTACGTCACGCTCATAGGTGGGGGGGAGGGGTATGCGACAACGTGACGGATCGTGACATGGAGGGGGGAGGGGTAATCACTTGCGTGACGTAACGACTCAAAATTTCCGATTTTGCAAGGAAAATCTGTTTTACATAAAAGTTTTTTTTAGAAAGAAATCTGAAATCTTTTTTTAAAGATCATCATAAGAAACACTTGATTTCAGAAAGAAGTTGGGGGAATTATTGTATGCCACAACGTTGGCATTATTAGCTTTGTACATGTTATAGATCTTTTCCTAACGGAACTTAGTAATAATGCACAAAATTGTGACACTACTTTGAGGAATCGGATGACTAGCTACATGGACGAACACCAAAAAGATTCAGAACTAAACAGTTGACAGATCCGATTAAATCCCGACCCCTCTTTTAGAAGACATTAGAGAATGGCTAGTTTATCCTTGAACAACGGAAATGTAAATACAATGTCGATCTATTCCTATAAATAAATTATTTAACCAAGACAACTTTTACCTTTTTTTTTCTTTCCAAGTTAATTTTAAAATATCGTTTTATGCATATTTTTTATATTTCAAAAACAAAGTGAAATATTAAAATCAACTTTAAAAAGAAGGAGGGGGGGGTGCGACAAACGTGACGTAATTTTAGGGGGAGGGGTTCGACCAAACGTGACGCAGCGTGACATAGGGGGAGGGAGGGGTCGAAAAAGTCAAAATTTTGCGTGACGTAATTTATGTACGTCTCCACACTGAATTAACGGAGCAAAAATGGATTGATTTTCATTTGTTTTAAAACACTATTCCGTGGATACGCCATGATGTTATTCCATAAATCTGGAGGGAGCTAGGCTTTCCACAATCCACTGTACAGTTGCAGTGGTTTTTCTGATAACGGGTAGAGATATATTTTACGGGAAGCCTTTGACTTATGAAACTCGGACCAAACATGGCGTCGCAGATTTCAAGACCATAATTTCACGACTAACGTCCATACACTCGCGTCCACAGCGACCACAACCTTTGTTTTGCGCAAACAGAGAGATGAGCACTCCTTGACAGTTTGATGGTGCTTTTGCGGCTGCATTAGTCTTGTACGAAGAGGAAAAGATCGCCAAGACGTAATTCAACGAGTGCCGTGGGAGAATTGACGACCCTGGCTTCTAACAAGCCTTGGGAAATGTTTTGAGCGTTATACGAGGATGGGTATTAAAAATACCGCACTATAAAATATGGTTTTATCTCCCATCTTTATCTGGGAGTATTCGTAGGATTTTTATGTGGAAGGGTATGGGCTCGTAAATTGAGAAAGGATTTAGCTTTAAGCGTGTACTGTTTGGAGCCTCAACATTTGGGATAACTTTATTATGGTGTGAGTTATGTCAATGGTATGGTGTTCTTTAAAGGAGAATAAAGAAATTAATTCACTATTTTAATTTTATTAATAAAAATTCAAAATTGGAAAACATTCAAACTGTTGAAAATTTGGTAATGAGGAAATCGTTCTGAAGAAAAATTTTTCGAATTGTTGAAAATAACTTTTTTATGTATGCTTAAATTGGCAGCAAGGCTTTTGTAAAATGACAGAAACTGCTAGGTATTTTCATTGGAAATTTAGAAATATGTACCGAATAGCAAAACTGTTGGTTCAAATACATAAAATGCCTATAACAGAATAGCTTTGCTAAAAGTTATAGCTCTTTCAATCGATATATTAATGCATGTATATATGAAACTTCTAACTTCAAAAAAAGATTACTTAATGCTCTAACGAAACTTTTATGTTGTGCGCATTAAAAGTCCATGTGTGCTCCTAAAAGAGATCTCAGTAAAATAACTGATACTATTAATTTAGTTTACTTTCTAATATTAAAACTTACTTTCGTATCTAAAATAATTTGTGTTCTGCTTCGATCTCATTTTAAAACACGAAATAATTGTGAATCAATGATCATGAGAAATATCAAAAAATAATAATAATAGTAAGAAAATTAATTATTTTCTTAATGTTCTTGCATTACGTTCATATTTAAAGATTTAAGCATTTTTTAAAAGTTATTTTTTCAAGTATTTTTTAAGGTTATTATCCATCTAATAATAAAACAAATCAGTTATTTTTTAAATATTAAAAGTTTAATCCCTCTTGGTAGGGAGCCACCTTCATAACATACTAAACCATGTTTAACATTGATCTGTTACAACAAAAAAATCCATCTAAAATGTATAAAAAAACCAATGCATACAAAAGGTCATACATTTTTTATCTATCAAATTCAAAACACAAAAGACCGTCGGTTAAACGCATCCCAAGAGATCCGCCTACTTTTATATTAAACATTCATCCCACCAATAAGACATCCGGTAAAGATCCGCCTTTCGATTTCTATCCCAGATGCCATATGCTGTACCTCAAAAGTCAACACGTGTGCCTCATCTAAAAAAATCCAATGTATCAATAAACGAGCGCAACGTAATATTATCCAATTTAGCCCCGAGCTACCAGCTCGCACCATTGATCCCCTACACCGTGTCTTGAGGTGAAAGCTGGTGTGATTTTTTAAGTACCAGACCCCTACTGCTTTATAAATTGTCCCACAGTTACCAGGTGTAAGCTCTGTACACGGCTCCACAGGGGTTTCCCCACCTATGGCATAAAGAGAGCCACTAAAAAAAGCAAAGAGCAATCGGGACATAGTGCTTGTTCTACCAGACGGAAAGAATTGGCTATTGACTGGATTATATATTAGTCCGTGTTGTTAAATAAAAGCCAAAGTCAACCACAACATGTTGTATAGAAGTAGAGGGAATGGCCTCAGGATATTATGTAGCGAGGAGTCGAAATAGAAACTTTTGCAGGTCTCTCGCGCGAATGACTCCGTTGTGACTTTTAAAAAAATGTGGGGGATCTTCAAATATCTAAAATGTAATTATATTTTCACTTTTTTGCTTTCACAAATTTTTGTACAGAGTTCATAGTTGTGTTACAAATTCTTGGATTCAATTTTTTTCTGTTAAAAAATAGTAGTTATTTTTATTAAAAAAATTAATTTTTTACAAAATACGTAGATTAAAAAATAAACATAAGCTGGAAGTCTAGTTCCTATTTTTTCTAAATTAAAAGATAATAATTTGTTATTACATACATATTATTCATTTCATTTCAAATATAAAAAAAAATCCAAAGACAGCTGGAGATTGATGAATAAAATAAAATATCTTTTTTGTTTTACGCACACCAAAAAAATACCATAAACATACAAACATTTTTTTTGTCTCACCCTGCAACTTCTTACTCTCAAGTGGCGCATTAGGCCACAAGCTTCGCTGGTCAGTTTCCAACTTGCAAATCCTAGTGCAAGTTGCCTTTCTGTCTTTCAGAATCATCCGCATAAATGTCATTTTAAAAATATTTTTTTGAAAAACTTTTATATGTTTTGTAGTGTTACAAAAATAGCACGAATTACAAACAAGTTTATTTGGTTATCAAACCAGTTTGATAAATGCAGGGGAAATTCGTCAATAAATGGAAGATATATTGGTATTGGGATAGAGATATATTAGGATGAGGATGTTAACTTGAGAAAGTTTTTTTTATATACATATAACTCGAAGTGTACAGCAATTGTATGTATTGCAGTCAATGCAGAACAAACTGTTCACTACTAGATCATAAATTCATCCTAATCATAGATCTTCATTTAAATTTAATACATTTATTTTCAAACAAAATAAACGAGAATAATTTGATGTTGAGATGTATTCAATATGAGAATAGATCTATGAAATCAAAATCTAATCTGATCTACGTTATCACAATCATTCCTCACTAAGTACACAGTCCCTCAGCACTGAAATAAAAATCACAAGTGAAAACGTATTACTAATAATGTTTTAATAAAAAAAACATTTTTAAAAATCGAATCGGGGTGCTGTTCACCGGTGCGAGATCTCCGTTTGTAAACTGGAAGGGGCCCATGTTGTGGTAGGCCCCTCAAGAGCCCAAACAGAAAGAACTCCTGCCAGCGTAGCATGCTTGACAAGCATGGAAACCAAGGACTATGGGTGCTGATGTCTTGTTGGGCAACTATGGGGTCCCCTTTCACGCTGCCTATTGAAAGCATTGCATTTATGGGCAATGAGATCACGCTTCATTTTGCATTGCTGCACCACCATACGTAGGAAAATACTCCGGGCCATTCAAGTCACGGAATCGGATGACTTTTTTGCCTCTGCGATGGCAGAAGTCATAAATCATTGAGCAAGTGACACTGTTTTCTCAAAGAAAAGGTTGTTTTTTCACTACTGTAGGCGTTTTCGGGGAGAGGGGGATGACAGTGGGTATAATGGGGAAGGAGAGCTAACCCGTAGCTTTTAATTATTATTATTCGTAATACAAAGTGTGAAAATGAGTACATATTTCGTATTAGCTCATGATATGTGAAAAAATATAAAAATTGCAAATTGTGTCGGTAATTTTCTCGAACCTCTGTGTGTGTATTGTATAATTTAAAACAGCAGAAGAAACGTGTCTCTTGCTTCCGTAGTTTTTAATTTTTCTTACACGTAATACAAACTGTGAAAATAAGTACATATTTCGTATTAGTTCGTGAGAAATGTGAAAAAAATATAAGTATAAATCGCAAATTGTGTCGATAATTTTCTCCGACCATTATCTGTGTATTGTATCATTTAAAACAACAGACGAAACTTGTCTCTTCCTCCTGCCCCAGTGTTTATCACCCCAGACACAAATCTCGGCTTTTCACCAAATTTCTGCTCTCGCGAAAAGAGTCACTGCGCAAACCAGACCCATTTACTACCACAGATTATCTCAGTTACGAGGGCAGTTTATTCACCGGGAGCTTTCCTCGAATCTCGAATGAGAGTATTTTTTTCAAAAAAAGTCATCTGATAAAAAATAGAACTTATTTACGCACAGGAAGAGAGAAGATAAGTCCGATGAACGCCATTAGTAACACATGCTTGGCAGTTAGGGAGTTCGAATCGTTACTTTCCTTGACTAGGATTTTAGTTTCTGTGTTATTGTGAATTTCAGTAATTTATTGATGTTAATGTGATGCTTTCCTACTTCGTTGTAGTAAATAGTTGCATTCAGTTAAAAACAGTAAAAGTCTTCAATTATATAGTAAGCTAAAACTTTTGTTTACAATAATTGTAGAACGCAAAAAATCATGAGACAATTTTAAGTTTTTGTTTTATTTGTTATTAAAGAATTTTATTATTTGTACTGAATCTATACTAATTTACTATTATCAAAGAAAAAAGTACCATCTTTACTAGTGGCTACATAATATTGTTACTGACTTAAATACTTCGATACTTATTTTCTATTAAATATCGAGCCATTACAGCCATTATTATTCGGACTTTTTTTTGCTCAGTTTTGCTTCATAACTGAAAAAAGCAAATCTCATTGTACCTGTGTTATTCTATATTTGCCTTTTTCATTGACCCAGGCGATTATTAAATAATTTCTGCTTCCCCTGCAAATCGAAATCTGATTGAGGTTTTTAAAAAAAGGAAAAAAGAGCTGTTAAAGCACTTGTAGGACTTCGGTGACTCGCAGCTTGTCAAATCACTCATTTCATATTTGCGAGGCTTCTGTATAGGCGTTGATAACTCGAATTCTAATAACAAAGGCATTAGAAGAACTTGAAGAGTTAATTCTTTTTCGCACTTGGCTAACAAACCAGCGAATCCGTAAGAATTCCTGTTCTTTGTCGACATTGTTTGACTTCGTTACCCGTGATCTTATCTAAAGATAAAATTTACAATAATACATATTATTAATTCATATTAAAAAATATATCAGGTATTATTAAGATATGTTTAGAATATTCCTTGTCTAAATAATTACTTTGAGTTAAATATTTTACACAAAAGTTATTGCACGCACGTACAACAACTAGTTCGTTGAAAGTTTTTTTTTAATTGGAAATTAGGATACTGTTCCAAGTAAGTGTATAGTACACTCACAGGCTTTTACAGACTTTCATACTCAGTTCAGAAGGACACACACGTTTGACAATTTCAACGTTTTGCACACGCCCATCACTGGTAAATAATCAATCCTCTGGTACCTGCTTCAGGGCGTTTAAGTACCACGAAATATTGCTTCCGGTTCGGCCCTACACTCTTAAAAGAAACGAGCGATTTTAACTCAGCCTGAGTTAATTTTCACACATCCAGTCTTGAAAATGCACTTCCCCGAAAGGAGTGAATCCTTAGTGTGTAATCCTCCGACAGGATCCCTCCAAACGAGTGAATGTTAACTCAGTCTGAGTTAACATTCACTCCGTTCCAGTGCCGAAAATGCACTTCTCCTACTGGAGTGGATTTCACTGTTTTGTTTTAAGAGTGTATCAGTAAGCAATGATATAATGCAAGTCAAGTATGTTCTTCAAAAGTGCAAAGCATGAGATATGAAAAAAAAAACACTATACCTTGTCTAGCTTCGAAAAGACTTTTTTTTCCCCATCCCATCGCTTTGTTTTCTTCGAAACGGAGTGAGCGTTTTTCCCCCACCCTACTTGGGTTTGAACTGTACGGATTGTTAACACCACAACAGAACCTGAAACGTGTTGGGTTTAGAAAAGCGATGCTCCCCCCGTTTCTTAGAAAACCAAGCGAATTGAGGGGGAAAGAAAGTATTTTCGAAGCTCGCATTTCGGCTAGACAAGGTATAATGGTACTATGACCACATTACCGAATGAAGATCTTCTTAAATCCATTTTCCTTGAACCTGGCCCAATCGCCTTAAAATCGATTTTTGGGAAAATTGAGATAAATTTATTTTTATTTTGATACCCTACGATTATATTTATATTATTTGAATTTCAAAATTTAGTACATTGCTAGATAAAGCCCCGAATCTTTAGCATAAGTTTCCTTGTACGCTTATATTGAAGACTGCACTGTTAAAAAAACCTGAATTTTACGTGCATATTTCTGTGATTATTTTTGGGAATTTACGGAAATGTTACGTTTCTTTAACAAACAGACGGTTTGTCTGAAATAAACAGCTTGTTCCCGTTTTCCTTAAACGCTTGACGAGCGAAAACGGAAAAACAACGTATTTCTGCGTGCAGAATTTAACTTAAGACCCGTATTAACAGAGTTTTTCCATATAACCTCGCACCCAACAGCCTTTAGCCTCGACACATCGGCCGACCGACTCAGCCACCATGTTTTTTGTTTGTTTGTTTTGACCACATCTGAAGCAAGAAAGATGAATATACAGGTATGTTCATTTCTTTTAATAAAATAATATTTCATTTAAAAATTATATTTTCTATCCTTCTTTTCTATATATAGAATCCAGTTCTTGTATCTTTCTTATTTGTTTCTGTAATCTCTATAGTCCTATAATTGACCGTGGGGTGATTCCTGAAATTAATAATTCCGCTTGTTTACCAACACGCTTAACTAAGTAAATTTATTTAAATGTTTAAAAAAGCTGTCAAATATATGAAATAAACAATGGTCACCAACAAACAAGTGCACATTATTAAAAAAATAATAAAAGATTTGAAATTATTACATTTAAATTCGATTGAAAAGCAACTGCCCTCGTGTAGCTCTAGTGCGACAAAATTCAAAACCTAACCTAAACTCGATTGAAAAGCACGGTTACTCTATCGCTATCAGCATGGTTTATTTTAAAAACTATGCAAGTATACATAACGCAAACTTTCTCTTTAATAAATAATACTCTTTTGTTGATTTTAATGAATCAATTAGTGATTACGGATGCATGCAGATCATATGCTTGGAATCGATTCAGAAGTTACATACACTATTGTCAATGCTCTTTGTTTTGAAAAGTCTGCACTAAGAAAAACACAATTTCCAATTAAATGCAAATTTTTTAACGAATTTAAAATTTAGGAATTGCAAGTGTCCGCAGAACGCTATTTTAGTGTTTATTTAGATATAGCTGCTAAATGATATCTCATTTTCGGTTCACCGTCTACTGCCAGTGATATTCAAAAGCAATAGTTATTAGCTCTTACTAGAATACTAGTTATAAGATTGTATTTTATTTCGAAATACTTTTAAATTACATTAAAATTATTGTTTTGTACTAGATACTATTATAAAATTGTATTTTTAATTTTAATATATACATTATTCAAGAACACTCCTGTTTTGTTTCTCTCCCCCATTAAAAAAATATTTCAGTGGTCCAATTCTCAAAACTGTATCGAGAGATATGGATAAATCAATTAATTAAAGGTACTCTAAGATTCATGTCTAGCCTGCCCCCTTCCCCCTCTTCACAAAATAAGAAAAGCATTTTTAACTCTGATATTAAATTATGACGGTGCAGATACTATGGAAAACTTGCTTGAAAAAAAAAAGCCTAAAATTGACAAATTGTTTAATTTTAGAAGGGCTTAAGAAGATTTTGTCTGGTTAACGCCTGATTACCACTTGCTTCTTTACATTAGATCTCTACATTTAAAATTGGATTAATATATGTTATTTTTTTAGGTGCTTGTTTATCATAAATCTCCAAAGAGGGTCGAAAGTGAAGAAAAAGAAGAAAACTAAATCTGTAGTTCCTGCACACATTTTTAAATTAGTTTAGGATTTGAAAAAAGTATAACAGTCTTTTTCAATTATGAAAGAAAAATAAAACATTATTATATTCTGTAATTCTTTTGTTATTCATATCTTGTTAAATTGTATCATTGGTGTATCCAGGAGGGAATAATAACTCTCGTCCCCACTAAACAATTTTTTTTTACAATCAAAGTATACAAATTCATGTATGTATAGTACAAATGCAGACACTTAAAAATTTATTGTTTTTGACTAGAAGGGTTACTGTCTTAAAGAGTCTCTTTGTTAAGGGGTGTTCAACAACTAAGAGACTCGACTTACTATCCCCTACCCATGATTTTGCCCTGGATATGCTAACTGTAAAGTACAATACCATTTAGCCACAAAACAATACTAAATAATACATTATAAAAAATATGACAGAAAAATTAGCAAAATTGGAAAAATTATTAACATTTTTCTGCCATATTAAAATTGTTTTAAATATATGAAGAGTGGTAATTTTTAAATTTCAAAAATGTGAACAATGTCCTTTTTATTCAGAATATATACCAAATATGGTTAAAAAAAAATATTAAAGGATTAGATTGTATTATTTTTGAATAGAATTATGGTTAAAGTATGAATAAATTATTTGCTTACGATTTATATAACAAACAGAATGCATGTTTAATTTCCCTGTTTCTCCTGTTAAATTTCCCTATGCTAATATTTATAACACCATATATAAATGGATATATTTAGAATTATTGATGGTTAAATAGTATATAGAAACAAAATTGACAAGAAAAAAGCAAAAATGTCTTGGAATTAACTTGAAAATATATACTGTGCAAGTTTTCTGAATTTAGAGAGAAATGCGAATTAGAAATTCATGAAATTAGCATAGAAACAGCTAAATAAAAATTCTTGAAATGAACAGAAAATTTCTAAAACGGTAAATCCTGAAATTAACGGAGAAATTCCAAAATGGAAGATCCTGAAATTTACGGAGAAATTCCGAATTGGAAGATCCTTAAATTAACGGAGAAATTCCAAAATGGAAGACCCTGAAATTAACGGAAAAATTCCGAAATGGAAGTTCCTGAAAATAATGGAAAAATTCCAAAACGGAAGATCCTGAAATTAACGGAAAAATCCCGGCAACTTGCTGCCAGTAGTATTTCCGTTAATTCAAGGAATTTTTTTTAACAGTGTGGGTAAGGTGTCCTATCTTGTTCACATCCTCCACATAATAAGTCAACAACCAACTATTTATTTTTTAAATTTTGTAGTTAAATAACTAAAATGTTAATTACCTGAATAATAACTATCATTATTTGTAGTTGAAAGAATTAGATCTATTAATTGATAATAAAATGACAAATAAGTTATGCTTTGATTGTTGCCCTGGTAAGTTTTCAACCTACAACTTGCTGACATTCGTATGTTTACTGGAAAAGGAGACATTCCCTTTGATAGTTGATGCATGAAGATACTCAGCAGCAAATCAATTGTAATGAACCGTTATACACACACCCCTGACCATTGGTAAAATAATACAACCACATCCTCCAGTCTTCATTACCCCAAGATATCGCTTCCGGTCGTCTCTAACGATGTAGTCAAACGACCAGTATCGGACTACAAGATAAAAAGTCACATTCCTCGAACTGTTGACTTGTCCATCTCTTGTTACCACCCACCAATACAAATCTTCTCCCCCTAAAGTCCGGTGACACAGTCCCCTCCAACTCATCAGTCACCCTTTTCTTTTCTTAGAAGAGAATAGCAAAAAAAGAAAGGGGTTCTGTCTGAAGACGGGGTGGTCTCAGTTTACACGCTTTCAGCAACGGACCATTGGGGGCTGAGTGGTTTGTTTTAATTGGTTGCGTGTGGTTTTTAGGGCCTGTTGTTGCCAGTGGAAGGTCCCTTATTCATGTGGGGAAGATACGATGAGGATGATGTAGAGATACGATGGCTTGCTTTTACACCTGTTTGTTTAAATCGCAACTCAACTGCATGGATTTGGATGCTTGGAAAGATGTTTCCTTCTATTTTTCGTTTCCCACATAAATTTGTCCATACTAATTTCTATTTAAAAATATATTCGCGTTCAATAAGTTTACATAACATGTAGCATATAATAATTGGAAAAGAAAGGGAAAATGGAACAAAGTAACCATAAAATGTATTAAAATACTCGGGGCTAGATATTGCATTAAATACAATTATAATACAATGTATAGAAATATACAATTTGGAAATGTACAGACATCGAAGAGCTATTAACACTGTCAAAAACTCCCTCATCCTTGCTTATTAAAGGTCTTCTTCCTTTTTTCAAACAAGTATAATATTAGTATTTGACTTAATAAAATAATAATATTTATACTTAAATTAATTATAATATATGACTTCTTGGAAAATAGAAAGGTTTCTTCACAAAAGTCGCAATCAGTTCCTGAAAATCCATTTCTTAACTGCATCCAGGCTTATTTATTATTTTTCTTGTTACAGGTAGAAAAATACTCATTTTGAAAGCGCTAAATTTACTCTGAGAATGACAAACGGGGACTTGAAAAAAATTTTAATGGCTGAGGATGAGGATGTATTTTTTTAAATCATATAGCACATAACGATTAACCCGCCGATTCAACAAATGAAAACTATTTGGGCCTCTTTCAATGTTTTTAATCCGCAAACCTTTAACCCATTGACTGGACATAGCCAGGAGTTTTCCTTTTTTTCTGTGACAGTTTATTTGAGCTTTCATTTATGTCTATTTAAAATTTTCGTCATCCAAAGCGTTAAATGAAACTATTATAATACTTACATACTATGTATCAAACTAATAGGATCAAACATCAACCGTTCTTGAGGAAAAATCTCCTAAGATCCATCCCTGTCACTTGACCTGCAGGGGCCCGGCGATTAACCGATGATAAAGTGCCTCGAGGGCCCGAAGCCAGGAAGCGGGGGGTCATGACCAGTGGTCTCGTGAATGGACGTCGTAAAATAGGGATGTTCCGATGCTCTCAATGGAACCCACACATCTGGACTAAACGTCACATAAGAGACGCAGCTTCGTAGCGGGGAGACCCTTTTATAGACTTGTCAGAAGAAATAGATGAGGGTGGTCAGAGGTTGGACGGTTTGTAGATGAAAAACTCGAAATTTAAATGCAGTTTTGGGCTAAAATTCAATGAAATTTGTTGTATTCATTCACTGTTAAAAATAAAAGTTCAAGGTTGAACCAAAATACGGTTCAAATTTGCTGCAACCATGGTGTGGTAGACTGTTGAACCATAAAACGGTATTTTCAAATTACGCAACTATGGTGAGAGGTTGAACCATAGTAGGGATTTTCCCAACGCGTAGCTATAGTGAAAGTTTGAACCATACAAATGTTCTCCCAATGCATAACAATAGCGAAAGGTGAAAAAAAACGGTATTTCGTACATCGTAAGCTAACCCCGTCGGGACTTTGGACCCCACTGATTTAACGAGCACGTCTGTCCTAGCAGGTCTATTTCCAGAATGTGATATTATATTTGGTTGAACCTTTTTTTTTTTTTGAATTTCTTAATTTTTCACCAATATTTGGCTCAATGTTGAACTGAAATTTTTGACAGTGTTGTTGGAAAAGGGTGTTTAGTGACTTGCGGGTCCGGTTGACTCAGAGAAATTATGTGACTAATTATGTGAAGTTTTAAAATGTTTGCAATACTTACATATATCTTATAATTTGATTATGGACCAGCGTTAGAACAATTTCTGCCCCCGAGCAAGTAAAAAATTGAATTGTTCAAACATAACTTTTCCCTTGATTAAGTTATAATTATGTTACCATTTTAGAAATAAAATAAATATTTATCACGTTTTTCATGAAATTTGACTCCTTTCAACTGTCGCCAGCGCAAACATGGCGCTTGATACTTACTTCGAAGGAGGTCTGCAGGAGACTACATCTTTCCGAGAATAAAGCATTTAAACAGGAATGTTTGCTGCAAATTTTGTCTGTCCTTCGTACACGTGTCAACCTCCCAATAAATCTTCCCCAACCCCCACCAACGTCTTCTTTTACCAGCCCCCTCGTCGATAAGACAGTTGAAAGATGTTTAGGCAGAGGGTCACAGCAGGTGGAAAAACCTATGCATTTGTGTATACAGATTTTTACAAGTTCCAAAAGAGGTATTGCTCCAGTAGTTCTGTCTGCATAGCATTTATCAGGAACACACAAGAAGGCAATATTTCATGGTTTGGAATGTGTCCGTTGATAATATTTTGCCTTGATACAAAATTATACATATTGTGTATAAAATATACCATTGGACGCTGTACGTGCAATCACCTAGCACTACCCACTCACTTGTAGAGTGTTGAACCAACTGTATAATCGTGACATAACTTGTACTATTTTAGAGCAATAATTGAATTGTTTGTTTGGCAAGTTGTTTTTGGTTTTTTGCCTCCCTTAACTTCCATATTTCTATACCATGTTCTTTGAAAGTGGCATGGAAATCACTCAAATATTTTAGTATATGGACTCTAATCAATACACCTTCAATTGAGGGATGGTTATAGTGCTACAGACGTAATGGATTTTTTTTTTAATTCTTGGAATCCTACATTCGTCTAAGGTATATTGCTTTGATATTTAAGTTTTCTTTTTTTTCTTTTTAGAAGACATGGAAACCGTACCCGCAAGAGAGAAAATAAATGAAATGACATACACTCTTAAAACAAAGGAGTGAAATCCACTCCTGTAGGAGAAGTGCATTTTCGACACTGGAAAGGACTGAATATTTACTCAGACTGAGTTAAAATCACTCGTTTGGAGTGATCTTGTCGCAGATTCAACATACAAAGGATCCACTCCTGTTGGAGAAGTGCATTTTCGACACTGGGGAAGTAAAAATCTATCAGCTGGTGATTCAATTATTACTTTTTTAAGTTTTAAAATGATAAATTTCACCGATGGAAACACTACTTTTAAACTTTAAGAATTAATATATAAATGACCTTAAGTTATTTTCCATTAAAGTTTGCTTTATTGTGTTTGTTTTCGCAGTACTATTTTCATAATGGTGAAGAAAGTCTACATAACAAACAATAGTGTCAACGGAGTACATTGAAAAAAAAATCTGTTATAGATATTGCAGAAAATTTTTAACCGCAAAGTAGCTAGAAAATATCCATTAAACGCCACGGAAAAAGAGCGCTCTAACCAATACTTAGCAATTTTTGTTTATCCTAATCCAACAGAACGAACAAAAAACCTGTTCTCAAAAGTTTTAAAGTTAATTTCTGGAGTCTCAGGAAACAAATGAAACCTGTTAGGAAAAAAAAAAGAAACACCTAGTATTTTCAAACAGATTCTTTTGCTGTAGGATTTCAAAACTAATGAATAATGCCTATGGGACTTAACTGGTTAAATTTGGTCTGACCCCGTTTCAATAGCAAAGATGCTCAGCTTGAAATTATTTTACAATTTTAATTGTAGTACTGAAATATTTTGATAATATTCTAGCTTTAGGAATGTTGAAATTGTAATTGTGTACAACAAGTCTTCACAATTCCAATTACTGCATTTGTAAGACAATATTAATTAATGATTTGTTGAAAAGTAGATATGTGTCTGCATTAACTAAGTTCCATCATCAACGAAAAGTTTTCCCAATGCTTACACTCTTAGAAATAATACTTTCATTTATGACGATTCATGAATCCTCAAGCCCATTTCGTTAATTTTGAGGATTGTATCGTCAAACTATCACGCGACTTTTGAGTAAAACGAATCCTCACTTTTACGATAGTGATTTGACGATTCTGTTTCTTGATTCTGAGAAAAACTGAATCTCATTGTTGTACTCACATGCTCAAAAATGACGAAATATTTCTTTAGATTAGACGACATTCAAATCCTCATAAAAATGACGATTCAAATTTCCTCACTTTGAGGAAACGAAAACTCGGAGCAGAAGCCAGTAAACGGATCGTCAAAATTAAGGAAAATTTCGTCGTTTTTGAGCATTCATTTTTTAGAGTGTAGGAAAGGGGCAGCGAACTGCTCTAAGTATTTTCCCATACAAAATAATAAACAATTATGACCGAATGTTCATCACTGAAAAGAGTCAACGGCTTCTAACACTCCCGTTACTTTAAAAAGAAAATAGCTTTCAGTATATTCTATACTACTTCCTCCAAAACATTTTTATTTTCCAAAACCACTTCAAGCCTACAAACACAGGCACCAACGAGTTGATAAAAACTAACCTAGCGTACCTAAAAACAAGAAATCTCACCACACCAAAACAACAAGAGAAAAATATCCTCTTGGGTGGTTTACGAGTAGTTTGTGTCGACGTCTGTGGTTGCACACGGGGGGTGGCGAGGGGTTTATGGCAGCTATTTGTATTGTGGAAGAGGAATGCCAAGATAGCGACTTGTGGCCCCCTCTGCCCCCACAGGCTGCATGCTTCTCATTCTGTTGAGAACTCCATTCCTTTTAGGTTCATATCTGATGCCACACTTTTCATTGTGTCGTCACTGTTTTTTGTGGGAAGAGATTTGTCTGGGTGGTTAGGTTGCTTTCTTTGGTTTTTTTTTTATTGCTTTTAAAAGAATAGTGGAAGTGATAAATTTGGATCGTTTTTTCTATTACTATTGAGGCACAATGGCCAAAAATTAAACTCAATTTTTCATTAGTGTTGTATTAAAAATGGTTTTGTACGTGTAATAGTAGTTTATGCGAAAAAGTTTGGGTAAATCCAAAGCTTCTACTTATTATGTCCAATAATTTTTGATTTAGACTTCCGTTAGGAGTTTTGAAACTGCAAAAAAAAAAATTAAAAAACCTTTTTATGGATGTAACTCTTTTTGATCCATAAAAAGCAGCTCACACGTTGTGCAGTGTTTTCACATAATTATTTCAAACAGCATTTTAAACAAAATAAAGTACCGTCGGAGCGGGTATCTTGGGCAATGGAGGGTACGGTCCACGCGACGAACGGAGAAAACGGTCCACGCGACGAAAAAAGATTTGTTTCTTAATTTCTCTTCATAAAATGATCCCAAAGTCTTTCAAAAAAGAATGTTAACGTGCATTTGGTTATGTGGCACAACAATTTTTGAAGAAGTTTTACTCTTATGATTATCCATTTTTTAATTGATTTTTTAAAAAAGTTAAACGATTTTAAGCAATAAAAAGATCAATTTAAAATGCAAGAAACGTACATCATTCAAAATCGTGAATGTATCTCGCATTTTTTTTTAAATTATAAAATTTAACAGAAATGATATAAAAAATTTCCTAAAAGTTCAATACAAAAAATGCATGGATTTCAAAGTGTTTAAATAGTTTTTGTAGCTTAATTTTCACTCATCTTGTAAAAAATCCAGGATTTTGGACCAAAGTTTCGCATTGACGGACTGATTTTGGTCCACCCAAAACCAAATCTTCATTGCCGACATCATATGTAAAAGAGCACTGTTCTTTTGTAAAGGAAGGATGGGGACTATTCTGTTACCTGCATTTTTAACATTTTGTTAAAGCATTGTACAAAAATTTTCCCACAGCTGTAACAAAAAAATGCCTTTAACTTTCACCACCTTTTAGCCTACGGGTAGGTCCCGACAACAACTGCCTGCGAACCATGTGCAAACTACAGGTGACAAAAGCGACGGCAAAACGCATTGTTATCTTCAAAAAGAGACTGGACCACTTTGGGAATGTTTACCCTTTCTCCACCTTTGAGAAAAAGACAGCAAGGCCCTGGAGCGAGCCGATTGTTTGGCGAGGTGTATAACACGAGGGCGGGGTGGCCTGACACTTCGGAGACGATGGATGGTAGGGCAGATGAGAAAAACGGTCTGCAATCAGTGATAACCCTTTGGTGAGAACTGCTCGTTTTGAAGGGGTACAAAAGGATTCAAGTGGACAAATTGCGGCGTACCTGGACATGTCTACCTACCTTGAAGCGTTTTCCCAGGGTGCTGTTACCTGAAGGGTGACATTTCGGGAACGAAGATAATTGGATGACGTTCGGGGAATGAAATATCTGATGCTCTTCGTGTTTTGTATGATAAATTAAAAATACACTCATGCAATGGTTATAATTCTTAGAGTAGCTTGGATTCCCTTTCTGAGGAGTATTTTCGGACGAAGTACTACACTCTTAAAACAAACGAGCGATTTCAACTCAATCTGAGTTAATTTTCACTCCTTTCGGTGTCGAAAATGCACTTCCCCTATGGGAGTGGATTTCACTCTTTTGTTTTGTTAAACTTTCAACAATCTTAACAACAAACGAGCGATTTTAAGGCGATTAGGAGCGATTTAGGAGTTAATTTTCACTCTTTTTCAGATTCGAAAATGCACTTCTCCTATAGGAGTGGATTTCGCTCTTTTGTATAAAAGAGTGTATAGTTCATTCCTTTATTTATACTATCTTATACTAATTCTAAAGTCAGACCTGGTAAAGAACAAAGTCTTGAACCATTCGCATTACAATAAAACCCAAAAATCTAGATAAGTAAATTTTTCTTCTACGTACAATCGCGAATTTTTCGCACAATCTTATTGTAAAAAAAACATGTTAAGTTAGTTTGAATTATTGTTGGACTAGAACTACATCACGAAGGCTATTGGTCGTCTTCGAACATCGTAATTTAGGACCACAGTCAAGTGACGAGCTGACACCAGATTTAAAAATATGAATGTCATAAACTAAGAATATCAGATGATAGCTACGTCCTGATATAATACTTACACTAGATGCACTTACTTTGGAGTCTTGAATACAGCGGATACGCCAGGTAAAGTTTTCCTACTATTTTTCTTTATTTTTTTTTAATTTTGTGCATATAATTTTTAATTGTACATATCTATTTTGAGAAAAACATAATATATATTTCTTATGCTTTCAAACTTTTATTTTTTAAAATAGCACAGTTAAAAAAAAGCAAGTAAATATGGTACGTTCAGACAGCAAATGATTGAATTAAGAATTAAGCATTTGAGTTGAGACAATGTACCCCATATGCATTTCACCTACTAAAAATGTACTCAGAAATACTTCTGACTTTAGTTGGCTTTTTTGACATCACAACGAACTTTGACTAAAACGCTTTTTTTTTTGTAACTGTTCTAAATTGATAAAGATTTTAAATAAATCTATTAATAAACATTTAAATTATATCTAATTGGCTGTTTTAATAAAACAAAAATTTATATACAGTGAAACCTTGATTTTACGTTTCTCAAGGGACTGGGTAAAAAAAACGTAAAATGCGGGAAAAACGTATAATACGGGAAATACATAGAATGCAAAAATTCATGCAAATTCTCACTTCCATCACTATTACAGCACAGTAAAACGTAAGGCACAATGTAGACATCTTAAAGGAGTCTCCTTTAACAATGTAACTTTTTCCGGTAGGAGTTTAAAGAAAAGTCCGTTCTCGTCCGCATTGAATATGTACTTTGGCTTGTATCCTTTGGTCAAATTTGGTACATTTTCCTTCCATTCTTCTATTGTAGCTTCATCTACACATGATGATTCACCCGAAAGTGATCTATACACAAGATCATGTAATTTTTTTTTTTCATTCTGTCAATCCTGATATTTGAAGCTGTGAAGTTTTCCAAACAACCAATCCTTTCGGCGATTGCTAGAGCTTTTTCTTTTAATATCGTGCAATTTATAGGTACATTCGCGGCAAGAGCTTCTTTAAACCACTTTACTAAGATGTCTTCCACATCAACTTAGTAAAGTGGTTTGAATGGGAAAAATAAAGCTTATTTTCGAAAAAAAAAAATCTTTTTCTTTCCAGGGAAAACGTAAAATGCGGGAAATTCTATAAATAATAAACTTACAATCCGGGTTAAATTAGCATTACAGTATACGGGAAAAACCTGGACCTGACGAAAAAAACGTAAAATGCGGGAAAAACGTAGATTCGGGGGACGTAAAATCGGGGTTTTACTGTATATATATATATATTTTACATAAGAATAGGCAGTTTAGCCAAGAAATTTTTTTGAGCAGGACCCCATTCAATTGTCACCTTTCATTAACTTCACTTACAATTTTGACAACCTTTTATTTCTATTTCTTTAAGGTTTATAAAATCAACAAATGAAGCTGTAACAACTATCACCTAATGAGGTTTTAATAACTATCACTTAATGGAATTAATGTTTTTCCTTCTAAAAATGTAAAATCCTTAATTGTTATAATTCAATGGGAAATTAAGTATTTTTTAAATATAAGAAATTAATTTTAAAAATACATTTCCATATACATTAAGAAAACGTTTTTTATAGCTTTTTATTAACTGATATTTTACAGGAGTAATTGTGTTACGATTTTCTGAATTGCCAAATAAGGTGTGGTAATTAATAATTTATCTTTTCACTTCCAATTGAGAGATTTGCATTAATCAATGTTTTTGATGCGCATTTTAAAAGAGCTTTTGGTTATGAAATCGCACACATCACACATTACAGAAAGGTTTTTTAAGGTTATTAAAACATAAAAAGATTAATGTTTTGTGTGATTATACATACGCATGGACGCGAAAATATTTCAAAATGAACTTACACTAGTTGGTCCCATTGAGGTACTGATACCATAACATTACCTTTCACACAAATCCCAAGACAACTTTTTCAATAATTTTTTACACACATCCGAAATAACACTAAACGTCAGTCATCTCTCCCTGACACAATTCTTTTTTGCAAAAAGAGGCGGAGCCACACACAAGCATGCCAATCATGCGCAACAAAAGGCGTGGCCAAAACTAAAACTCCGCCTACTACCGAAGAACCCCCGCCTACCTACAGAAACCGGCCACGGTTTTTTGCTTGTTTTTTGTTGCTCAAACACTCCGCAGGCGCTTGCTCGTACGCATGTTTAACAACATCCACTTCTCAATCGCTGTAGGCTGGTCAACACGTCTTTTCGCCGTTGTCCCTGTCACCGACCGCAAATCGACTTTTCCGACGCCGCGACATCGGGCGGTTTTACCGGCACGACTTTTTGGACTTCGGCGCACTTGCATAGTTTAGTTGAAGCTTTGAATTGTTGTTTGTTTTTGAATTGTGATTGTCTTGTTTGAAGTTGATTTTGACATAGTGCGTGAGTGTTGCGTCTAGACTCGCTCTAGACTAAGAACTGTCAAAGGTGGCTCCTATAGCATGTCCTGCTCTCCATGCGGTTTTAGTTACACTTCTGCACCTCAGGTATGTCCCATTTCAGTTTAAAAATTATTAAATTTTAGCTTTTGAGAATTTTTTTTATTTAACTTTCATCCCATTTTGTATCAAACAGTCTCGTCCATCAATCCACTTCAATTTACTTTTAATGACGAATTTTTTGTTATTTTTTATTAGAAAGTTGAGTTATGCTTAGTTTTTGAAATATTTATGCTAACACATTTAGTAATTCTAAAAACTTTGTATTAGGTATTTTTATGCATATTTTCATTTATCCCTACTTTAAACAATGTTACTTTAATGGATATAAGTTTAAACTTCCAAATATATGATGTTTTCATTAGATTGTATAAAAAAAACACTATTTTTTCGTAAATAGCATCATTAAACATTTAAAAATTGCTATGTATGTTTATAGAAAAATCAAAACCATTTAATAAATAGTTTATCGAAAGCATATGGTTAACCATAAAAATTGTGCTTTACCATTTTTTTTAAATGGTAATAAATACATATTTATTTAATAATCCTAAGATTTTACTTTCACTTGAAAAATGGGGAAATATTAAATATACGTTATCCGTATCTGTCAATAAATGGTATCGTGAAGAGTTTTTGCAATTTAAAATAGTTCCAAAATTTAAAATATTTAAATTAATAATTATTTTCTCTGATTCCCTATTATAGTACATAATATTTTTATCTTTTAAATGAACTATACATTTGCAAACGTTACAATAAATTTATAATACATGATGCGTTAGAACAATTAAAATTTTTTAAAAATGTGTAATTTTAAATAGTTTTTTGAATCCTATGATCTATTTATGTTATCCAAACTTATATTTTGTTTAAATATTCGAAATTAAAACAGTAATGTACAAAATGTAATCGTGAAGAAAAAGTACTCACATTTTTAATCAGCAAATATACAAAATAATAAAGATATGCATTATTTATACCTTCATTATACTCTTTCATTACTTTTTTTTGTAATTTTAACGTTTATTTTTGAATAATTGTTCGAAATAGCTCACAAATCGAAGACGCAAATAACTTTTTCAATAGTGGAACTTCGAACAGTGCACGCCATCTGTACGCAATTAATGGAACTAGCATGCAAATTCTCAGAGAAAGAGTCATGCCCTATCTGTTTCTTATTCAACAGCAGATATGCAAATAACGTTATATTAAAACACATTATTTTTGAAAATTATTTAATTTTATTTTAGATAATTTTTAAGAGCATTTTTTATATAAAATTTTAAATTATCAAGTTGAAACCTATACTTTTTTCGTAACAAAAATTCAGTACAAATAATGTATGAGTAAAATAAGCAATTTTTGTCCATTAAAATTTTAGTTTTGTTTTTGTCAGTTTTTACAAAGCAGCTTCAATATGTATTTTTTTAATATACCTCAATTGTTTGATTGTATAATCAAAACAAAAAGTAATTTTTTAATTCAAAAAGTACAAACATGGAGGGATGTGATACAATTGTCGTTTAAAAATTAATTTTAAATCATCAATAAATCAATCGTGCACATGTAATAACACTGAAGGACACTAGTAAAAAAGTGCTTATTTATTATAATCATTGATTAAGGTTGATAAAAAAGCAGTAACATTAATTTCATTTCTGACACTTCACTGAGTGAAAAGTGATAAAGTTTTATAAATTGTGTTTGGCACTAAAGATAAGAACTTTTTTAATGTTTAGCCTATGGTTAAACTCAAGACGGTGTTTTTTGTATTTATAAATGAATTATATCTTTTGGAAATTTTTATCAAATGGGTGATCTAATACATTAGCTAATCCAAAAAGAGTTTAAATACCAATTGCTATTTTTAAAAAAATACGTCGAGTTACAAAATATGTGCAGTTTAATTTAAAATAGCTTCATTTTTAATAAATTTTTCAAAAGTTATTTTCTCTTTTAATTAAAATAAAAGTTACTAAGGAATCACAATTCCTAAGACTGAGATTTTTAAAGATAATTAATTTCCCATGCATCCCATGATGTTAATAATATTTAATAAATTTTGTAATGCACTGTACAGTTATAAAGCTAAAAATTTTTAATGTAATGCTTCAACATTATCTTTATTTAAGGATATCGATTAAGTTACAGCACGTTAATTAATCGCTTTGAGAATAAAACACCGATGTTATGATAGGTGTAAAAATAAGCATTTTTTTTTTTTGTTTTTAAATAAAAAAAACGAACAAGTTTGATGTTTCCTAAATTTGTTAAACTTCGTAATCAATTTCACAAATTAAACTTTTTCGACAATTAGACAATGAATAACTCATACAAATCTGGGATTTTGAAAATGCAACGAAAATTTCTTGTAGTCAAAAAGTTTAATTGAAAGTCATAGGTAGGAGCCTATTTGTATGTAGAAACTGTATCACATATTTTAAATTTAAGTATAATAATAAGGATTTTCAATAAATTATTTTCATTGGTTATATTATTTTTATTGATATGAAATTACCCGTGAAGAATCATAACCATTTTTTGTATCCCTGTTTTTTACACATACTTTTAAAATCAGGAAACAAAATAATCTAAACAAAAAAAACTGTACAAATAACGCATAAATTAATGGATTTTTGGCTCTTACTGATAGTGTATTTTTGTTTTAGAATTTTACTTTTTTTTGTATAATTACTGATAAGAAATTAGGGTTTTCCTGTTAATTCTTTTTTCATGCAAAAGAATAATTCTAAGTTAATATTCCCATAACAACAGTATCTAGCAGATTTTCAGAATAACGTTTTACAGTGTTGGGAAAAATATGGCTTTTAATATTACTGTAATGGATGAAAGACGATTTAAAAGATAGTTTACATTGTGCTTATCGCCAAGACAAGGCCCATTTTTACTCTAGAAAAAAATGGGTTACTCCGTACTTGGTCCTTAGACATATTTTTAATTTCCACGCTACGTTTATAACATACATAGGGAAGGTGTTATAATCGTTTTTCAGACTGTCCGTCACCACATGAATATTATTTTGGTTTTGTATTTAAACTGTTACAAATGTACGAGAAACTGCGTTTATTCAAAATGAAACTTTATGAAACTTTAATTAGTGTGATAGAAATTAGTGTGGAATAGGTCATAGTGTCTATCACAATAAACTTCTTATGATGGTTCAGTATATGATTATTAAAAAAGCGGCAGGGAGAATTCTAATTTATTTTTACATGAATAACCTGATCATTTGCTATTTACGTTTAAGCGCTTATTACTGTATAATTGCATAAAAAATTAAAACACAAATTGTTAGTTGTTTGGTTGAAAATTGTAAACCATTGTTCGCAAAAAATAAAAAAATAAAATGTTGTAATAAATATCACTTCCACTTTTAGAGCAAGTAAAATTGTTAATTTTTTTCTTCAAAATTTTTATTCTTGTAAACTAATTTAGCAAATTATAAAGAAATATTAATAGAATATGAGAAAAAGAAGTTAATTAAAATGTCCAATTTCTGCGACTTAAAGTTAAATTTGAATAAATGTTGTATTGGAAGATTTTGTTCCTTAGGTTATGTGTGGAGGTGGTTCAAGGTGACAGTTTTCATTAAAAATCTACTTGCTTTTTACATAATGCTGTATTGAAACTCGATAATTACAAACAAAAATGTACACTTATTACTTTATTATTATTTTGTCCCACGATTTTTTTAAAAAAAATTTATTTCGCAAATCGATACAAGAAGGAAAGGTTGTCTCTGTTAAAGCTATTACGCTTCATTACACTCTTAAAACAAACACTCCTAATTTAACTCAGTCTGAGTGGATTTCACTCCTCCAGACTGGAAAATGCACTTCTCCTTTTGGAGTGGATCCTTTGTATGTTAAACCTCCGACAGGATCACTCCAAACGAGTGATTTTAACTCAGTCTGAGTAAATATGCATGCCTTTACGGTGTCGAAAATGCACTTCTCCAACTGGAGTGGATTTCTCTCTTTTGTTTTAAGAGTGTATATATGTAAGGAATATGCGCCTGATTTGTCTTAAAAAGCAAAATCGAAAAAAAAACATTATTAATTGTAATTATCCTTCGAACTCTTGTTTATCAGCATTTATCCAAATTATGTTATAATCATATGAATACGTATTATGAAAGTTACAAATAAAAGCAAAAACGCATCTTCTGTATAAAAAAATATATAAATTTGCTTGTTCATTCTCTTTTTTTATCGAACCAATTGAAAAAACAAGTTTTCCGTGAAATAACAAATTATACACATAGCTTTTAAAGAAAACATGCTTTTAAATCGATTTCTGATCCGAGTAAAATAATTCAAAGCCTTCAAGCCAATTATGAAACCATATCAATCGCTAAACATTTCAAATACAGCCTGAGGTTGAGTGTTTATGGATTTGAACTATCTGATGTCAAATACATCTGTAATATCTTCGCTGCTCTGAGGGAATCTCTTCGCGTTTGATGTGTTCGTAGGTCTAGATAAAAAAAAATATATATCCTGCGGCAGGATGACAAGCTAAGCCGAAAATTCCAGGCTTTTTGCTCAAATTAACTCGAATGAAGATGGCAATTTGATGCGTCCTTAAGTACACTTTTAACAAAATCCTGTTTAAAAAATCGCAAACTGAATACCGATTAAGACACTCGTGATAAACGAGATTCCGCGAGATAACTAGATATTCGTCGCATAATCAGCAGAAAACCTGTCAAATGTTCAATTTATGGCCCAAGCCTTCGATCACGGATCAGCGTTCCATGTCGGTGGTGTCTGCAGAAAAATGATCGAAAGGCCCGCACACCATTTCGGAGATTTCCTGTGGCAAGTTGGGCGTGAAAAAGCGATAGTTCGGCTTCACAATTCTGTAATGTAACACAAAACCAAGTTGGTAGCATTCCACGACATCCGTTTGACCGAATTGTTACCGCCATTTCCGCAAAAAGGAATCCTCAACAATACACTGGGAAGTTATAATCTAAGTTGTTGATTAAAAATGTCTGTAAAATAACAACTACCTTGCGAAATTTACTGGTGAAACATTTTTTAATTATTTAGGGACAATCCATTAAATTGGGCCATTATCGGCCTAGAAAATCTTGCCTAACCTGACCATCGGTAAAAAAAATTCTGGTCAGTATAAAACGGTATCTTTCATGGATTGTTTTCGGCGATGATAATGCTCCATTATTCCATAATGAAATTGCTTTAAATCTCCATTTCCATCGAGCACTCAAGTTTTATGAAGGAAAGTTACAAAAAAAATTTACAAAGAGAAAATCGTTACGAAAAATTCACATTCTCCAAGATATGAGTATATGGCTAGATATAGGGATTCGATAGTACAGTTCATTGGCAACTTCGTCCAATTAAATTTATGATCGTTAAAAGTCGCTAATGAACAGTCCGTATCCTTTTTTTGGATAAACTTCTGGAATGTCAGTTTTACAACTGGACCCTTCAATTGTATTTTCCTGTTTCCACAATTTTCCCTTGTAATTCCAATTTCAAAACCCATTTTACTGAAAATCAGTCAATAGTCAGTTAAACCTTTTTCAAAAAACCTCAACGATTCCGGTAAATGATACTTTCCAAATATCGATTTGGGAGAGTAGTAACATTTCCAGATTATGAAAATGCGAAAATCAAGTTTTGTTCGGCTGCTCAATAATGCAGAAGACGCCTCCGCCATCATTTGTACCGAATTTATAGGCCCCTTGCTAAAGTGTTTTGGGGTGTACAAGCATGGGAATTCGTGAAATTACTGATGAATGAAGCGAAAGACAACTCTTGCGTCAAATCATTAGGGCTTTTTTTAACGACAAGCGAATGAGAAAACATGCCGCTTCACTTAAAATAAATGCTTAATACCCACTTCAAGATTAATTTTGAAAATTTTACTGCGTGCAATCAATAAAGTACATCTATGAGTTAAAAGCATAGTAGTCCAAGTCAAGGAAGTTCGTATCAAACTTGAATTACAAAATATCCATAAAACTTCAATTCTTATTGCTTACAACTATAAATACTTAATTCTAGCTTAAAGATTAATTGTGAAATCCAAAAAAAATTTAAAACGCTAAAATTAATGTATTTTTTTAGAAAGCAATTTAACTCCGCAGAAATTACTACAAATAAAATATTTTTTTTTAAAAAATTTCCAGTCACCAGGATTTACATTGCGTTATTTTTAATTCTATAACGTCGGTCGATATTGAAGAGTTTAATGTCAAAACATATTCTCATTCAACGATATAAACGGTTTCTGCTTGCTATACAAACTATAGCGCAAATCTTTAACGAATTTTTTTTTAGTATTTTTAAAAACAAGTAAAATATATAGAAACACACTAAATTAGTTTCAAAGCAATAATCGAATTTACGACATGCTTTTTATAAGAATTTTGATGTTCATTTCAATGTACTATGCATCAGCCGATTACATTATTTAAAAAATAATAACTAAACAGATAAAGAGCTTGTAAAATTCCAATATGATAAAAAGCCGGAGGGTAAGTTGTAATCCACAAGTATCTTCTCAATTGTTTGAAATAGTTTTACGCAGATCTTATTTTGCAACACCAGTTACAGGATGAACTGATCCGTTTATCTATTTCAAACATGAAAGAATAGGATTAAATCACCCCCAAAATGATTTTCTGTTTCAAAAATATTATTAACAAAACAATGTATAAAGTTTTTTAATAGCAATTTGAAATTCGAAAGAAAAAACCTTGTTGAAGTTAATTCAATTTGTGAAGTTACCTAATAGGACTTAAAACAACTGACAGCTTTTAATTGTAAAATTAAAAAAAATAATTCCTTTAATTTAATTTATAAGTAAATCTATTATTATAATTAATTTATAATTACTTAATAAGTAAGTTTAATTTATAAGTTAGTAAGAATATTTTACTTAAAAAAACCTTTATTGATGTTGCATTATTAATTATTATTATAATAATTCACAATTTCACAGGGCAGTTTATAAAAAACCCGGATTTCGACGGATTACTATTGTTTAATGTTTATTACTTAACGACAAAATAAGTCTAATTCAGCAGATACCCATAAGTAAATTAAAAAAAAAAACTTAGCACTTAACTTACTTAATATTAACAATTGTTGCATAAAAATATTAAACAGAATTTTTAATTATAGGACTCATAATTGTTAAAAAAAAGTTTTTCCAAACATTTACATTATAAATTGATCCGTAATTTGTAATTTGTTCAATGCTCTTAAGAGTGGTGCAGATTAATTATTCTACTACATATTTCATGTGGACAATTGTCATGCATAGACATCATTCTATTGTAAATCTAAATGTTGCAAATTAAAGGACATACAAGGGTTTTTATTTACTCGAGAAAGTATATATACATAAAAAATTGCCGTATGAATGTAGAAAATAATTATATTTAAGATGTTACATAATTCTAAGGAAACTTAGTATGTTTGTTGTAGTAGAAGGTTTCTGGCATTCATTTGTAACATAAATCAGCAGGAAAGTTTAAATAAATGATAATGACCAACTCATTTTATTTCATTACATTTATTCTTAAAAATATAGGCCGACAAGTGGTTTGTGAAATCTAAGTCGAAAAAGGGCTTTGAAACAAATTTAACACATACTCCTGGTATTGGAAACCATCCTGAAACTTACTTTAAATCTAACTTTTATGAAGTACATGTTTCAATTAAAGATAGATTGTTCAAAAAGAAATATGAAACCGTAAGCCAAAAAAGGGAGTAAGTTTAGAATGTTATTGCCAAAAAATATGTATATTTATTTACATAATTTAAAAATGTTTTAAGCTGTTGATATTCATTTGCTAGTTTACAATTTAAGATAAAATGTTTGATAAAATTTTGAAACCGATGTATAGGGATTACAAATAATTTATTAGTAATCTTTGGCTAACAAATGTGTTAATATTTTTTAAGATTTAAATTCTGATTTGCAATAAGTTTTTAGACATTTAGGCTCTCATTTGTTTTAATAATTTAATTACAATGTTAATAAATATTTATTCAACATTTACTTTACATCTGCACGATAAATCGAAGATAATTACGATATAACGTACTTATGAAAAGTTAAAAAAAAAACATTGGAAACAAATTCGTGTGTTATCGATGGATTTATATTTGATTGATTTACCAAAGAGAGATCAAGTTTCTTTTTCTAACTCTGATTTAAATGTTAGGATAGCGATAGAGCAAGCGATAACATTACAAATCACGTACATCCCATGTATGTAAACCGAGCCAAAAAAAATCAAATCCTACATCTGACAAGTTCCTTGTACCAATTACCTGTCAGTAATATTAATTAATAAAAATAAATACCACGCACTAAAAGCGAATTCGGATCAACTATAAAGATTAATTGCAAAGGATCCTTCATCCCTATCACGGTATACATGTTATAAGATTTCACATCCTTCGACAATGCCCGCTCTACATCTTAGTATATCATTACGTATGTTTGACAAGATTCTAATGGATAATTTTTGCGTCGGAGCTCGGGTAATAGGAGTGTAGTGTATGTAAAATATTTTTGTTTAGGGATTTCATTTTTATTCAGGTGGCGTTTTAAAAGATTTGAAGTGTTTCATCGGGGATAATTTTGTTTTTGTAGATTTATTTGATGGTAGCCATTTTGTAGAAAACTCTAGTATACCCGTATGAAAGAGAAAAAATCATATGATATAAGTAATCAAATGAAAATGTGAATTATTCGATTATTAACTATAAATAAACCTAGATAAATATTTACTCGTTACCTAACTATCTGTGAATATCATTAAGACTTTCATTACTTACAAATAAAGTTAACAAGTTAAAGTTTTTAAAAATGTTTTTCGTGAAACTGAAATTGGCTATTCATACTTATATTGAGTACTATGGTCTTCTTTATATTTTGTCTTCTATTGTATTTTGTTTATTTAGATAAACTTAAGCAGAAAGTTTATTTTCGCACGGCCAATTTTCTTGCCAATTGACGTTAATGAATTAAAAGAGGTTTTCATATATGCATTGTATAAATTTGTTGCTAACATTCAACAACTTAGCCATCCTTCCAGGTTACACTTATTCAACTCATTTTTCTTAAGATCTGCCTTGAGTAAGTTAGGAAGCTGTCAAACTAATGTTTCAACGTGATAAACGACTGGAGAGAGAGCACGAAATCCTCCACTCTAGATTTCAAAGAAAGAAAATCTATCGAGGTAAATCGTTGAAGGAATGTGATACTTTGCCAATCCGTGAAAAAAAAAATCGAAATAGGCGCCAGGGTTTTAATTCAAATAAAAAATAAGATCATATAAGCTCTTTTTACTTATTGATACTACAACTTTGCTGATTTATCAATGACAAATGCTTTTTTAATGAAATGGTTTAATATATATATTTTTTTTTACTATTTGATCTGGTTTTGCAAGATCTATATTTCAAAGCTAAGTGGTCGGTAGTAATTTTTTTACAGAGACCTTCTTTACAAAAGAGCTTTGAAATGCAGAACAATAATAATTAATAATTTTAATATTTCAGGATTTTACAATCAATTTTGTATAGTTATCTATGTAGCTAAGCAAAAATTAGTTAAATGACTGGCTCGTTTCATACCTTAAGAAATTAAATTAAAAGTAAAATTAATTACAAACATTATTTAACCCTCATTAAATTAAACCTAAATTTATCATTCGAAAGTTCAATATTCAACATGAATGAAAAGAAAACAATTATTCACTCGTTTCATTCCCATTTTCTTTTGTCAAAGTATTACAACGTAAAAGCAGTTAGTACAAGAAAAATACGAATCCACAGAAGCCATAACAAAGAAAATCCCCCTTTAAGAAAGACTGCCTCACGTAACCATTAATTGCCTCCAGAACTCAGATTACACAAACACACATCCAATCATTAAATTCATTTTGAAAGGAGGTTTCGAGCGATAGGCATCGGAATCCAAACAAGAACATTCCTGCTACGCCTCTTGCCCATAAGACCATTCAATAGAGCCCTGGTCATTGTGGAAACAGTGATACACAAGCTGGCAGCGTGACGACCATAATTAATGAAACATGCCCAGTCATTAACGAGGGTCACTTGTTAGCCAATGAAAAGGCTTTCACGCCAGCGAGAGCCCACCCCCTAGAACCATTGTCTCTATGGTGCAAAAAAAGATGATTCAGTCCAGGAGACAGGCAAACAACAGTCGGAGAACGATAACACAATAAATAAATCCATTCATCTTTTAAACTACGCAAATAGGTCCATGAAACAGAAGCAATCACGAACACGACATGCTTTTTAATTTATTGTTCATTTTTTTTTATTTCTCCTAAGATTTTGCGTACTCGAATCATGTATCTTCCACGCTTGAATGTTCTCCAGATTGACGATCGATTGTCGAAACAGCCGAATTTAAGGCATTTTCCATCCCTTTATGGCCGATCGTCATGTTTCTCGGAGTTCTGGAAATGACACAAATGCTTTCTTAGCCGTAAGTAACGAGGATTAGTTCATTTTTCAGGATGTTTGAGTCTTGGGGCACAACAAGCCCGTTTCGAACATTATTCTTGCTTTATTGTTTTTGCTCTTCTCCTGCAAAAGTTTGGAACGTGTCGTTTTCAAGAAGATAGTCATCTCCACGCCTGCTGAGCATTTTGAAACAAAGTAATTCGATTTACAAGATTTTTTTTTTCATATTGCCTAAAGCATAACCTTATCAAAGATTATCCGGAAAATGGTATACGAAGCTTAAAAAATAACAGAAACTTCTGTTCAATGATTTCTGCCAGAAACATTAGAAGCTCTTAGAATAAAACTAATCGATATTATATGCAACATGTTTCATAATATATTGTTGACTTTCGTGTTTCTGTTAAGTGTTAAATACCTGATTTCTTATCTCTTCATCGTTGTAGTATCGCATTACGTAAGCCAACAGCATATTACGCCAGGTAGGATTGGTAATTGATAGGACAAGTGCGAAAAAACTTGTATAATAATAAAATCCAGGGCGGCTCAGAGAGTGAAAGAACTTCTGAGAACATGACAGAATTTCTAATTAACACGTTTAATAACAACCATCTTAATCGTGCGACTTTAATCGAACCTTTCGCCAATGATTCATAGCACCCCAGTTCCTAATCTTTCCTTACTGTTTGATTTATTTCAATCATGCAACGAGCTATCTCCCTCCCGACTTACCCGGTTAACTGTTGATTCTTTTCCTCCCTCTTCAGGGCTCCACAATCTCTATGAAGCATTAACGTGTTATCCCCCTCCCCCCCCCCCCCTTTAATATGAAGCTGTTGTATTAATTTTATTTATTTTTTACATCGCCACGCCACAAATAAGTCATTTTTTTAATCTTTTTTCTGATAGGTAGATCATGTAAGACCTTTTTGAAGAAACACGTTTCGTTAGATAAAACTTTGTAACTTAATAAGGCGATATAGATTTTCTTTTATATAACTTTAATAATAAAAAAAAATAAAGTATCTTGTCGCCCCAAATTGCAAGGCATCATATACACACAAGGGTTAAACGTATTCGAAAGGCATCGCAAATTGTTTAAATCTAGTTCCTAGGTGTGGTTGTTGTAATTTCAGATGCTTCAATTTCGCCAAAAAGAAAATTAAGCCATTATTACATTCTTATTACTTGTATGTACGAAGGCTGAAAAGAATACAGACTTCTGGATCAGTAATTTTCTTTATCCGCACCCTTCCAGTAACTCTTCTTTTTCACGGGGTGATAGCGGGGTTGGAAATATATTAAAATACATAATTATTGCTACAATGTTTCAATGTTTGAGATTATATTAGAGAAATTTTATTCAAGCGGTCACATGTAATTTATTGACAGGAATAAAAACTTCATGGTGCGATGCGATTAAATATTCTAATCGTTTCACTCAATAATTGGAAAGTTATTTAGATGTGAATAGTACGTTTTTTAATTACTTAAAAAATTGAACGTTAAAAATCTAGTTATTTCACAAAATATAACCAACTTATCACACTAACAGAATGAAATAAAACGTGAAACTTTGTAAGTGACGTTTTCTGCTATTGCTACAATATCAAAACTATTTCAAAAATAAAACTCTCTTAGAAACTTGAAATTTGAAGTTCTGTGTTTAAAACTTACGAATTTAATTGATATATATTTTTAAATATATTAATTGCTATCGATAGTCATTACTTTTACAATAAACATTTCAATACAAATAAGTTATCTCCCAAGTCAGTTTTTAAAAAAATATATAAAAAAACGTCTTCAGCCGCCCCATACTGAAAGGACACTCGTCAATCAATTTAACTAGTCACGAAGACTTGACGACAGATGCCTATCAATTTCCTGCAAAATACTTCACAGGCTTGGAGAATACAGATCCTAAAGCAATATCCTTTGTTCATCAGAAATCTCGGTTTAGTGAAGACATTTTCTTAAGCATTTTTGCAAGCACCTGCTGGGCCGAGGGTGATTATTAACACCGCATTTGTGGAAGGAAGTCATAAATCGAAAGGATCGCCCCATTGCTTTGCCAAGAGACGCGAGGTTAAACGAAATTGGCCAAGTCACAAATATGAAGCAGCACGCAATCAATAAGTTGCTTGATGAGCCATCGCATCGTTGGAACGGCTAACTTTGAAAAACATTAATTTTTTTAAAAGCAAAGTCATTGTAATCGGTTATAATTATAAGTGGTATAAATAATTTAATTTTCTGCTAATGTAAGAAAAAGACATTTGTCATTACGGCTTTTTTTATGGGGGGAGGGGGTGCTGTTATTTAGATTGATATTATGTTGGGTTTTTTTTTTCAATCACATGGAGAAGTTTTTACAATGCGAAACTGTCATTTAGTTATAATTATTGCAATGCGTGCATTCAGTAAAGTATTATTCATTGTAATAATCTAATTTTATATAGAGCTATTTTCTAACAAAAATTTAGCCAATCGACCATTTTCCCACATCACACTTGATACCATAACATTACAAATAAACCGGTCAACATTTTAATCAAGTAAAAAATTAAAGAAAACACAAATAACCTATCACGATCTAAAATTACTTCAAAAACCTTGCGATTTGTTCTAGACTTCATACCCCAAAATGTTTCTATCATCCCGAGAAATCTCATTACCCTTTTTCTCATCAATTCCTCCTTTACAGGTTCTAATGACCGGTCAGCACCCTTCTTTACCCTACCCTTCCCCAGCTCCAGCCACCAGCAGCGGCATGCCCCCTGAGAATCTGCCCGGTCTGTGCCCCCTGCCCTACGACGGTCGCCTACTCGGGCCCGCCGCGGCCTACCCCAGGCTGGCAGACCTATATCCCGGGTACCCGGAGCACGTAGCCTACACCCATCACCCCGCTATGCATCTTTACCCTACCGCATTGGTAAGCATTTGTTTTGAGTTGGTGTATTTGCTATTGTAATGCTTAGGTGTGGATTGATTTAATAAATTTCACTGTATTAAAAAATGTGTTTTTAATATGTAACTGCTATTCGTTTTTTTTACTTAAATGTATTCTTTAAATGAGGGAAATAATTTTGCTATTTAATCAATGTTTATAGGTGTTATGAAAATTAATAGTTAATTTGAAAATTTGACTGCATATTTTTTTTATTTAATTTTACTCGTTATTATTTAATCAAAATCTCGAAATATCAGTTTTATTTTTCTGAAATTTATCTTTTTTTTGTTATTACGTACTATGTTTAATTGGAACAAAAATACGCAACAAGTAATATGCTATTGCTAGGTAATTTTATTCTAAAAACTTTAATTATGTTTTTAAGTTTGAAAGCATAAGGCATGATGGCTCAACATGCATTGTAAAAATTTTACCAATATATTTGACTAGATTTTACTTTTATAGTGACAGTTATCAACATACATTTACTTATTTTAATTAACATTTCAGACTACGCCATACGACATGAAAGACCCACGAGCAGCGTGGGGCGCACTGCCTGAGACTGCAGGGTACAACCAAATTTTGGCAGCGTATTCACCTTATGGCGATAGGTATGGGCACAATTTCTCTTTGTCCTTGATTATAATAGTTACGCATAATATTTATTTTAAAACAATATTTTTATGCAACAATCTGCAATTTGAAATGTGCAGTTATCTCGTTTCAGAAATTAAAATTATGTTTTTTTTTCAACAAGCTTACAAAATATTTAAAACCCTAACTTGAAATAGAAGAATTGTTGAACACAATTCAGAAGTGTAAGTTTTATTCAAAAACTCCCTCTCTACATAGAACAGTAAACACTAATTAAGTAAACCTTGTAACAGTTGCATTTTAGTTACCTAAATATAGTAGTTTCTACTTCTACGACATGAACTCATAGAAGGATATGTTGAGATTCTTATTGACGTCTTATGAATCACCAATGTCTAGTTCTGTTCTATATACGGTAGAACTCCCCAACTATCTATTTATTGAGATCTTCAATCAACAATTGTTTCCTCACGATTCAACTAACTGACGCGATGCAAATGCCTTTAGACACTTCAGACTTTGAAATAAACGTTTACTCAATGCTTTTGCTAGATGTCGTTTCTTCAAAAATATAAGGAAATTTTTCTGATATTGGAGTATCTATTTCTATAAAAGAAATAAAAGTTAATTTCAAATCAAAGTAACTACACAAGTTTGGTGTGGGATTGCACCAGAGTCTTGGAACTTCCTAGCGGCCGCCAGTATTTGGAGTGTTGATTCACCAATTTTGTGGAGTATCAAAGTTATGATTTTACCACAAAATTGGTAAATTCCAGCTCCAAGTAACTGTGACAGCTAAAAAGTTCCAGAATTGCGGTACAAATTGCTGTGCACCAAAATTTTACAGTATATCGAACCACCAATTCTAAAATACCCCACCATTCCCATTTCAGGTTCGACCCGGTCGACAGCGAAGCCCGTCGCCGCAACGCCACTCGCGAGACCACGAGCACCCTAAAAGCGTGGCTAAACGAGCACCGCAAGAACCCCTACCCCACCAAGGGCGAGAAAATCATGCTGGCCATCATCACCAAGATGACTCTCACCCAAGTGTCCACGTGGTTCGCCAACGCGAGGAGGAGACTCAAGAAGGAAAACAAAATGACCTGGGAGCCCAGGAACAAGACTGGAGACGACCTGGATGATGTCTCAGGGGATGACCTGGATGATGATAAGGATGACCAGGAGCCCAAGAGTGAAGATGTCAGCGACAGCAATGGGATTGACAGTAAGTGTGGTTGTGCTATGTTATTATACATCCGTTGCACATATGTTGTTAGATCGAAGGCTGATACCTATGACTTGCTGATGAGAAATTTTATTGTATGGACGACTAAGTAAGACAAATTATAATTTCTGGGTGGGGGCCACTCAAAATAATTGGGACTATTGGATTTTAGATCATCTTATACTATTTTAAAATTATTTGATATTTCTGATGATGCGGACGATGATGGAGATGTTTGTATCCTGATATTAATTTGTTTTTTTATTAAATTCTGTACGTGATGAAACTTTGTATTAACAAGCAAAATTTCTTTCAAAATTTGACTTTTTTTAAAAGTTGACAAGAAACAAAATATATTTATGTCATGTTGCAATTAACTAGTTATTTAAATATTTAAATACTATAAACTTAATTTGAGTCATAAATCTCATTTGACGCTAGACTATTTTTAAAATACTAAATATGCAGTAAATGATAAGAAGATAGATTATAAAACCGATAGCAAAAATGCAAATCTCAAGACAAGCTTCCTTGCAATTTTCTTACTACACTGCTCAAAACAATTAGGGGAGCACATGTTTTAAACCCTTTCGCTCCCAATGATTGCATTGGGAATCATCAGCTTGTGATTTTTTTTCTGACTAAGTTAAATTCGCAACTTATGTATCGTTAGATACATCATTATATGGAAGAATAACTAATTTAGAAGAATTTAATATATTTTTTTAATATTAATGAAAATATGAAAAATATGGTAAAATAAATTTCACTTTAAAACAGTTTTAGAAAATAAATTGACCCTAAATTTTTCATGCTTGAATTTTTTAGATGTTTAAAAATAAATTTCAACTATTTTTAACAAAAAAAGTTTTGAAAAAATTATTGTTATAATTTATTAAAAAGTTATTATTAGATTCCCCCCCCCCCCCTTTAAATTTAAGTATTAAAAACTTAAGATTTTTTCTCCTGTTTTTACTACTTCATTTCGAATGCATAGTGAACCTATTTAACAAATTTCAGATTTATAGGATAAAAATTAAAAAGTTGGGAGTGAAGTTAAAGTTGGAATTAAAAAGTGCTCCCCTAATTGTTTTGAGCAGTGTATATAATGCTAAAATGCGATTTCGAAAATTTGTAACTAATTCAAAGCCAGCGATAATTTCGAGAGAGACACATCAGTCATTTATTACTTCAAATTATTTAAGTAGGCTATTAGAATTCATTTAAGACTTAGTGGCGAATAAGGTTTTTGATAAGTAAGTGATTAATCAAAAGTACAAATCGTACTCGGAAAAAAGTAAGCCATAATCGCGATCTCGTGTCCACAGTCCCACTTTTTTCACTTGTAATGTAGAGAGCTCAGGTATTATTTTGTAAGTGAATCAAACATGCAAACCCGTGTTTGCAAATGCAATTTAAAAGCTATTGTTCTTTTGTTTTGTACTTGTTGTTTAGGCCTTTATCTAAAATCGTATCGACTCATCCTAAATTGGAAATGAAACACAATAAGCCACATAGTTTGGGGAGGGAGGGGGGGGGGATAAATAATGTTCGTCGACAAACAATCGTTGACGCTGTGTCAGATATAGTAGAGCTACTGTTTTAGTCTGGGTGTGACTTCTTAAACCACTTGGCTTATGCCAAATGTTGTTTTTCTCACTTAATCCCATGAGCTCATTATTCCATGTTAATTTAGTATGTTGACTAGGAATAAAGTGCTAAAAAGAAAATATATTCAAGGCAAAAGAAGCCTGGTTTAAACAGGAAAACCCTTTTTTTCTTTAAAAAATATTTTATACTAAACTTTTTTTTCCAATGTACAAATTGTATTAATTTTATTACCTTTTAACAAGGGCACCTAACAAATCGTGTTTTTTAATAAATTTATTTAATAAATCTGTACCCACTCCAGCACTGTAATACTCTGTCTTAAATGGAACTTCAAAATTATCAAGAAATATAAATAATTATAGACATTATATAAGGCTTGTTATCGAATCAAGTATACAAATAAAAACTATCTGTTATTATTATAATCTTTTAAACATCACAATTTACAATCTGTAATAAATGTTATCTCACAAAATAATTTGTCCATTATGATGTACTTTTAGCATATTTACTTAAAGACATCCTTGTAAAGAGAAGAATAACAACATGTACAGAAATTTCCTTAATTGTGTAACATGTTAGTTATCGCTGTAGGAAAATCTTAACTGGCTCCGTGAACACTATTTTGAATGTAATCTGTTGCTTAGAGGAAATTTTCAATGACAATCCTTTTGCATGATTTAATGAAAAAACTCTACTAAACATTAACAGAAATCATATTTCCTCGTGCTTATTATCAACTTTACCTAAGAACGCATGTATGTACGCGACATTGTTTGGTTCGCTAATAAGATAATTACGCATGTGATATGCAAATATGGATAAATGACATTGATATATAGTTGTTATTCTCGCGTAGGCAAGTAATCCAAATTGATTTTCTCTGAATATGTTGGACTGTTTACCTTCATCTTATTAATGTTCTTGTACCGTGTGTCTGTACTTTGAAGGCCCATGAGTCCATTTCAAAGATTGAGTGAATTTTAAGCGAAAAGTCCAGATACATGTAAATTTACAACAATAGATATATTTTAATCATAAAATCCTTCATTAGAAAAGAGATTTGGTATTTTTTGTTCAGAAATAAGTTCATTGTTTAAAAACAAACTAACAAAACACACTATATCTAAAACCCAGCATCTTTAAATTGCTATTTTTTTTTAACATAGCTCTACTCTTTCTCAAATGGCTTATTAAATAGCAATATCTTATTCATCATTTGTTTAACTAGTATAAATATTGTGTAGTATTTTAATACGTATGTTAATATATTGTATTACATTTTCTTTTGCAAATCAAGACGTTGATCTTTACTATCATACATGCAAATTTCGACCATGTTGCATATAATTAATAATGGACACGATTTCCACTCTTGTTTAAGAAGCTTGAAAAGGCAATGAGGCATTTTTTGTATTGAAAGAATGAATAGTTGCCTTTAATAGCTTAAATAATTCATATGTTCAGCAAATTGCGCTCCCAGGAAGAAAAAAATTGAAACCCAACTTAAAAGGTCACTTAAATAATACCAAGGCAAAGAAAAAAATTAATGTCCCATGATATAATGCAACCAATCAACGACGTCAAAAAAAGTCTGTTAAGTGCTCATTATACGGTTGCTACATGCACCTTTATGCAACGACGAACGTTAACGAAATGGCCGAAAATTGGGACCGTGCAAAAATAATAATAACCACGACATTAATAACTTCATTAGGGCGGCTGGCAGTTGACATCTCCATTCCGAGAAAGAATATCCCGCCTTTTATGTTCCAAGGCCCCTCTAGTTTTTAATTTGTAACCACAACGAGTGTTTAAAAAACAGCCCTAATGTCTCTTACCCGTACCTGGTTAACGACCACTCATCACACGTTGAGAGGCAATAAACCAAACATCCATGTTATACCCCGGGAGAAGCTAACGTGCAGGGCTAATAGCGCATTATAGAATTATGACTGACAAGCACGTCATATGCAATGCGCCCCATCTGTTATAGCGCGAGGTATTTTTTGGGAACCTATACCTAAGGAGTTCCCTCATGTCATGTCGTATGCTAAAGACATCGCTGCAATAATTGAGACATCCAGCTATACGGCAAAGCGTGTAATTGCCGGGGCCCCTTTCATTGACCGAGGCTGGAGAGGTGGACAGCTCAATTGAGCACCGCTCAAAATTTACGAGCATCGATAAGTGAGTGCTATATATTCCGGGAGCAAGGCTCAACCCGGAGGAAAGGGGAGGGCCTGCTCACAAATCATACGCAGCGGCAAATTGTTCTCCTGTCCGTCAACAATAATTACAAGCAGTTAAGAGGAGTTCCTTCACTGCCTCGAAAAAGAAAATAAAGGTTACACAACAACTGTTTATCCGAAAGGACCTAAACTCCAAAACCACATTTCAAGAAGAATTGCCGACTTAAATGGGTCCTGTAACGGAAAACCACCACACCGACTATTCATTTCCTGCAGCCAAATTGAGCCCTAGCAATAATATAAAAAATGAATTAATAATATGCAAAATAAGTACCATAGTAAAAACAATGTCAATTTTTTTAATGTAGTGTTGCTTCGCCCCTTTCGGTTAAACGAATTCACTTTGGGTGTCTGAAAGGGCATTGTTTTTGGGGTATCGGACATATTTATGGGCGAGAATCACGCGATTGTCCCGCTTGGGGATGTAAGGGCTTCTGGAACAGAAATAAGCAAATGCGTGTTGTGTGAAAACGTTATAAATCTAACGCAAATGTGATTGTAATTACATAAGTTAATGATATGATCAGGCTAGAAGTAGGTGGAAAATTACCGAGTTAAAATATGCAAGAGAAAAAAATAATGAAAATTAAAATGTGACTTGAATGAAGTTAGATCCTCATAAATATCTATAAAACATCCGCAATATTCCTTCATAATCAATGTTTATTGCTGCAAAAATTATAAAATACAATAAAAAAAATCTAACATGCATCAATCTATCTATATTTTCCTATTCTTAATATTTATTTTTTGATAATTACTGCAATTGTCCAATTGTGAAAAAATTGTTGGGCGTTTAATATATATGTTACAAAAAAAGGGTGATTTTTCGCATCAAAATTATTGAATCGTATATTTTTGAATTAATAGCAATTTTTTAATTCAAATTTAAATGGAGCACTTGAATAATTTTTAAATATAGTTTCAAAAAAGATTTTTGTATAATTTAGGTTTCATTTCAAAGTCATAAATGCTTTTGATTGATTTTTATAGCACAGTTTAAAATTATTGCAGAGTATTTAGCACCATTACCATTCAACATTAAGGAAAATTTTATTCCAGAAACATGTAAGGTAATATTAAGTGTTGTTGAAAATGCCATTTTGCTAGCTAGAAAAAAAACTAGTCGCGAACCCTTCGTTGACATTTAACACTCTTAAAATAAAGAAAATTTTACTTTAAAAAAAGAAATTTACGACCTCGCATCAAAAACACAAACAAGAAAATGCTCCCCGTAAATGAGTACCTGTGTTCCTCTAGATAAAGAAACATTGGCAAATCACGACGGCCCTAGCAGTAGGGAGTGCTGCGGCTCAAGTCAAAGATCCTCACGGGGTGTTAGCAGGGCACGCAACCACATGTTCCCCATGTATTCGAGGCGGCGGTGTCTTATTATGTCATAAATCTAAACTTGCATGTGATTCTGTCATCCCGAAATTGAGACATTAGCACTCAACAATGGCATGAAAAGCGCATTTAGCCGGGCTCTATATTTTACGTAACGACCACAGGTAATGTGTTACTTTAGGAAGACTTGTTTCTTTTTTGTCTTTATTGCCCCGGTATGGAGGGAGAAGAAATCTTATCTCGGCTGCTCTTGTAATTTCTTTATGTGCTGTTCCGAAAGTGCCATTGGCTATACATATTAATAAAATGCTGTACACTGTGATTTTCCAATAAATCATAGCTGGAAGGTTTATAGGTTTCTGTAACTACTTTTATATCTTTCGCTTTTTATTTATGTGTGCAAGGTTGTTAATGACGGTGTTATTAGTTAGCTCTCATTTTTGTAGGTAATTGAAGTTCGTGTAATATATAAAAATATTTTTATATCCATGATAAATGTGTAGGCTGTTGGATATCTCAGATGAAGTTATGTTGCAACGGCGGCAAGTTATAAAAGTTGGCAAATGTTTGAAGATATTTTTTGGGTGAAACAGTTGATAAAAAATCTAAAACATTCCTTTTTTTTGTATAATGTGAACATTTACCTTAATTATGTTTTTAAATATACGCATTGACTTGTTTAAATAATACTTTTTTCATAAGAATAAATAATTTTTTTACAATTTAATAATGTTTGTAGTTTCAAATTATTTATTGCATATTTTACATCCCACATTATTGCGGTAAGCACAAGAACTTTAAAAATTAATGCTTAATGATCTTAATATGGTCTTCTAATAGGTTTGTCGTTGGTGAATATCCTTTAAGTAATAAATGTGATTTAATTTATATTTAGTTTTTTATATTATTAACATATCGAAACAATAGAACGATTCAAATTTCTAAAAAAAATCTTTCTTTTTCAGAAATCCACGAACCTGAAAAGAAGCGCAAGCGAAGCCACAGCGCCGAGGACGATGACGCCCCTGTTCGAGAATCTTCCCCCTACAGAAGTACCTCGGACCTCAGTATCGACAACCCCTCCATCAAATCGGACGAATGTTCACCACCAAAACTCCAGATGACCGACATCAAATCCGACAATGTGGCCTCGCCGGAAAAACCAAAAATATGGTCCCTGGCACAGACCGCGACCTCAAACAGCCCACCGAATCTCAGGAAGCAGACCTTGGACTACCAAGAAAGACTGAGGCGACCCGGGTTCGAAACCATGTACCCGATGGAGATGCCCCAACCCTTCCACCACAACAGGACGAGACTGTCCCAGGACAGCTCGGCCGAGTCCTCTATGTCCTCTCCTCCTCTGTGGCGGGCCACAGACCCACACGTCTTCAATCCTAGTGATAGCAACAACAAGTACAGTAGTAGTCGGACCCCAGCAGAGCAGGACTCTAATACCGACGTAGTGTCTGTGTCGCCATCCTCGACGGGATCGCCTGTGATAGTCCCACCTACTCTGGAGCAATCCAGCAGACTCTCGCCCAGCTACAATCGGTTGGTGGGCAGCAGGTTCATGCCGTGTAGTGACAATGTGCCACGACACAGTCCCATGGACTATAGTCAGTTCTATGCTTCTCAAGTGAACTCTATGGGTACGTCGCTGGACATAAGGACATTCCACCCGTCGTTCCTCAGATCATCACCATTCCCTTACCACGTAGGTTTCACGTGTGCACCACCTGCAATGTATCACAGTCCATCAATAACTACATTCTGCAAAACAAAGTCAGATGAAGGTAAGAACATAATTTCAATACTTCGTGTCTATGTACAAAAGCGATATAATATTTTGTTAGATTCATACCTATCAATTAAACTTAAATGGCACACAATCGTTTTTAATTTATATTCAAATTTAATTGTTGTGGGGTTCACACAGGCAAGTGTGGCTTTTTCGTAAAACTTTTTAAAAAAATCAGATTTGCATATGATTGCAATTTTTTATGTCAATATTGCCAATCTAACCTGTTATTATAAACGGATTCCAATATCGCGAAACATCTCTGCTGGCAGGTTTAACAGCATTTTTTTCTCTAAAACCAACCAATAATCAGCGCATTTAATTTACCTTGTTCTAAATAAGCTGTCGGTTCTGATATATATTCTCCTTATCGGCTACAGTTAATATCACCTGCTTTCTTGCTCGCGCATTTGTTGTAATTGAGACGCAACAAATATAGCAAAATAAAGATACACTTCTTAGATAGTGTAATGGCGGAGTACGCAATTCATCATTCGTCGGATACTCGAATTATGTTATTACTTTTCCTGGGCAGAAGCGCCTTGTAGAAGATTGCGTTCAACATCAAAAACACAACTTGTAGTGGAGGAAATTACGACTATTCATTATTTCCGCTATTGATGGTTTTAGATATGGTGATTTTTCACGATCATGTTTTTGGATAGCCTTAAAGAATAAACTGTATGACGTAAAGGAGAAAATTGTGCATTTAAATATTGTGCAAACTGAATGAAGCTAAGAAAAAAATAGATGAATATAAATTGGGATGATTCGGACGTGCCAGACATATGAATTTTTATGTGGGTGTATTTATTTTATTTTACTTTTCTGATTTTTACTGACTTTTAACAGGATTTCAGTTTTACTTTCAAAAAGTGAAAATGCCATCCTTTTAACCATAAATTCAATTTTAAAAATCGCAATAAATAAACATTTTCATTAAAACAAACTACATTAAAAATTTTAAATAATACGAAGCCCTGCTGTGTATTATTTAAAATTTTATTTTAATTTAGTAACTAAGGAATTCAAACGCAAAATAAAGAATATATTTTGTTTAATTATTATTATTATTAAATAACAAAATACATTGGTATCATTGTTAGCATAAGTTTTGAAACTTTATGTAACATCAAATAATTAGACTCAACAATACATATCTTTTCAACAAATATCGTTACATTGTTAACAAACATGTTTCCTTACAATTGAACATAAACATTCAACACACCACTCTCATCCACAAATGATCAATGAAGGATAATTTATAGTCGAATCAACTATTATCATTGAAAGAAAAGGGCCCTCTTTTAAAGTTCATTGAATACCTAACCGAAATGTAGAAAGTTATACGTGACAGGGGTAGGGTGGCTGCCGAAAACACACCTGCACAAGACAAAAACCCACGTTGTACTTCGAGCTATGAAAAAGAATTATTGACGTAAGATAGTTTCACACTTCGTAAGCAATTATTTTTTTTATTTATCTTAAAGGGGGAAAAAAGTGTTAGATTTTAAACGAGAGGCGAACAAAAACAAGTCAAAGAAACATCTGTAGGTTAATTATTGTGCACTGGTGTTACACACGTAATGTTTCAACAAAGTTTAAAAGAAGGATGATTGAATATCTTCTATTATATTGTAATAAAAGTAGGGTTAGCTGACTTGAAACTATTCTTATGACAGCTTTTCTGCTGGTTGTTTCCATTGTTTCTTTTAATGGTTATGGAGTTGAACATGTTTAGTTTGTTAAATGATATGAATGTGAATTGAAGAAACAAGCAATTTTAATTTATTTAATTCTTTGCCTTTCTTTATAATGTGTTTCTTTATCATAAAAATTATGCAGTTGAACAATGGGCAGCATTGATTCCAGGAAAATATCACAATATCAGATTTCCACAATAAACTTAAATTTTGCTTTAATTTTTTTAACTCTGCAAATATACATATATATAAAAGTTTTAAGAAAACTAAGGTTCGTTTTCTCAGCCCGTTGCTTATGAAAAAGCTAAAATATGTGCTAAATTGCATGAAAAACCCAACTAGTCAATTGTATTTTGTATATTCTTTTTAGTTTAAAAATGTAAATTTACGGTCTTTTTTATATTTTCAGGTAGCACAAGCCGATGCGAAAGTTAGCATTCAAGAAGTTATATAAAATAGAATTTTAATCTATTTGGGACTGTTCATAGAAGCCAAAGAGAAAAAGACTTTATGCTAAATATTTATCTCGCTACCAAACTATTGATTTCTGAAGATAAATATGAACTACCAAGGAAAGCTGCAATACGAGTTTTATCACATTGCTCAAAATTTGTGTGTCACTTCAATTTAAAAGTGTTTATCTTTATGTAAAAGGGACCACTAAACTTGATGAAGCTTTTTGTTAAATAACTGTACAATAACTGGACATTCTGACGTTATGCAGTGTTTTTAATAGCAAATGCAGTTGTGGCCGTTGTATATAATGGAAATATTGAATATAAGAAAATTGATTATGACGTGTATAAAGCATTCCTTTTTAACGAACTGTGTTCGTTGAGATCTTGTAGTAATTTGTATAAAACATAAATACTAAAGAATTAGAAATTCATGTTTGTAACATATTTGCACGACTTAATTGTTTTGACTGATTTTATTTTGTTTCAATGTGTAAGATATTTTTTGTTATACAATTATATTGATTAAAATAAAATTATTAGTGATTTATTCCTGTTTTATTTATTTCTTAGTCTGGTGTATGTGTATACAATTCACCTTTTAGATACAAGCAAATTGTATGAAGTGTAAACTTGCTTTCACACTATTAGTTTAAAATTTAAACTTTTAACTTTTTTAATCTTATAAAACTTCATCTCTAATGAAGATGATAATAATGGCTCCTTTAAACTTTAAACCTTAAAATTTCATTAAATTAAATTTATATATATTTTAAATCATGTGTGTTTTTGAAACCTAACATTCAAATGACGAGTTTATGGTTGTGTATGTCCCTTTCAGAGGGTTAATTTTCAGAAAACCCTTACTATTTTACACACATATCATATCCAATGCTATTCACACACATTTCAAACTTTGTTCTTTTCTCTTTGAATTTTTTGCTTCGGATCATTTCATTTTTGCTCACAAATATATGCATTTGTTTTCGGAAAAATGAAAATCTATCTACTGTAGAAAGTTATATAATTTCCCATTTTTAGTACGATTGAAAGATTCCAAGAAGAGACAGTGATCGACAGTGAATATTATTTAATTAATTTCAGGCTTAAGGTACACAGGGCTATGTCTGCAGGACTCGTAATGTTGAAGTGGGAACAAAAACAATAATACAAACATCTCGTGACCGTAGCTTGGTACCAAACCCAATAGCTCCATAAATGATAAATATATGCACCTTGTTACTTTTTGATAAAGATAGATCCGAATTCATAAGCAGTTATTTATTAGTTGGAATTCAACCGTTTTGCGATCCGCTTACGGGATGGTAGGATGAAACATAATAGAAGAACTAAAATCTATAAATTAATTAAGAGTTAGAAATAGATTAACACGATATGACACTCACACAAAATGGAACAAAACGGAAAATTTAGATAAAAGTTGTGAAACTTTTTTAATTAAAAGTAAAAAAAAAAGGTAAAATTAAAAAAAAAATTAAAATTTTTATACCGATATATCTTCGTAAGGTAGACATTTCAGACTGTATAACAAAAGCAGCTTTACAGAACAACAAAAGCAGATCAGAAATGTTGCTGCTGCTTCTAGGTTTTGGTGGATGATGTAGGGCGTGCTGCTTTTGAATTCAATTTACCAGTTGGCAACTAGTAGTTCAAACTTTGTACTAAAGGTCAGTTAGAAAACGTGCCCCAAGAGAAAAGTTGTCCCAATCTCCCCTCTTGAAACGAGGAAAAAAAATGTAAACTTTTCATTTTGAATTTTGCTTTTATCTGTACATAAAATTGATTTCTCTCTCTTCAGTATAATATGTAATCAAAATATATAGATTAGAATATATTTTACTATACATTTGTTGTAAAAGAATTCAAAAGTTATATTCAAATTAAAAGTATAAATCAATCAAGTATAATGTACCTCCATCATCGCATAAATCTTTTATTAAAAAACATTGCCCAAAAAATGCACGTTAAGCCTCATTTCACGAAATCGGCAAATTACTGTAATTTGTGTTGTATTACTACATCGTGAAAAGGAAGTATTTTATTAACGATGTTTAGATGTTCTCCGGATTTTTTAGTTATTCCACGTGTGTAGTTTTCTGCTCTTAATGTGGTACATTTACCGGAAAATTGGTTCAAAACGCCATTATTTTACTGCGCATAAAACGCGTTTAGTTGGCCTGTCATTTTGCTCATGGTAATACATTTAATAGTTTTAGTCGGAATAATGTCATTTAATAGTTTTAGTCGGAATAATGTCATTTAATATTTCATTTCTTATAGCATTCTATGTAAAAGAACAAAGGTCTGTGCAATTTCTCTTTGTTAAAAAAATAACACTTTTGTACTACAAACAAAAATGTCCTAAATAATGGTCTACAATCTGTAATGGTCTAATGATCTGCAATACTAATTTTGAGTTTTAAAAACTTTAGACGTTTTATTTCAGAGTTTTAGTTTCAGTGAGGATTTTAGTAGGTTGATCTGGGCATCTACAAATTTTTCCCACTCCAAGAACCTGCTAAAATGAAAATTTAAGTATAAAAGGTAGCGAGACAGTAGGTAGACCTCCTCTTCTCAACAGTATAACACAATTTTTTTCCAATGAACAAAATACAATGAAAACGCATAGAAAATTGATAAGCATGTTAGTTGGTAACATGAGTTATAGGAGAGCTATAGTGTTACACATTACAATTTTTAGACAGGTATCATTAGACTACTCACCTCCTATTAGAACTATTTTTCATACTAATAATAATAAATAAGTGTAAATCCATAAATTAAAAAAAAAATTGACAATAAAAGCATTGTATATTTCGGTCCGGTAGCTTTTGTACTTAAAGTCACTCCGTAAAATTTACTATTAACTCTGCAATGAGTAACAAAATCTAACATACTAATGTACTTTTCATCAACCTAGGTAAGTTTGTGAACTCATAAGAAAAGAAATATTAACGAATTACAGGAATACTTAAAAAAATATTTATAATTAAAGTTTAAAATCAACAAATAATATAATATGATGTTTAAATAATTTTATTAGAGCTTTTTTAAAGATTTTTTTGCTTTTTAAGCTTGCATTCAAACCTAAATAAACATAGATTCATTTAAATTACAGTTTTATAATTGAGTATAATGAAAGATACTTTCGCTTTCTAATTAATATTTTTTCCAAAGTTACTTAAAACTCTGAACGTCAAGGCACTGTTTAAGTCAAAAATGGCTCCTGTACAGGTTTTAAAAAACTTCAAGAATGCTTTGTTTATAATTATGGATATCTTAATGGATGGAATGGGAAAAAAAAACTTTTGCAAACAAATGTTATAGATTTTTCGGTTTTCCGGCTTCAGGTCCATGCCCCTATCCTATAAGGCAGATACATGGCCATATGTATACTGAAACAGTTTTTTTAGCTTCCACAATACGTTTATAACGTAAAAAGTGGAAGGTTTTATAATCGTTCAGTCCGTCTGTCACCCACTTTCACAGAACGAACCGCAAGTCTCACAAACATGTGCATGGGATAAGTCATTTTGAAGCAAAAAATCAGTTGAGGCTACATTCCAAATTTCATTAAAAAATTTAATTTGAAGTTTATTTAAAATTTAAATAACTAAAAATTTAATCTACATTGAAATAACATGCGAATTCCATTTTTATTCAATATTTTCACTGTTGCCATGACATCAAACGTCCGAGAAACTTTATTAAAAATTAGAATAAAATTCTTGAGAAAATATTTATTTTTTTGATATAATTCAATTTGGATTGTTTTAATTGCACAATAAAGTTATTTTGAAGGTTCATTATATATTAATGATGAAAGATGCATAAAAAATTCTAAATGTGCATTAAAATATGCAAAGTTTCGCTATTATTTTAAAGAAACAATTTCACAAATTTATTTTTCGAAATGTAAACTTGTGGCTGCAAAAAAGTAGTTATTTAAAAAATATATCATTATCCTTCGAACTTCTAAAAAAAAATTAGCAAACGATAAAAGAATAATTATCAAATCTGCAGAAGAAGATTTAAGAAAATTATTAATTTTGACTTATAAAAGTTTGAATTAGAACTAGCTTAAGGCCCTGCTTGGCGAATTTGTTTCTGAGGTGTTGTTAGCGTGTTTCCTGTTGTGCGTAAATGTTGTGTGGAAGCGGTGTGAGTGACAGATTCTGTAACAAACCAACTTGCTTTAATTTAAAAAAGAGCTTTCATTAAAAAAAACTTACATAGAAAATGAGTTTAATTCAGAACAAGATTTGATACATAAACTTACACGATATGTTTTTTTTTTCAATTGCGTTTAATAAAACGAATATGGAACTTATTGTTTAAAATTAAATTAAATAGGAAATATACAATTTTTACTTTCGTCAACCAAAAATCCTTTTTTTTCCCATTTAACTTGCAATTGTATTTAACTCTCTAATGCATGATTTTTTTTCTTCCCGATAAAATATATATGTATCTGTAATACTTATGCATTATGGGAAAAATACTGAAAATTTTAACTGCATTAGAATTTAAATAATTTCAATTTTTAAAAAAATTCCATATGATAAAAACCAACTGCAAAATTCCAATTTTTAACAGTTCAAAATAAACTTATTTATCTATAATTATTTTTCAAAACAATTTATTTGTATTTGGTACCAATATTATTATAGTTTGAATACTGCCAAAAACGTAATTTCACAACAGTTAATAACCTCACTCTTTAATTTTGGATACACTTTAACTACTGTCATCTAGGAGTATTATTAGTAACTAAAACTTCAAAGTTTAATGTAATAGATGAAGAAACGCAAATTTGTCGAGAGGGATCTCTACTTTATTGGAATAAAGTGGATTATGTTACTTGTTGCCAAACGACAGCAGTATGCACTAGAGGGTTAACTTTCTTATCCAAGAATTAAAAGTACTTTAACTGAAGGTAAATAGAGATAGCTTAAACTCATATAAATAACAAATGCTCTAGTACACAATCGCTTTTAACTTATTTTTAAAAAGAGTTTTTATTTATAATTTCAGAAGTTTTAATAATCATTTAACTTTTTTTAATAAAAAAATTATCTATTTCATTTGAAATCACACAATTAAAATATAAAAGGGTAATTTTCCCTAAATGTGTGTCTCAGTTCACTATATTTCATGAACATATTTATTTTGCTTCTTACAAGGACTAATTAAATAAAAAAAAGAAACAATTTAAACTTCATAAGAACGCTGACGAAAAAAATCTTAGATTATGGAATGATAATTCTTAAAATTCAGATTTAAATGAAGAAACATTTTTTACATCACATATCTAGGTTAGTCTTACATCACCAAGTAACTTCTTTCACACCTGCTAATAAGACGATAAAAACGAAAGAGAAAACTTTAAAGAAAAAAAATGCTCAGCTGCATTTTTAAATACCGGAACCGATAAAAAAATATAACATATTATAAAAAATGGGTGTTATAAAAAAGGAGGGAAGTGGCAAAAAAGGGTGTTGAGAAAAGAGAATCGCACGTGTAGAACAATTACCGAGGCAAAGTGGTAACCACAGGTGATAATCGAATCAGAATCCGTTTCGAGCTTTGTTCCATTGAATGAGAGGGTGGATCCGCATTTTAAAGAATAGAATTGTAGTGTAAACGAGTTTTGTGGTGAACACGAATCATTGGGATTACCGAAAACTGATTTTTTTAACAATGGGTTAAATCTATCACAATGATTTTAAACAGATGTTGCTTTAAAGAGTGGGGTTTTAATCGTCCGGATGTGTATAAAGGTTTTGTATGTGTAGGAAGTACACTTTTTTTAGTTTCTCTTTATAAAATCGGAATACTTTTTTATGAACTTGAGATAAGAAAGATTTAAAAGCAATGCAATAGTATGTGAGAGTTTGAACGTGTTTTTCGATTATATGGCAATCTCCTTAAAACCCTTATTGTAGTAATTTATCTATAATAATAGTAGAGAGTTGGCTGTTTTTAACATATATTTTTAACAAAAAAACAAATTGTTTTGGTTTAAAGATTCTAATATATACTTAAAATATTGCACAGTACATAAAATTAAAGCTTATTAAACATTAAAATTAACAACAGCTTTTAAAAAAAGTACACTTCAATAAAACCTATGCAAAATGTGCAAAATGTAATTTTCATTCATATTTTCAGTGCTAATATCAAAACATCAATTTCCATAAAAAAAATTTAGCAATTTCATAAATTTTTGCAAACTAAATTTTTAATTGAAATAAACTTTTTAGTAATGTCTTTTTTTTTTGTGATTCTCGCCCTTACCAGATATTATTAACAAATTTCATTAAAGCAAATTATTTAAAACTATTTAAATAACAAAATAATAGAAACCTGATTACCAATTTCAATATATGGTGAAGCAAACCAGATGTTTTTATTATTTTTATGTTTAAGGTAGGGCACCTCCCCCCCCCAATGAATCTTAAATATATATTTGTTTGTAACTTAGAATATTTTTTAAAATTTAAAATATTTTTGGAGCATTAAAATTGCAACTGTAGTATTTCAGTAAGCGTGCGTGAACAAACGAAATACTAAACAAATATTTACTATTAATGAGCACTTTTAAATAATATAACTATAAATTTTTACCACAATATCTCAGGAAGTTCGATACCTGCCAGTATTATTAAGACAAAATATGCCTGATGTTCTACAATTCTTATGTATAATGAATTCAGTAATTCTTAATAGTACCGGTTATTATTAACAATAGTCCCGTAATTATTAGTATTTTATTAATAATGTCGGCCACTACTTATTTATTAAACAGTGAATGTTAACATCAACCATAACATATGAATTTAAGGTATATTACTATAAATCAAAGCTAAACAAGTTGGTTTGTTACAGAATCTGTCACTTACACCGCTTCCACACAACATTTACGCACCCAACAGGAAAGACGCCAACAACACCTCAGAAACAAATTCACCAAGCAGGGCCTTAAGCAAGTTCTAATTCAAACTTTTATAAGTCAAAATGAATAATTTGCTTTATTCTTCTTCTGCAGATTTGATAATTAATCTTTATCGTTTGCTATTATTATTATTATTATTTTTTTTTTTTGAAGTTCGAAGGATAATGATATATTTTATAAATAACTAATTTTTAGCAACCACAGGTTTACATTTCGAAAAATGATTTTGTGAAATTGTTGCTTTAAAATAAAAGCGAAACTTTGCATATTTTTATGCATATTTAGAATTTTTTATGCATCTTTCTTTATTCATATATAATGAACCTTCAAAGTAACTTTATTGTGCAATTAAAACAGTCCAAATTGAATTATATCACAAAAATAAATATTTTTTCAAGAATTTTATTCTTATTTTTAATAAAGTTTCTCGGACGTTTGATGTCATGGCAACAGTGAAAATATTGAATGAAAATGGAATTCGCATGTTATTTCAATGTACATTAGATTTTTAGTTATTTAAATTTTAAATAAACTTCTAATTTAAATTTTTCAATGAAATTTGGAATGTAGCCTAAACTGATTTTTTGCTTCAAAATGACGTATCCCACTTGTTTGTGAGACTTGCGGTTCGTTCTGTGAAAGTGGGTTACAGGCAGACGGACAGAACGATTATAAAACCTTCCACTTTTTACGTTATAAACGTAGTGTGGAAGCTAAAAGTGGAAGGTTTTATAATCATTCAGCCCGTCTGTCTGTCACCCACTTTCACAGAACGAACCGCAAGTCTCACAAACAAGTGGGATACGTCATTTTGAAGCAAAACAAGTTGGTTTGTTACAGAACCTGTCACTAAAACCGCTTCCACACCACATTTATGCTAACAGGAAACACACTTATTATACACCTCAGAAAGAAATTCGCCTAAAGACTTCTAATTTAGAATTGTAAACGCCAAAATCAACTATTTTCATTAATATACATTATTAATAATACATTAATATACTCGTACTTTGTCAAATTAAAAATTACTCATTATCGTTTGCTAAATTTGTTTGGAATTCGTGGAATAATGAAGCAAATTTTTAATAAATATAATTCTTTTAGTCGCCGGAATTTAATTTACAGTTCGAAAAATATATAATTAGTAAAAATTATGCGTTAAAAATAAAAGAGAAACTTTGCATATATTTTATGCAAAATTAGAATTCTTTATACATCTTTCTTCATACATATATAATGAACCATCAAAAGAAGTCTATTGTGATATTTCAACAATCCAAACCGAATTATATCACATAAATAAATTTTCTTTCAAAGGTTTTATTTTTATTTTGAATAAAGTTTCTCGTACGTTTGATGAAATGGCAACAGTGAAAATATTGAGTGAAAATGGAATTTGCATGTTATTTCATTGTAGATTAAATTTTTAGTTATTTAAATTTTAAATATACTTCTAATTTAAATTTTTTAATGAAATTTGGGATGTAACCTAGCCCGATTTTTTGCTTTAAAATGACGCATCCCAATTGTTTGTGCGGCTTTTGGTTCGCTCTGTGAAAGTGGGTGACGGACAGACGGACGGACGGACGGACAGACGGACAGAACGATTATAAAAACTTCCACTTTTTACGTTATAAACGTAATGTGGAAGCTAAAATCAGTTTAGGCTACATTCCAAATTTCATTAAAAAATTTAAATTAGAAGTTTATTTAAAATTTAAATAACTAAAAATTTGATCTACATTGAAATAGCATGCAAATTCCATTTTTATGCAATATTTTCACTGTTGCCATGACATCAAACGTCCGATAAACTTTATTAAAAATAAGAATAAAATTCTTGAAAAAATATTTTTTTATGTAATTCAATTTGGATTGTTTTAATTGCACAATAAAGTTATTTTGAAGGTTCATTATATATGAATGAAGAAAGATGCATAAAAAATTGTAAATTTGCATGAAAAATATGCAAAGCTTCGCTTTTATTTTAAAGTATCAATTTCACAAATTTATTTTTCGAAATGTAAACTTGTGGCTGCAAAAAAGTAGTTATCTATAAAATATATCATTATCCTTCGAACTTCTAAAAAAATAAGCAAACGATAAAGATTAATTATCAAATCTGCAGAAGAAGATAAAACAAAATTATTAATTTTGACTTAAAAAGTTTGAATTAGAACTAGCTAAGGCCCTGCTTGGCGAATTCGTTTCTGAGGTGTTGTTAGCGTGTTTCCTGTTGTGCGTAAATGCTGTGTGGAAGCGGTGTAAGTGACAGATTCTGTAACAAACCAACTTGTTTACGTTATAAACGTAGTGCGGAAGCTAAAAGCTAATAATTACACTGCAAATAAAGAACTGTATTTCGTGAGCTATAACTGCTTATTTATTCTATGTGGCCAAAATGTTTAACAAAATTAAAGTGACTAAGTGTAAAAAAAAATGAAATATTTAACAACTGTATTATTTCCATGTCCAAGTACAACTAAACAAAAAAACATCGCATTTTAAAGTAACACAATCCACAAAGCAACATCCTGAGCTATTTCTTCCACTCATGCAGCTTCTAACCGATCGTTTCCGTAACTATTCCAGCCATGTACACATCAAAGTGTCACTCGACAAGAAGACTCGACTTCTCACAGCTTTCTGGCCAATTCCGACATGGCAAATGGGGCTCGGCATTAGCATAGAACAAATATCCCTCAGTGCCAACAGTCATTGTATTAGTTTAAATAGGCTATTAGGGACCTCCTTGGCGATGCAGACCACGCAAACCCTTTGCAAGCGCGTGTAAAAAGGAAGTGCATGTATAAATGCATATAATACTCTTTCTCTCTCTACTACGTACTGCTAAATGTGGAGGTTAAATGAGATATTGATACTTGGCGAAAAAAAAAGTGAAACCTTAAAAATATCGCCAAAAGATTTGATAATAAAGAAAACCCAAAATCTCGAGAATATTTGAAGACGTGAATATGTTGGTGGCGTATGGCAAACAGCGAAATAGAAATCCAAAAAATCACTCAGTTTCAAAGGTAGCATGCAAAAGGTACTATTTTGAATTTAAAATTGAATTGTTTAAACTGAAACAATGATTTATTACGCAGATGTAGGCAGATCTTTTTTAACATTCTTACATTTTATCATTGAGTTAGGAAAGATAGTAGCGCGGTCCATGTATATGCAAAGTAACGCAAAAAAAACAGGCTAGAGCGGTGCATCTTGGGATACCTCAGTGGCAGTTTTGGTTACTTTGTTATGCGCAGTAGCTCAAAAATCCGCCAAAGCGGTGCATCTTGTGATATCTCAGTGCATGTATGTTATGCGCAGTAGCTCGAAAAACCTGACAGCCATGCTTCAAATTATTTGAACTGATAGAACCCTCTACTCGTTCTTCCTAACTCTATGCATTTTAATTTCACACTTTGTTTAAGATAAATTAAATTTCTCATGCGACAATCCTTTGGCAACAGCGAATCCTCAGAAAAATAGCATCAAAACCTTCGCCAAGCGGTTTACTTTGGTGTATAAATAAACCCATCATGGCATCACCTGGCAAACAAGTTTTAGCATAGCCTTTCCTCCCGGCAGCATCCCAATCTTATTTTACCTCCACGACTAAAACGCAGGATGTTGTAGCCTTTGTGTGTGTTACCTTTGCCGTAACTAAGGGAGCCACCAACTTCCAAATCACATCGTGTCGTGAGCGGTTTTTTAATGTCGCTAATCGCCCTTATTTTCTCTCGCAGAACCCGACCGCAGTGTTACACTCGCATGTAAAGTCATGTTTGATGAAGACTTTTTTTATGATTATTATTTCATTGTTGTATTACTATTCTCCCATGTTGTCTCCTCCCACCCTGCCACATTTTCGTATGCTATTTTTTTTTCTTGTTTTTTCAGTTGCTCTGAGCATTGTTATCAGCATGGGTGAGTTGCGAATAATACTCCACTTTGCATGGGGTAATTTATTTTCCACTGGACACTTCTTTGCTTGTAGCGTTTCTTCCTGTTGAGACTTGGGGTGGTGCAAATAATGTGAGTTTTAATTGCAGCCGAGCTATAAAGAGTTGGCTACAATCGGTAGTTTGGCGAATAAGTGAAAAATTGACTTGCAAATAAATTTTCGCTCACAAATGTTTATTATTGAAAAATCGATAGATTTTTTAAATATTGGTCCACACATTTTCATACAATTTTTTGTAAAAAAATCTTGTACTCTTCTTGTTTACTTTTGCATCAAACAGACAGTAATACAAAGACAGATTCATCAACCCAGAAAACCCCAAATTCCTTATCTTAAGTGTAATGAATTTTAATAATTAACATCATAAATTCAAATTGTATGATATTCATTATCACGATATTCATTAACACGATTATCATATATGCTCTTTATTTAAATATTTAACTTCGTAATTACATCGAGCTTTTCTACTCTTACTTACCTTTTTCTTATGCATGCGACTCTTTGTATTGCTGGTTACATTTTTTTTTAAAGGTGATCCATATGGCACGTATCGAATATCGAACCCTAGTTGTTGGCATTTTAGCCGCGCGTCTGACCACCACTACCAATCGCAACCTCAGATGCAATTTGCATATTTTAAACGTGTTTTTTTTTATAAAACAGATTTTATCTGTTTACAGAGAAAAATTGTCTTTAAAAATTAATACGATGCAGTTTACAGTAAATTTCTGTGCTTTAAGAAATCATAAATTTCCTTAGGAAAATTAGAAGAATATTCTTCTTCCTTGCCTAATTCTCTTTCAGTGTGATGGCGATGGGACTGAAGGCAAACCTAAAGAGTAGAGAGGAGGGGTCAGGAAATATCTTGAAGTCGATTCTCAACACGTTTGTGAGAAAAGGAAACCTCAATTTTCCTTGCGAACCCTACTTCGCAGCAATTAGTCCTGAAGTAATTCACACGGGCGGCGGCGTGACTTCATTTGAATGCCCACTTAGCCAGGTAATTAGCGGCGTGTTATTAATACCGTAAAGTTTAACTGCTTAATGGTTATTGATGAGTGTAAAGAAATGCATATTAAGCCAGTTCTAAAGAGATGATTAATTGTACCAAAAAAGTTTTTTAAGGAATAATTTAAAAGCACTACACACACAGCTACATTTAATAATTAGATAATTATACGAAACATATCGCTTCGTTTGGACTGATAAAAAAGTTTTGACATTTATAACATTGCCATACCTTTGAGAGGTAAAACTTAAAGTAATAGCAAAAAAAATTTAATATAAATATTTTAAATATAAATAAATTAAGGCCACATTTAGTACTCTTTATATAAAAACTTGTAATATTTTACTATACATGAAAATATATTTATATATATAGGTTAATTTTTTTTGAAAAAGTCAACTTTTCTGCCTTGCAAAGCGTCAAAGCATTTGGTGTAACATTGCTTCTTAAAAATGGAGCAAACTTATACAAAAGAAGAGTAAGCTCACACCACAAAAACGGAGTAGGGGTTCACCACAATAAACGTATTAAGATTACTATGCCACAAAAGAGTAAAAAAATAAGTGTCCCCAAAGCTTTTCGCACTAATTTATTGTGTGATAAAGCAGGCCAACAATATATGCAATGAAACCTGCAATGAAAAGAAAAAGCTTCGTTAAGTTTATGAGGGTTTTTGCTTATTTAAAATGATCTCAGGATAAAATAATGACGGTCAAAAGTAATGAAATAAGGGTCAAGAATTGACAACCGGTCAAATGTAAGACTCTCCTTTTGAGAATGTGTAGATGTGCTACTATCCTTCACACATCGACTCCCCAACACGCCATCCTCAAATGCATATCCATACATCAATCCAAGTTTCATCACTCAGTTTAGAACCACCACGGCGATCCTTCCTCTAAATACCTTATAAATCTATTCAATACTTTTTAATAGCCGGAAAATTAGCGTGCATATCCTTCTTACAGCTGCCCCTAACGATGATGGATGAAGTCTCTATCCTAACGACTAATCCTGTAAAAGGACGCTCTTCAATTCCATAATTGGCCTTACGACATTTGTTCCAAGTTTGACCTCAGCCACTGATTTAGTAGCCGACTGTTCTCTCGCCGATCGATTGTATCGGACTGATAGGGGTTGTAAAAACAGGGAAAAGGGTTAGGAAAAGGCTCCAACTAAATTGTTTTCAGCGATGACAACAGAATGGGGAGGGTGGTAAGCTATATGGACGACTTAGTAGTGGAATTGTCGTGTCAGGGTTGGGACTTAGTTTTCTAATGCTAATTCCTTGAATTGGATTGTGAATATTTATGCGTTAACTAGTGAAATGTAAATATTGTTAGTTTGTTTTTGAAATATAATTCGAAAATAAAGCATTAATTGACAAAAAAAAACTGTTCATGAGGACATCTTTTTGCGTTTTAAGTATAATTAGACATAGGTCACGTTATCTGATGACGAAGTGATGCAATTGTCTTAACATACAACAAGTGATGCAAATTTCATAAAAAGTTACAAATACTGATATTGCAAATCATTAGTTTTCTTAATCTGTTTAATACTATTTTTATTCGAGAAAAATCTAACCAATTATAATTTCGTTAAAGCATTTACTTCTTATAAAATTAGCTATTGAGTACTGAATCAATGTAGAAGTCTGTTTTCTTACAAAATAAGCCAGTTGAATTAAGTTTCTTGTGATGTTGATTTCGACTTGTTTTTTTAATGCAGCTAAGTAGATTTGCTCATGCAGATATAATTATTTTAAGTAAAAATTCCAATCATACTATTATTTCAATTAATGCTCAGTAAAACATTAATCATATCCTGTTGAATATTAGTAAACTCATCAACATTATGAATAAATGTCCCTACTAAATAACGAGTAAAACCATTACAGCACCCATATCCATTGACTTACAAATAAAAAAAATGATTCCTCCTCTCCCTAAGTGAAACTATAGCATTAACAAGAGGCTAAATGCATGTGTTGTTCTCTAAACAGAGTGTCCTCCCCTGTGTCAATATAATAGCAAGGGTGGCGTGCCCCGCGGTCAGGGTTAACGACGTGGAACAATAGAAAAGGGCGGGAAGCTAAGCACAATGCTCCATTAATCCATCCTCTTTTCCACGATCCCCCCTTCTATTGGGACACTCATGTGAAATCAGCTTTTCCTTTCCAATCGTCCTTTCCTTTGCTCGCAATTATTCGGTAGATGGACAGTTATAATTGATGGGATGATGGGGACATAGGCGCTTTTAAATATTGTGCCACAGATTAAGAATTTTTGAAAATTTCTAGAAAAACTACTTGAAGTATGAAATATATTAGCCAAAGTTAATTCTTTGCAGCTAATGGAAATTAAGGTTTTACCAATCACAGGATCATTCAGGTGACATTTGTTTGGGACAATTCACAAACGTGAGGCGAGGATATTTTATGAGGAAAGGTTTTTTTTTTATTTCCTTTTCAATCATCCATTCCTATCGCCGTCTTAATTATGCATATTTGTATTTGTACCTGATAGAAATTTGTAAAGACATGCATTAAATTCTCAAAGAAATTGTACTCTTGAAAACCCAGTGTGGCACTCATACAGTTGATACACAGTGAGACATTGATGTTATTAAATACCTTTAAACACATAGATGAAATTCATTTTGAAAATACACTAAGTTAAATAGAAATAAAACTTCAAAATATAGCCTTTTTCGTCGAAAGATATTAAATTTTGATAAACCTGGGGCATTGATGGTTTTATATACAGTTGCAAACGTAAAACCTTTTAATTTACAGAGTGATAGTTAACGTGTGCAATGGAAGAACAAGCAGGCTTTTTAATTAAAAGAAAAAGTACAATTAAATTTTTAAAAAAAATTCTAGTTTAAATCATGAAAATTCATTGAAGTACAACTAAAGGTTTTAAAAATATCTGTTTCAAAGTGTATATATTTTCCTTACAGTTAAATTTATTTCAATCTGAAAAGCGACTCAGAAATTGATAGATATTTAAGGTTTGCTATTCTTATGAGAAAATCTGTATTTATTCCAATTATCTTGCATTCACCATTTATGATTTAATTTAGAGTTAGTTTTGTTTCAATGTAATTGATATGTTAGAAAATTATCCACTGACATGGTTAGGTGGAAATGCTGGGTTCTAGTCTGCTCTTTCAAATAGAAATATCTACTATTTAAAAATTGATAATTTTGAATAAAAAAATAATAGTTTACTTTTGAAATTTACTTTTACTGCTATGTGGCATTAATGCATTTACGTTTATAAACAATAAAATTTATGTCAGATAATTTCATTGGAGATTTTTTTTCATTTTTAACGTGATTTATTTTTTTTAGCTTTTTAATTTGAGCTTAAACTTTAGTAAGTATTTTAGTCTTGCAAGAACTACTGAATAATATTAGATGATAAAGGAAACTTATTAACAATATAAATAAGCTTTGGGAAATTTACTCAAAATAATTTAAAATGCAAATAATAAAAACAATTTTTTTTAGCACTATTAAATTTAGCTCACGTAAATATGCCTTCACACTTATTTCAAAACAGCACCAAGTTCATTGCTTCCTCTAACATCAAAACACGTGTAATTAATTACCTAAATCTCACCAGAAAATTGAGTAATCGCCTATGGCCTCAAAAAATCTCACAAATCAAAGTCAATTTCTTATTTATAAAAACACTACTTGTTTTTTCTCATGATACACCTGGGATTGACTCTAATTGCTGGAAGTAAAGCTGTCGATATAGATCTATGATTGACGTTGGTGCCTTCTTATTCTGCTTTAGCAAAGTGGATAGAAGTAAAGAGTGTCAAATTCATGTCGCTAAAACAAACACGTCTGAATTCGAAGCGGTTGATGCGTGAATGATCAGGTTCTTATCGTTCGTTTTATCGCCCGAAATGTCACTTGAATTAAGGAGGGGAGTTTCGAAATGATAAGTTAATTAAGGCCACAGTTGTATTGAAGTTTGGCTCTCTTTTTTCGGAAATGTAATATCGTCGGGTTTGATTGGCTATTAAAGAAACAATTTCAATCATAAATGGTCGTATTTAATTACTTGCAAATGAAATGCAAATTTTATGTGTCGTAAAAAGATCGAAAATAAATATATTTTCAATCTAGACTTAATTGGCTCTAGTTATACAGATAAAGACAAAATAGTTATAAAAAAATTACTTACTCCTTTGAAGAAGTGAAGGAAGTTGAATTTTGAAAATTGAAAAACCATTCTCCTCTTTAATTTTATAAAAGGAATTTCATTTTTTTCGCTGTATCCTTTCCTTTACAAATCAAAATATGACCCACCAATACAATTAAATATTTCATATCTTACCATTCAACTCTCCATTGTGCATCCGAATTCTATTTAAGTCAATAAAAGTCCTCGTGACAATCCTTTCATATCCTTCAATATGCAAAGAATAACTCTTTGTATCCCTCAGAATTTCGATATAAAGCATTACAGAAGTCAAAATATAAGCTTGAAGATTTTATATACACTACAAAACTTTGAAAAAAATACATTGATGTGGGATTTTCCTTAGGATGATATACTCATGATTCAGCCGCGCGCGCGTTCTGCATCATAATTATAGTTAACCACAATTCCAATTATGTGTTAACAAATTATACTTTCATTCATCAATTATTATACATTCGTTATCACATTTCTTAATGATTTTCAGATAGACAATCGTATTTTGCCTTAAAAAATATGCAAATTCAATTTTTTAAGCAACTATACATTATAACAATGTACCAAAAGTATTATTGGTCAGGTAAACATGATATAGGCATTTTTACATTCTTTTAAATTTTTTTCCTGTGAATCAACTATTTTGGCTCCAATAACATGAAGCTTGATGTTTCATACCCATAAGCTAATTCACAAACTGTTGACTTCAAAGTGATCCCCATTCACATTGATTGGTAGGTAGGTACATATACAATATATTCCGGCTTGTGTGCTTTATCAGTGACCCGCTTATAAGCCAACTAGCTGTTATACCCGACATTGCACGGGTGGAGGTGAAAAAATAATTTAATGGTCAATTTAACTATTTTTTTTTCTTTCATTTAAGTTACATAAGATATGAATATTACCCAGTAATTTTCCATTTAATTACCCATCTTGGATATAGTAATGGTTAATATTAATTTCAAAAATACCTTTGATCAGAAGCTCAAATTAAAAAGAATACATTTTTAAGTAAAAAATAATCAGTAAGAATTAAAAATAAGCTACTCCAGCAAACAGCAAACGATTTGCATTTTTTATATAGGTCAGTTCAATCCATCTATCATTTAATCCGTTACAGAATAATAAGCTTTTATTACTGTTACCGTTCGTTATAAAGTACAGAATCCCGCTACTAATATTACCTTAAAAATTCAAAATTTTAAAAACGCTATAAATTTCACCGATAAAGTCATCGTAATTCCCCGAATAATTTTTTTTTAGCTCATTTGCGAATTTGGCAAGGAAAAGATCTAACTATAAAGACCAGCTCTCGTGCGATGACCTTCACGCAACCAGCTAATTAAAAAAAATTTGCTCATTGGGTACGTTTTTTGTAATAACTTGGCGAGTTTGGCAAAGAATTTGGCAAAAAAAGGAAGACATAATTACCCTAATAGAGCTCCATGGCCTTCAAAAGCCAACATAGTTCAGTATTATCTTAAAAATGCATTTAAAAAATTCATTATTCAAATTAAATAAACACAATAAATCCTAGAAAGGAGACTGGTTGGATTCCGTCACTTGAATCGTATAAATTATTTTTCAAATTATGAATTTAGCAACAGAACAAAAAAAAAACAATTTCAATTTTAATTATTTTCGTTAAAAGTTTTATTTAATTTCTTCTGCTGAATGGCATCACGAAAGGGAAAAAAATATAGAAAAATATAGGATTTGAGCGAAAGTGGAGTGTTTTTTTCTCCCTTTAAACGTTCGAAAACGATAGCAGGAATGGTCTGATTCGAAAACTTCTTAGCCTATGTTTGTTCCGAAGTAAGATGAATTTTTGTACCAAATTTCGTGACGATCTGTTGTGTGTCTTAAGATTTCGCGTCCTATACAAACAAACAGATAAACAGAAGTCGCCTTTTATGTATATAGATAACAGAAATTGTTTTTACTGTTACAGTGAAAGGAAATGCACCTAGGGCGAAGGCGGGAAACCCGCACTCGTTACAGCGCGCTGACTGCTGGACTGCGATGCTGACCACTCTCGGCCATCCCCCCCCCCCATTCACATTGAAGTCAGCATCATGATAAAATTGAAGCTAAATATCATCAGTAATGCAGTCATGATCCGTTCGCCAGTAACACTACAAGTTAGAAGTTTTGATGTGCTCTGCTAACCAATGTAAGAAAAAAGATAAATATTTTGACATCTGGTCTTCTGAAGGATGACACGCTGCGACAACTGTGGCGGTCTATCTGATCTCTCCAAGCACAGAACTAATGGACAGCAATTGAATTCGAAGTTTTGAGTCTGGGATTATGCAAATCTCTTGTCTAGTTTGTCGCCAACACGACAACATTCAGACGACATCTCATTTTATTCCTGTTATCAACACTGGTTGCATAATTGGAAGCCTTCTGGTGCTGGGAAGAATGTCTCGCTTGATTTGTCCGCTTTTTTACCAAAGTTCAATCTGTCAATGTAGTATAAATAATAAATATAGGATTCGTCATTATTTAATCATTATTTGCTTAGTTAACTTGGATAATTTGTCAAATGGTATTTTTATTACTGTCGTGTTGTGCTTTTTATAACTTCCTTTAGGAATTTTTAATACTCTATCTTATAGCTTGTAATCTCATTACTGATTCTGTCTGGACTTTTTCAATCGACAAGATAAGTAGTGAAGATTTTATCTCATTAGGCATTTTAAAAGTTCAATCTTAGTTAAAGTTGTTTAGTACAGGTAATATTTTATTTTAAGCGATGATTGCATATACTTTTTAGTTTTGTTATAAAAGACGAATTTCAGTCATTTTTGATCACATTATAGTACCTTACAAAACATTGATTTTCACAAAAACAGAATAATTTGTATGTTACTTTTCTATATATATATATATATATATATATATATATATATATATATATATATATATATATATATATATATATATAATTTAAAGGTAAATTTGCTTCGTATCACCACATTAAGCAATAATAAAAAACGATTTCACCCGTTTACGATCCAAACTAGTGAATTGAAATTGAAAATATCTCATTTAACCAGTCAAGTTTTTTTTTGTATTGCTATTTGGGATGAATCCAAACAATTTTACCCTAAACAAATTTTCTTACATAAATATCTTGAAAGGCTCATTTATTGAATTTACTCCCTAAATCCCAAACGGAAATGCCTCCCAGTTCGGAAGTAGAAATCTAATGTAACAATGTAAAAACAAATATTCGAACAAACGACAAATGAGTGTCCAACCCTGTGGGACACCATCCTGACCCTTGTCCACCCATAATAAGGGTATAGATTCTGTTCCATCCTCTCTGTGACAACAATGTATATGATTCGCTCCATTGAGCCCCATTTGAAACCATCAATCATGGCCATTACTATTATGAGAGCGCATGTAACCGGTACATGGTCAAGGATTAATTTTAAATGATTATTCTTCCGAGCCGTGTCTTCCTGTGTTCGGGCATTATCAGATGGGCTTACATGATCGAGCCCGGACCAGGTAAAAAGATTCCCCACTAAACATCCTGCCAAGGCGTCCATTCGCCACGCTTGGATGCTGTGGTTTCGGACTGGAAGGTATGGGATACACAAGAAATAATTACATGATGGGTGTCTCATGTTTTAAAATGGACAAGAGGCTGTTGTTTTTTAATTTGTTTAAAAAATGTTTCTTGATTACGAACTTCTTTCTAAATATGGGGTTTATGTAACTTAAATTCTTCACAAGCGTTGTTGGTTCTACGTTCATTAAATAAATTACATAAGTTTTATTACAATTATTTATGCCTTGTCTATTTACTAAGCGAGCTTCAAAAACACTTTCTTCCCCTATCCCTTCGCTTGGTTTTCTAGGAAACGGGGAGCGTCGTTTCTTTAAACCTAACGCGTTTGAGGTTCTGCTGTGAGGTTGACAGTTCAAACCCAAGTAGGCTGGGGGGAAAATACGCTCAAGCCGTTTCGAAGAAAACCACATGCGACGTGCTGGGAGGAAAAGGCTTTCGAAGCTTGCATTCAGGCTAGACAGTGTATAGTTAACAGAAAATTGTATTAGGCATTTATTTTTATAACCAATTTAGTGATACAGGTGATACAACGAGGAGAGCCATAAATTACAAATTTGAGCCATTTTGTCACATTGACTGATTAATGGTATTCTATTTAAAAATCTAATATTTATTTTTATTTGTTGACACAAACTGCATTCTATCGTAAACATTTCACTAAACAATCCAAATATTCAAAGTAAAGTTGTTACAATGTCTTCTGCATACATCCAAATCAATTTTCATAATCGATTTGTTCTTGAGATCAATCAATTCTCTTTACCACAGAATTTTTTTCAAAAGAGATTTAGAACCCACTTTGCAATTTCCTTGATTGGGTAACCCAAACTAGTAATAGCTGCTTTCGGGTTATAATAAATATATCCGTTAAAAGTTGGAAGGTTCGACGCGTGGTGGTGTCGGGACATCTTCTTTATGCGGTGCGCGATGTGTCCATCATTAATCACAAGTGTTGGCCAAATGACCTGTCGGGGGCCGTGGATTTCGAGGTCGCCTTTTATTCCCTCCTCTCATACACACACACGGTAGCCATCCAGAGATAACTCAGGAGATTAAACACACATTTTTTTATATATTTATTTCAGGTTTGTGTTTGTGGTGAGATTTTGATGCGTTTTTATTTGATGTAATTGTAGCTCACGATCTTCCATAAGGCCCGGGTCCAAGGCTCCTAAATTTTAGGGACTACCCAAATTTCGGTTTCTTTTATGCTACATGCTGTAGATTTTGAAATTTCAGTAAAAATTTTTTGTAAATATGTTGGCCAAAATTCTGACGCAGAGTTTCAGAAAAAACCTCCAGTTCTACTTTTGTTACATGATTTGTAAGCCGGAACATACAAAAGTTCTCAAAAGCTAAGAAAAGTAAAATGTATTATTGATGTACTTTAAAATTCTAAAATCTTTCAAAAATGTTATAAAGGCAGAAAAAATACGAAGGTATGATTTTATTTAGTGGTGACACGTAAAAGTTTTCTAGAAGTATTCTTTTTTGGCATTTGGTAAAAAAATAACTTTTCTTTTAGAAAAGTAGCGCAAAGTCTAAAGAATTGTTAAAAGTAAACCTTGTCTCTAAAAATTTTGGGTTATCCGCAGAGCAGCCACAAAAATATTACAATTTCTCTTACGTATATGTGCATACTCAAAATCTTGTTATGCACCTCGATTTTTAAGTCAGTTTCTATGGCTATACTTCACAACAGGGAAACTTCCAAAACCTCTATTGGAAATCATGATCCATGACTTTCTTTCTGGAGGTAAAATCATCAAATTTCATAAAGTTTTTTTTCCAGATTTCATCCATTTTTTTCACCTTCTCCCCTATGACAGATATGTAGAAAAGGGGGGACATTTCTATTAGTGGTTCAGGGAGAAGAGTTGGTCATGATAAAGAAAATAACTTCATTGTTTTTCACTTGTAGCTTTCAATTCAATAAATTTTCTTTTTCAGTTAGGTTAACCCATTAGCAACCCATTTGTCAGTAACATTAACACCTTCATCATCGTATTAAAAAATACATTTATATTTTAAAATTTGTTTCTTGTGTAATTTAATTTGCCCTACATAAATTGCTCAGTTATTTTGTCTGCATTTGCCTTATATTTAGTTTATTGAAATAAAAAAATATATAAGACAAATGCAGGCAAAATATTTTTTAGATAAATATTTATTTAGATACACCTAAGCAGGTAGCTTAGTTTTGATTAATAAATTTTCTTGTTAATAAGTTTTTTTTTTTTACGCATCGATATAATATATATTCGATTAATTTTTTTATTAGTATATAAATTTATATCTAATTTAAAATATTCGCAATTCCTTTTTTAAGATTGATAAAAATAGTATAAATTTCAAAAAATTAATAGAAATCTTGTATCTTACAAAAAATGTTGAATTTACTGTGAAAAATTTGAAAATAAGTTTATACGTTTTTGTATCGTGATTGCTATACTACACATATAGTATGAAATTTTTTAAAATACCAACTCATTTCTGAACAGCATAATAAACATTTTACTAAATATCAAAGGTAGGTATGATGAACAATATAACGTTAAAAGAGAAACAAACTGCTACACACTAAAACTATTCTTTCGAATAATTTGGGACTCATATATTCAATTTTGATAGGGGAAAAGCGAGCACATATGCAGATAGTAGGAAATCAGATGCTTATATAAAGACAGACGAGATGTATTTTTTATAACTTTTTTTCATGTTAGGGGATGGGAGGTAAGAAGTGTAAAGGTGTGTTTGGTGTTGTTCATGCATTTTTCAAACTTAGGTTCAATGTTCGAATGGAAAAAAAGTTAATCAGTGGAAAAATTATTTATGCTAATTTGAATTATTTAAAAAAAACGCTTTTGTTATTGTTGATTACATAATGTGATTGAAAGTGTGCCATTCAATTATTAATAAAAACTTCAACTAATATTGAAGCCTGATTAGTTTAAATAGTTAAAATCGAAGATAATTTTTTAAAAAATGTATTCATTTACTCATTACGTCTGGTTTTCATCAACAACAATTTTGAGACTATATCTGAACAGTAGGATAATTTAATCAAGTAATTTTCGAAACTGCGTTTAAATGAAGTATAGTTTCAGCACTGAAATTTGAACCTTTGCTAAGTGCTTCTATCGATTAACAAAATTCAATTTAATTAAACTTCTTTTTACAAAAATTGCACTGATATCTGTTTTGGTTATATTTTCAATCTCAATTTTATTAACGTTATAGCCTCTTTCCTCCAATTAGTCCAATTTTAGTAGCAAAAGTGATTTTCTTCGCAATTCGAACATTTCCATGCAATTTTGAAGTATATAAAAAGTTGAACAATTTTGAAGTATAAAAACGATAATTATAAAACATATATTTGTTTGAATTTTCTCAATGTGTTTGATACATATTATCTAAATTATTGTTTAGGATTAGGTTTTGAATTATCGTCGCACTAGAGCTACACGAGGGCTATTGGCAACGGGCGACGTATTTTAAAACCACGGTCAAGTGACGAGCCAGCACCTGAATAGGCACCCAACGCAACCGTTAATCTAAATTATTATAGTTTATGTTAGTAATCACTCTCAGCTGTTAAATGCATCCAATAAACTAATAACTAAATACGAACACATGCAAATTTAACTATGAAAGAAGTTTTCAATGCACCAAACCTTAAAATTACCAAATTAAATTAAACTATAGAAAAACATCCTTTCCATTTATCGTTCATTCACATCCCATTTAAAAAATCGCTTCAAACTTTTATCCTACGTTTTTTTCACCTGCACTTCCCGTCCATCGATGATTAATCATATTAAAAAACGATTAATATTGCTTTCCTCCTAAACGTTAGTTTCAAGAATAGTCGGTTATTAATTAAAAAAGATTACACACATACTGTTGCATTTGGTATGTGTAAAGTGTCAAGGGAGACCCTCTAATTGGATACTGGATACCGGGCATTCGCTGCAGGTGGCTTCGGTGAGAATGGATTTATCAACTTCATGATTGTCATCAACTAATTTAATGACTCGAAAAGGATAAAAATCGACCGAGTCATTACATGCTTTTGCACAAAAATTGGCTGTTTGGGGTTTAGCATAAAATTATTGTAATTGATTGAGGACTGATTCATTAATAATTGAGTGGAATCAATAAATTGTAATTCATTGATCATGCATGCTGAAGCAAAGACTCATTTGTCTAAAATACAGCCAAGAAGCAGTCATTAAATATTTTTTTTATCTCGGATTTTAAACTTTTAATCATAAATTAATAGGCAATAATTGTTTTGTTTTTAAATATATTTTTGTCCAAATATTTTTTTATGAAAATAACGATATTCAACAAAAACTTAGTGAAAACTAAAATATAGCAAAACCATGAGCTCCCATTAATTTGTCTAAGATATGAGAAGTACCTCGCAAAAAAATTTAAATTTTTCAATAGAAAATTGAATTAAAGTATGAAAAAACAGATTTTAATAATATAATAAAATTAGTTTAATTCATATAGTACATAATTAAAGTACGAAAAATATATTAACTGCTCATTATTATAAGATTGTATACAAAACAAATTCAATACAAAACCTTACTTTCCAATGCTGCTTACATATTTTATACGAATGTTACAACACGAAAAGTAAATCCCATGAAGAATGTCTCATTTGATACATGCATCTAAATCATCGACGATTACATGCACGATCTAAGAATGCATGACAAGGTAAGGAGTTTCTTACACAAACAAGATGGGCAGTTCCGGATTAACGTGTATGACTGATGGGCAGATCAATGGTACATCATGACTTATTAAGATTGATTAAGGAAGTTGACTTGAGTGGTATTAATCGGCCACACGTCGATGAAGAAATGAATTAAGCTTAACTTGAAAATGTAAAATAGTAAAAAACAATAGAGAGCTTTCGTAGAGAAAAAGTACTAAATCAATTTTTAAAGAAAAACTGTGGACGTGGAAAACATTTTGGATTATAAAAAGGAATATTTAATATTCGGAGGCAAAAAGGGAGGCAGCAAGGAAAAAAAAGTGTACACATAGAATGAGGTCGCTACATTAAACTTTCTTTTGTTTCATTCAAACTTAGAGCACACACAAAAATTCATAATAACTGCTGCTTAAAATGTACACAAGCTATTTTCTTTCTTAAAAAGTAACTTGAAAACTATTTATTACATTTCTTCTCCGTGTAAAGAATTTCAAAACATTACAAAGAGAGAAAAGATACGTTCTTCAATATTACAAGGAAAGCTTTTGTACAACTTTAAGCCCATATAATGAAACCTTTATAAATAAATGCGGAAAAACTTGTAGGTATTACTTTTCTTTTCTATTACTATACACACACTATTTATATTGTATTGGAAATAAAGTCTAGTAATACATTTTTAGTACAATATAATAATGTTACCAAGTGATCAGTTCCAAACACTATACTCCATAAATCTCCCAAACACAAATCGTAGTCATAAATCTTCCCATTTAATTCTTAGATAATCTAACCACTGTCCTCTTATGTACAATCTGGTAAATATTTTTTTAGAATATATTTTAATGGAAATAAAATGCATTCAAACTTATCATAAAATTTTATTACAGTGTTTTATTAGTGATTGACTAACCTAACAAACAACTACACCCCACAAATCGTCGTAACTCGCATCACAGACTAGAACTACCTCAACAAAAGTTCCAAATCTTACCTTAGAATAAGTCTCTGTATATACTTCCAAACTATTCACTAATTTTATGGAACATAAAAATTGACAATAAAATTTTTATTTCAGTGTAATAAGGTTATCAACTGATCAGACCCCAAACAAACTACACCCCACAAATCTTCCAAATACACATCAGTGGCATTAACTCTCCAATAAAACCACCAGATACACATACAATGCCTTTATGCACTCCGCATTTCTAACTTGTGTGTGGCCGCGTAGGCAAACACACGTGGCCAAAATATCCTTCATTTCATTCACAAGTCCAGCGTTTTGTCCACAGATTTCGCAGCACCTTTAAGTAATGTAACGTCTGGAGAATACGGGGGTGGATATGGAGGTATGTACTTTTGTGTGGGTGTGGAATTTTCGAGTCGTGGAAAGGATATCTCTGAATGGAGTTCGAGAACTGCTCCATTACGTTGGCCCACCTGGGAACCTAAGGGGACGTGAGGAAATATGCGAGTTTATTTTTAGGTTGGACCTGAAACATTAAATGCAGAGATTGAAAAGTTACTTTAAAAATGAAACTCTGTTTCAGTTAAAGTTACTTATTTGAAAAAAAAAGGTAAATCTGTTGCAGCAGTTACTTATTTAAAAAAAAAAGTAACTATGTAACAACAGTTACTTATGTGAACAAGTAACTCTTTTATAACAGTTACTTATTTAAAAAGTAACTCTGTAACAACAGTTACTTATGTGAAAAAGTAACTCTGTTAAACAGTTACTTATTTAAAAAGTAACTCTGTTATAACAGTTACTTATTTAAAAAGTAACTCTGTTACAACAGTTACTTATTGAAAAAACGACTAGTTACAGTTACATAATACGAAAAGTAAATTATCACAGTTTTTTTAGGCACTTCAAGTTATACACTGTTAAAAATTTTGGAGCAAGATTGCACCAGAATCCTGAAATTTTCTAGCTGCCAACAGTTTGCAGCGTAGATTCACCACTTTTCACGAAACTGGTAAATTCACGCTCCAAATAGTGGTGGCAGCTTAAACGTTTCAGGATTACGGTGCAATCTTGGTGCAAAATTTTAACAGTGTACGAAAAATTAAAATTTAGCCATCTTACAGTTTCTCAAAAAGAAGCATGACTATGAAAAGAGGGATAATCGGAACAAAATATCAGTGTTGTTAAGGGGACTGGGGAGGCAAATTAATTGTTTTTAAAGTTACAGACCGAAATGGATGAAATTTTTTTAAAGCTCTGGGACATAAAATTTAAAGAAAATACAAAATAATAAAAGAAAAATATACAATAGGTTTTTTTAATAAAAAAATTTACTATTTTTAACTATACAATTTTTTCCTAAAATGTCTATTTTTTTATATAAGATATTTAAATATATGTTAACAAAACTGGGCATGGATTTTTATTTGTCCCATTAGTTAATTAATTGGAATTAAAAATTTATGTTACTTGGAAATTTTTGATTTTTTTCGTGATATGCTAAAAGTAAAACTGAGTAAAATATTAAAAAATTTTATCAGATTTCAAACTCCATACACAATTATGTTTGAAAGATTATCAGTAACAATTTTCCACAATTTCAAAGCAATACACAAATTTTTTGAATCGCAAGGAACAATTCGAATGAACGACAAACCACCAAAAACACTCATGGAGAAAAAGGCAAGTAAAGAAAGAAATAACTCCCACTTAACGTACGATTTTCGGATTTCGGTGTTTACGAAAACTCCAACTGTATTTCGAATTCTTTTCGGATCGTTAAAAGTAAGAGTGTTCTTAAAGGTAAAAGTTCAAGATATAACTTTTTATTAAAGTACCAAAATCGATATTTTTGACATATTTTGCCTCCCCAGTCCCCTTAAAAGTCAAATTTGAAATAAATAAATTAAAGCCAAACTCCGAACTGTGCCGAAAATATCCGTGACTCTCTACAGTATGATGATCTACAATTAAAACCCCATTTATTAATTTTTTTTCTTTTATTTAAAAAATATTATTAATTAAAAAAATTATTATTAATTAAAAAAAATTATTATTAATTAAAAAAAATTATTATTAATTAAAAAAAATTATTATTAATTATTTATTTAAAACACTCTTATTTGTACATTAGTATCTGATTCTTAACGATAAACATTAATTGCATGGATTAAATATGGGTCACAATTGTTCTCGAAACCCAAAATATGTTAGAAAATCAAAATTAAAGACAATAATGACTAATTTCCTAATAATTAATTTCCTCTTATCAAGAACTTGTTTAAAATTTTCTCTAGAGCTTGTGTTAAATTTCCTGCCTGCCTGAAAATATGATTGTTTTATGTGTATAGATTTTATAAAGTTTTTTTTTTTTTAATCAGAATTTGATTTACTTTGGAAAAAAGACTTAGAAATCCTTTTCAAATGAAAAATGATTTTTTAATGAAAATTCCTTATTTCTAAAGGTTAGAAATTAATGACGCTTAAATTACAGCATAATCAGACTAAATATAATAAGGATATAGTTATAATGATATTTGAGTAGATTTTTTTATTTCTCACAATTATGAGCACTATGAAAAATTTAATGTCCCAAAAGTTAGATTGAAAAGTTCAATGTGTACAATAATCGTCCACTGTTTCTTCATTTTTTTTTTTTGCCAAATTCTGGAATCATCACACGACTATCTAAGCACCCCCCCCCCCCCCCCCCATTTTCTCCTTACAAAATTTACCAATGCTTTATATAGAACATCGGATACTTTTTTTATTCGAGTTCAAATAATTAAAAATGTTGGAATTTTTAAACTGAGTCGGGTACAAATACAAATTACAATATCTTGAAGGTCCCCACAAACGCAGCGCCCTTCTTACCCAATCCCTACAAGAGTATCATTGTGCATTTGAGTCATTTCACCCTCACAATGGTAAAAGAAATAAGAGTTTTAAAGGGACTAACATATCTGTGTCATACTACAATTGTCCTGCACCCCCCCCCCCCCCCTTGACACGCTTAACCGTTTTTCAAATTTTGTGTTTGACACCTGCCTGGGCTTGACCGATGGTCATAAGAGGGACATGCATCTTCCACACAAGTAGGTCTTTCTTAAAAAGTTTCAACTTCCTGAATGGTTACATGAATAACGTAAGGCTTCATTAGTAACATTGGCTTACTTATGCAGATAATACAGCGGCGGTAACTTTCACTTCTTCATTGAGAACCTGAAATATTATACCTGGTATACACCATTTTCTCTACTCAACAAAAACTTCTTTGTGAAAAATATCCATTTAATATTTATCATAGGACACTGTGGATTGGACATTTTTAGATAATCTACTTTGGCATTAATCACACAAAAACGTTTAGGTATCTTTGTCATTTCCGAAATTTTGGAGAGTAAATATCGAAAGACATTTACTATCGAATTTTTTGTCATGTCATGAGTTTTAGTGCTACATTGTTTTAACAGTTAAAATAAAAATTGATTGTTTATATTTGTGCGGAAAAATGTGAGTCGAGGAGCTGTACAAATGGCTTCAATAACTTTATATGAGATGAATTTTTAAAACTTGCATGTTCGGAAAATTTTTTCATCGGGATTGTTATTTTTTTTCTGGTCAATCGAAACAACTAAAAAATTTGTGTTCAGGGGCACCCCATAAACCTTTAACACATAGTATCAAAAGAAATTTTTCATTCTTCAAAACCAAGTTTTAAAAGTACATAAATTTTAATATGGCATATTATCGTGTAGTGACTATACCTAATGCAGGTAAAAAAAAACGCAGGGATATTAAGGATTCAGCTTACAGTTTTGCTAATAAGCAAGTATAGTGTAGTTGACATGAAAAAAAAGTATTTACCCTATGTATAATTATGAGGAACGTTTTTGAATAATCAGGAAGTTTCGTTACCATTCACCCAGCTGCACTGTTCCGATTCATCCCATTTGACAGTATGTTTATGGAGAGAATAAGTGGTTCTAAAATACGACGCCCATAACCAATAGCCCTCGTGTAGCTCTAGTTCGACGATAATTCAAACCAAACTATGGAGAAAATAATACAAGAAAATTAAAATCTAAAAATTACATACACCATACGATCATCTAGGCAGCATAAAATGTGCCTGTAAGGTTTAAAAAAAATATGGTGAATACCCTCTGGCTCTTATATGTACATAAAATCGTGCTTCAATTTCAAAAAAAAAACATTGAACTGAAGCCTGCACAAATTTATTCCTGATATTTTCCACCTAAACTGCTGCTTAAAACACAGAAACTACTAAATAACATAGCGGCATACTATCAGTTTGTTGGTGGGCAATGTTTAAATTCAGAATACAGATCGAAGTGAACGTTTCATTCAGATGCTATCTCTAAGATTACTGTGTTTCCTACATCCCATTTAGTTTTCATATTGCAATTTGGTAGGACCAGCCACGCATGACCGGCTATTGGAAGATTTTAGCCATTGAAATCATTCAAGCCATCAATGCAAAGTGTTTGTAATGATTCAAAACTTATTTAAAAATATACCCAGCAGTCTCTTCATGCTAAATTTGCATACTTTATAGACCTTTCTTCGCTAGTTTCACTGTCAAAGATTTTAAAAATACATTGTATCTTCTTTTCCAGGTACCCGACGGGAAATAGGATTGATAGCTGTATTAAAATTGTATTATCATCTATTCTGCTGTTTCTTAGGGCATAATCACTGTTGAGTGCTAAATTAACGTAAATGAATTACTTTTTCGTCAATTTGCCATATTTTAAGACCGAGAAATATTGCGCATCTATTCTTTGAAATATAAATAAATTAGAAAACGATGAGGAATATTTTTCAATTAAAGAAAAAAATGAAATTAGCCAGCATTTAGCTTTAAATATATAGAATCAAATGATGTTTTTTTTTAAGCTTTTTTTGCGTCTAAATGACGGAATGTGTTACAAATCTACTTTTTTTTTAAAATTATAATACCAAAAATAAATAATAATTTGCATTTTTCCTAGTATTTTTTTTTTACTAACTTCACTTTGGGCTGAAATCGGCTAGTAAATTAGCTTTCGCTCTACTTATATTACCACAATCTTACAGCAAACATTTCCTGTCTTTAATCAAACTCTTATCCCCTCATTTATGTTCTATATATTCAACAGTCATTTTCACATCAAAGCTTCTCAAGTTAGCAGGCAATTCATCCTTGGACTCACGTTCAATGAAAAGAATATGACGGTCGATGAAATACGTCGGTTTATCTAAATATCCTGCATAGTAATGCCTTGCGTTGGTATGAAATAACTGCAACTAATCCTCGACTGTAAACGGGATCGAACACCATGAAATATAAGAATCCTTAAGGGGTCATAGGAGTCTTAAAAATGTGCAAAGAAGGTACTACAAAGCATAGTTTGATCTTTCATGTAATTTTTTAACTACTCAATATATAAGTATAATTTTTTTATATGTAATTCTACAAGATTTATTGATTATAAAGCAAATTTAAAATTTATGAAACTTTAGCCAAAACTAAAATAAATGATATTAAACATAAAGCTATTTGAACACATTGGGATTGCGCGGCAAATTTTGAGGCCAAAATTGAAAAAAATGACCAAGAAAATGACTTTATATTGTACAAATATGTACAAGCAAAGACTTATACCTAAATTCTCAGCTCAATTTTAATTAGAAATTATTTAAAGAACTTTTTTCTAAAAAAAATAATAAAAGTTTTAAAATTTTGATTTTAAATTTTTTTTTAAAAAATAATTTGAAAATAATTTCTTTTCATGTAGAAAATTATACTAATATATTGAGTAGTTAAAAAATTACATGAAAGATCAAACTATGCTTTGTAGTACCTTCTTTGCACAGTTTTAAGACTCCTATGACCCCTTAAATTCGAAAATGGGTAATCTCCATTGCAGAATTTGCCGCTGCGTTTTTTCTCCCGACATTTTCGTGAAGCATGAAACGTGGATGGAAATCTTTCACTGGACATGAACCTTTTTTTTGCATTTAGCGTTTCATATATATAGATAAATATCTGATTATTTACTATCTTACGCTTTTTCTCTACGAATAACACTTACACTACTTTACTGCTGTATATATCCTCGTTATATCACACCTTATATTATATCTAACATTCGATATATTTTCTTAAAAGTAATACCAAAAGTTCATTGACGATATAAAATCAAAAATTCAATGACGATATGAATTTAAAAAATAAGCATATTAAAAAGGAAACAAAAGTGCAAGATAACTTTCTTTTGAAGTAACTACAAAACCGAAGGTCCAAAATTGCATATGTGTGTTGATGATGGGAAAAAACTTATTAAAATACGTAGTTGCATATCGATAAATATAATATGAAAGTCTGTCAATTGTATTTTTACTATCAATTAATCATTGCGATGCATCACGCATTTGGTTATATTCTTTGCTTGTCTCAAGATAATCTTGATACAACTAAGGTTGCTGTATCGTTCACCTGAAGGTACCTGGGTCAAAATGTCACAATTTATGTTTCATCAATACAAAGGCCTACAACCTATCCAGACATAAAGGCATGACTTTTACATGGGTTTCTCCGTTAAATGCGGTAACACTGCTGAGGATAACGAAATTGTTTACATCGATCTTAAACCAATATTCAAAAATATTCCAGTAGCACCTTTGTCAAAATATTGAAGAGAATGGCAGAAGGAAAGAAAAGCATCCGCGTTACAACCTGCTTTAAAAAACAAATGAGAAATTAAGATAATTTTAATTGGCTTGCCTATTGAAATTTAAAATGGTTACCGATTACACTGCTATCTAGGAGTTTGCCAGCAGAATTTTAAGTAGAAGACACCATTTAGAGTAGATAAATTATTTCTTCATAAGGTATAATTCCGATTCCTGCCTTTAAATGCCGAAGAGATAAAATTCATTTTCTTGTGGGCTAACATGTCATAGATATGCTACATCCCAGAAGCTAGATATACGCAGGGAGATACTGACGGTTAGCGAAGAAAGGTATTTAAAATATGTCTTGCTTGATAGGATGATTTGACGCCTTTGATTATAATCTTGTTGTAGTTCTAAATGGTTTACCGTGTACAAGCGTAAGTTATCGTGAAGTGCTGGCTGAAATATTTATTTCGTTTAATCTAAAGGATTTTTTTTATTCTAAAAACCTAAATTTGTGTTCGTTTTTTTTTCTTCTTGATTTATCTTAAGTCAAATTTGTCTTATCAATTAGTCGAAAACTTTTCAAGCTTTTATTTTTTTATTGTGAATTTGAACATAAATTTGATAAAATTTTATGAGTGTAGGGGTAGGGGTAGTACATATTTGTTCTAGCTTGAGTACTTGATCAGAGACATGCTTTATAAGCCTTCGTCAAGTAAAACAGACACATAAAGAGTTTTTACTGTCACAGAGAAAGGAAGTACACCCAAAGCGAAGGCGGGAATTGAACCCGCACCCGTTATAGTGCGCAGACTGCTAGCGTAATGATAATGAGTGTAAAAGCACTTGCATATTGTAAGCTCTTTAAATTCCTTTCCATTCCTTTTGCAACCTAGACACATTTCGATTTTAAAATTTAGGATTACGCTCCCCAATTCTATTATCACGTATTTTCAACTGTGGATTCTAAAAAAAACATACGAAATTTCTTTATCAAATATATAAAAATGTTTTAACGATTTACCACAACCCCCACGGACTTTTCAAAAACAACCAAATCGAAGAAAACACGGCTTACTTCATACTCACAACAACGCAATATGGATATCAGCAAGAGCCCAAACCGCACTCGAACTACCAAAAGTGGTCGCTGGAGACTCTTGCATCTGAATAAAAATGTCAACCCCCTGAATACCATTCTGAGGCAAAAAGCCCATGCCTTTTCTTTCATTTCTAAGGTTGAGAAAACCTCACCTACATTTTTCATCATCTCGCCCTCTCAGAACGAGGCTTTTGCATAGCTGTGGCGTGCTTGTATTTTTGCAGGTGGCCACATTGTTGAGGTGGCGCTGAGGAATGATCTGTTACAGTTGGGTTTGCTTTGGGATCTGAAGGTTCATTGATATGATGAATACATAAGAGGTAGATGAATGAATCGAGATTTCAATGGCTGCAAGGGAAAGGTATGGTTAGCGAATGGCCTTCAGATTTTTTTTCGGGTATCCGAAAATGTTGATTGAATAAAATGTGAAGTTTAAAAGTTTATAATTACACATTGATACAAGTAATTGTTGATTTTTATTAAAAAATAAACTGTTTGTCAAAATATTTATATTCTAAAGATTTAAGTGCTTATTTCATCTAAAAGTATCATCAACTCCGAATCACCATTTTATTCGATTTCTCGTAAAAGTATAATTTTCTTAAAAGATAAAATTATTTATTTATCATATTTTCAATAGTTTTTAAGTTATAAGTTTAAATATTAAATGAAATTTATGTATTTAAAAAATTTATTATTTAGAAAATGAAAATATATAAGTTTTGCAAGTGCATTTTGTAGCTATTAATAATTATTCGTAAGTAACGTTGCTTTTTCAATCAATGAAAAATAATTTGATTTGCTTTTCATACAATTACCTCGTGAACTATACACTCTTCGCTTTTTCTACAATGCGCCTTTAGCTAGTGTCGTAAATATTTGAGCCACCATGTTTTGATCACCTGCAATTTCTTCCCTGCCCTTTACACATTGCTAACATTGTCCTCTAACACAGACCCAAGTAGATCAGGGAAACCCTTCATTGTGCACCAAAGTCACTTGAGAGCATGCAACGCTCTTCAATGGCCAATCTCCCTGTGTGGGCAAGCTCACAATGAAGACTCGGACGTGCGTTAGAATTCTCAGTGGACAAGGCAAACCATGGGGGTATAAGTTATTTCTGAAATTCCACCACTTTTTTTTTATTCCTGAAGAGGTCTCAATTGAGTTATGACAGGCAGATTCGGGATGAAACGATGAGTGCTGAGGAATGGAAGGATTAATAGGGATTTGGGCGATGCTTGGGTGGTTTGAGGGTGGAATTCCAAGGATTTAAGGTGAATTTATACCTTTGATTGGTATGTAAAGGTTCTTTGTAAAATTAACATATTCTTAAGCACAGTGTAAAGTGTTTGGTGAAACTTTATGGCATTAAACTGGTGGCAGAAAGTGCTTCCATCGAACAGTTATCAATAACACTACTGCATAAAATCCTGTTAATTTTTACCGAAATGGAGTAAACTTGTACCACAAAAACGTGGAAAGGTTTTATCACAAAACGGGAAAAAAATAAAGAACCTGCAATTCTTCACATTTAGTGGAATTTAACTGTTTTTACTATAATTTAACATTATATATGCCAGTGAGAAATCTTTAAACATTCTGGTTATTTTGAACCTCAATTCAAAGTTTGTCCTTACACAAAACTAGATCATGCAATCCTTCGATTACGAAAATGTTGCTTTACTGACTTCTAAATGTCGCCGGGATATAAATCGAAGTTTCTTTCATATTTTTTTTTCACAACATTTTCGATACCTGCTATAAAAATCGTTCGCATTTTTATGATATATTGAAGATACTTAGATTAAGTTTGAAGCCAAGAAGATCTAAACAACAACTTACTGAAACGTAGCACACAAAAAGCATCAACACTCTACTCTCTGATTTTAAATTATACTTCAACTATTCAAAAGACAGTGAATTATAATGTCCACTTAAGAAAGCTTGTTTTTCCTAAGAACAAAAATAAATGAAATACCTTACAATAAGCACAGTGAGTACCTGTAGTTTTTTTTATTTACTCCCAATATGGTTCTACTATAATAAAATTTCAAAAGAGATGAGAATTACGCATAAAAAAGGCAATATAAAAATGGTAGAAACATTTAAACCATTAAGAAATCATTAAGTCTTAAACGGTGAAAATTCACCTCATATAATTTTGTCAGATTAATATTAAAAGTACTTTTTTATTGCACATAAATAATATAATTCAAAAATCGTAAAACTCCCTTCGATCTTTGACGTACACGAAGGTAATTTGATCAAAGTTTGAATAAATTTAAGTCATATAACTATCTTAAAAACACTACAATTGATATATAATGCTGTACAAGTTACATGTAATCACTATCGAAAGGATTCAACAATGGCACATAACAATAGTGTTTACGTTAGGATAATTACAAATAATTTTATTAGTCTATTTCATATTTTTATTATTTAACATTAGCTTGTAGTAATCTGCCTGATTTTCCTCCATGATAGTATAATGATAAAGTTTTTGCAAATAGCTTAATGACATGCTTCTTAATATCTAATAAAAGCTTTTATGACAAACGATAAAAAGATTTCCTTACTGTTACTCAGAAAATTCAATGCTTTTATTCTATGTCAAAATGAATTTTAATGAAGCTAACTAAATTTACATTCAATAACAAACTTTTTTGCATATCGTTTTTATCACTATTGATAAATTGACATTTTATATTGCCCCTTTTTACTGGCGACAATTAACTATTCAAATATTTTTAATTTATTTCATCAGTGCAATAGTGCGCATGCTTTTCGATACGTTTAATTTAAAGCTAGTTGTGACTAATTACAGTAATTCACATTTGTCCATCTATATCTTAGATAAAATGAAAATAATCAACGTCTAAAGAAATATAAAAACATATTTTAATAGACACTCTAAGTATATCATTTCACTTTACGAGTAGTAGTGCTTATGGAAACATATCTATCATTTCTTTAAACATTTGCCCTGTTTCTACTATGTTCATATTGATAACCAATGATTAACAAATCATTCACGCACTGCGAATGTGATCCATCATTGCTAGAATAAGGTATCTCTGATTGTTAAACTCGATTCTGGTACTCCAAAGTTAATCACCGACCTTTAACAATAATTATTCATATTTAATCATAGCTTCGCAAACCACTCTATTTCCAATCAGACACATAAATTCGTATGTCATGCATTTGTTTTTCACTTTAACCATAAGAATAACTACTAAGTAGCTAGAGGCTTGTGAATCATATAATTGCAAATCTTCGAAGCACACACATTCATATAAATATATATTTCTATGGCAAATTTTTCTACTCTACAGTAGACGATAAAGCCTTTGCTGGGTAATTGTGATGCACTGGTAAAACATTTGGTTCGTCCTTTCACCACAGCTTGCTTGGTTCCTGCTGCAACCAAGTTTGATGCTTAGTTTCACAATTTATTCATGCTATCAAAAGCACTAATTTTTTTCAACGTTCAACCAAAACATGGTGCCTCAAAACCAGTTAACGGTAAAACTAATAACTAAACTTTAGTTGCAGCTAGGATTAACGAAATTTTAATGAAAAATAAAACGAATTTTAACACTTTTTTTATTCCTCTAAAGGTATTGACCCTATTGAAAGGAGAAACTGTCTAACATTTTTTGTGTTTAACATGAATAATAATCATTCAGTTTGGGGAGAGAATAATAAAGAAAGTATGTATTATAATAAGTAAAACAAAAATGGTGACTCGTAAATTTTTTTTAATATTTTTACTTTTTAGGAATAGCATCACTTTTCAAATACTACGATGGCGAGCTACAATTTAAATGATGGCAAGCTCAGTGTCTCTGACGTAAAATCAACTAAGCATATCTTTAAATAAGGAAACTCAGTTCCATTTTCGTTAAAACCACCTAACACGATCACTTTACTTACCTGATAAAAAAACATAAAAGTATTGCATTAGTAAATCTAACACTATTGCATTTCAAAAGTAAATATTCTTCAATCAATAAACATAAATATCTCTATTCATTCTTCTTTCCCTAAAATGGAGAAAGAAAGAAGCACAGTACGAAATTCTCAAATAATATGGATCCATTTTATGTATTATATTTAGCAATTCATATAGCAGTCATTTTTATAATATGAATTTTTATTTACACAGACTAACCTTTTTATAGTCAGAAATTGAATTTTTAAATAAATATCCTAAATTTATCAATATTTTTACAAATAAAATTGTTAGCAGTTTTTCTACTGAACTGAAAGTAACTTGGCGGAACATTGCATTGCATACGACAAGAATAGTATTAAGACAAATATACTAAAAACTAAACCGGAATTATCTGGTGTTAAGAGATCCTTCACAATAGACTGAACCTGCTGCAAATTTTAAGTGAAGTCTGAGAGATCTTGTGCCTTTACCTTTCAGGCTTTCACGAAGTAGAATCGAGAGAAGTAAACTCCGTGCCAACCTGAGTTGGGTAAAAATAAAGAGTAAAAAGGAAGGGGTAAAAGCACGGTTGGTCCGTTGGTTGGAAACTCTTGTAAGGAAATATTTACATACAAAATGATCTGAATACAATTTATCCAAAATACACTTTTTATTCCGATAAAATTGTAAAAAAAAATTCAAAAAATATTCAAATATGTTCGACCATAAACGAAATTAATGTTTTTAACCTGTTTTCTAGATGGATTCACAAATTATTTATGGAACTCTTTACATCCGCGGAAGGATCTTCTCCATATAGCATATTTCTATTTACCCAACTTAGGTTGGCAAGGAGTGTATGCACAACTTCCATTTCTCTTGAGCGGAGTGAAGTAACTGTGAAGCATAGCAGAGAAGCAAAATACAGGGGAATAAGGCCATCGATTGGCAACGCACGATTTTTTTCGGCTACTGAGTTTGTTGGAAACATTAGACGTTTTGTCAAACATTACATTTTCCTAGATTATTGTGTACTTAGTAAAATAATTATTAAAAACTTGGACATATAAATAAAGTTGTAAGGGTCACGCTCAGATAAAGAAATAATTGATAATTAATTAAATACGTGCAGATGAGTGTATAAGCTTGTGTGCGATGGTATTAGTCGGGTTGTAGTAGAAAATGGAAAATGCTTAGTTTGATGGAATTTGTGCCTTTTAAAGGTAAAGTTTGTTGTTCGAAATAAAGTAGTTAAGAAAAGAAATTTGTTGTTTGAAAGTTTGTTGGACCCACTCATTCGGTCACTACATAATGTGCGGGGAAACCCCAATGGATTTCGAATTATTTTGAAGAACCGTGATGATTGAGAATATATCCAACGGCTGGATTGTGAGTTAATCATTTTGGAATTTATATTCGAATGTTTATATTTATAGAAGATATTTAGCTATGAAAGTTTAGTTAACAAGTTTATTTTGAATAATTTGGAAGTTGTTTAAGTTTTTGAGTTTAAAAGAAGTTATTTTGAAGAATTTCGGAACAGAAATGTCGTTTTTAGCAAAAGCAAAGAAGGTCGATTTGAGGTGTTTGGCGGAAGATTTAGGCGAAACTGTGACGAAGGATATGAAAGTGGTTGAATTAAGAAATATTATTTTGAAGAGTGCCGAGTATGAGGAAGGATTTGTGAAGGACGTATTAGAAAGAATAGTTAGTGAGAGAGAGGAAGAAGAGCAGATTAAGCGCCAAGAAGAGCAGATTAAGCGCCAAGAAGAGATTAAGCGCCAAGAAGAGATTAAACGCCAAGAAGAGATTAAGCGCCAAGAAGAAATTAAACGCCAAGAAAACGAGTTTTTATTGGAAAAATTGAGTAAAGAAGTGGAACTGAAGCGCCAAGAAAATGAGTTTGAATTAGAAAAGTTGAAGATTGAAGCATCGATGTCCAGAAAGGGTGATGGAAGAGAAATGATCTCTCAGAATGGAGGAATGCAAGAACAAGCTCAAGTTGGATTGCAAAAATTAATGCGTAAATTTGATCCTAAAGAAGGTGATATTAGCTTTTTCCTTATATTGTTTGAAAGACAAGCAAGAAGAGTGCAGATTAAGGAACAGGATTGGGTGACAAATCTTGTTGGATTATTACCGTTAGAAATGGCGAATTTGATTGCCAGGGAGCCAGAGGAAAAAGCCAATGATTATGATCATGTGAAGAATATGCTGTTAAAGAGATTTAAATTGAGCCCGGAAGCGTTTAAAATAAAGTTTAAAAGACACTGTAAGTCATCGGAAAACACTTGGCGAGATTTTGGATTTGAGTTGGCGAATTATTTTAATGAGTGGATTATGGGACTAAAAGTCAATGATTTTGAAAGTCTAAAACAAATTGTCATTACAGAGCGAATGAAGGAACAAGTATCAAGCGATATACAGCAACACTTTATTGATGAATGGGGTAAAGTTATTACAGTTGATGCTCTTTCTGAGAAATTGGATGAATATGAAAATGTGAGACAATATAACCAGTGCAATAAAGCTCCTTCATTTCAACCATACAGGAATGGCTATCAGGGAAAGCCAAACATGTCCAATAACAGAAGTAATGCATCTTATGAAGGAAATAGATATGAACATAACAACCGTGGAGGATTTGATAAGAGAAATTCCTTACAAAAGCCAGTGACATGTTTCAATTGTGGAAGATCAGGGCACTTAGCAAGGTTTTGTAGAGATAAGAATAAAGAAGAAAGGGGAAAGCCTGAAGCTAAAGTTTCTGAAGTAAAGGTTGCAGAAGCCAATGTCTCTGAGGTCAAAGTGGTTGATGAAAAGGAGATCGAAGGAAAAGTGGTCATTGCTAAATTTAACAGTGAAGTTGTACTGGAGAATAAAAAAGGGAATGCAGTTCAACCGAAAATGTCTGATCTGAAAATAGTAAAAATTTCATATGGTGGAGCAGAATATGAGGCAGTTGTAGATTCTGGTGCACAGATTAGTGTGTTTAAAAGCAGTGTAGTAGGGAAAGAAGTTGACTACAAAGGACATATTATGTTACAGCCTGCGTTTGGTGATTGTTTGAAAGCCGAACTAAAAGAAGTTGAAATTGGTTTGGTGACAAGTTCGTATATTACACCGGTAATTAAAACGGTTGTGGCAACTGTGGACGGGTTGAATGCTGACATATTGTTGGACATGGAAACTTATGAGGCCTTATTGGAGCAGGAGAGAATCTATAGTCCTAGCTTCACAGTTACTATGAAATTAAGATCGGATACTCAAAAGGAAGAGTTGAATGATAATGTGAATACTGAAACAGAAGAATATAAGCCAGCAATAAGAGAAAATGATGCTAAGGACGATGGGAGAAAACCAGAGAGTTTCAGGAAACAACAACAAACGTGCACTACTCTTCAGGAGGCATGGAAATTGGCCAAGCAAAATAAAGGAGGGTATATTGTAGAAGAAAATATCCTGTACCATGAAGAGAATATGTATGGAAGTAGAATAAGGCAGTTAGTGATTCCTGAAAGCAGAAGAAACAAAATATTGGAGATAGCTCATGAGTCAGTATTCTAAGCACATCTAGGAGCCCATAAAACGATTCAAAGAATTAAGTTTACATTTTATTGGCCTGGAATGATCAAGGAGATTAAAGCATATTGTAGTTCTTGTCATGGGTGTCAGTGCAGAAAGGTAATTCGCTCTGTTGACAAGATCCCGATAACACCTGTGTCTCGCCCTGAACTACCATTTCAAGTGGTGAACGTAGATCTAATTGGCCCCATAGATCCGGTATCGTCGCAAGGACATAAGTACATTCTGTGTTTGATGGATCAACATTCAAGATGGCCAGAAGCTGTCCCATTGAAATCTCTAACGGCTAAGAGTACATGTGAAGCATTGCTTGAAATATTCAGTAGGACAGGAGTACCAGAAGTAATCGTGATGGACAATGCAACAAATTTTACAGCTAGTTTGACGCAAGAATTTCTGAAGATTTTAGGAGCTTGTCCACGATTTACAACACCGTATCATCCAGAAGGAAATGGTTTAATTGAGAGATGGAACCAAACTTTGAAAAATATGTTGCACCATATTATTAGAGATGAGGGTAGAGGTTGGTACAGGCACATTCCTTTTTTATTGTGGGCTTATAGAGAAGTTCCAAATGCAACTACAGGCGTACCACCTTTTCTGCTGATGTATGGAAGAGAACCAAAGGGTCCATTGTCTATACTGAAATCAGTTTGGACGGGAGAAGTATTATTACCTCTGAATATGAAAGGTTCAGTAGAAAACTATTTGCAAGAATTAAGAGAGAAGTTAGAAGTAGCAACACGAAATGCTAAATTAACAAGTGAAGTACAGCAAAGTAATTACGCCAAATACTATAATAGCAGAAGGAAACATCGAGAATTTGCACCAGGAGATCAAGCGCTTGTGTTAGTACCTGATTCAACCAATAAATTGTATGCCAGGTGGATAGGTCCAGTTAAGGTTGTAAGAAAGGCGAAACCAAATTCGTATTACCTGCAGATGCCCGAAGGTAATTTAAGGTTACTCCATGTAAACAAGATGAGGGAATATAGAGCAAGAATTCAGACTGTTGGAGTTGTTTATGACAGTGATGAAGAATTTGGCGAGCTGTATGAAACACCGATAAATCCTGTAGCTAAAAAGGACTATAAAATTGTAGAAAGGGTGAACTTGGACTACCTATCAGAAGTACAACAAGACCAACTGAAGAATGTGTTACTACGGTACAAAGCGTTATTTTCGGGAAAAATTAAAAGAGCTAAAGTTGGAGAGCATGTGATAAAGCTCAAAGCTGAGGAAGAAACCATTAAGCCAAAAACTTACAGGATACCAGAAAACCTAAAGAGGAAAGTGGATGCACAAATAGATGAGTTGCTAGAGTTGGGCCTGATTGAACCTGTAGTGAGTGAGATAGCGCACCCTGTGGTATGTGTTCATAAGAAGGACGGAACCATTCGCTTGTGCATAGATTTTAGAAGCTTGAATGCGGTTACCGTACCTGATGCTTATCCCATGCAAAATATGATGGAGTTAAATTTCTTAGTAGGAAAGAAGAAGTTTATTACGGTACTCGATATGCTAAAAGGATATTGGGCAATTCCAATGGAAGACAGTAGCAAGCATCTCACAGCTTTTCGAACTCATCGAGGCCAGTACCAATGGAATGTAATGCCTTTTGGATTAAGGAATTCAGCGGCAACTTATCAACGAGCTATGTCTAAAGTTGTACAGCCTATGTGTGACTTTGCATGTGCATATATTGATGATTTAGCAGTATTTTCCGACACATGGGAGGAACATTTAAAACACCTGGAAGAAGTTTTCAAAAGATTGGAACAATTTAATTTCTCAGTGAATTTAGAAAAGTGTGATTTTGCAAGACAAAAGGTCAAATACTTAGGACACGTTATCGGTGCAGGTATGCATGCCCCAGATAGAGAAAGAATAGAAGCGGTTAGGAAGCTGGAAGCACCAAAGACAAAGAAGCAGCTGAGAAGTGCATTGGGATTGTGTAACTTCTATAGGCAGTACATCCCGAACTTTGCAAGGATTGCCCTGCTATTAACGGAACTCACTAAAAAGAAGGTGCCAAACGAGATTCCATGGAACAAAGAGGCTGAGGCAGCATTTGAGGAGTTGAAGGCAGCACCCTGTGCAATCACAGAGTTGCAAGTACCTGATATTGACAAACCATATTATTTGCATACTGATGCGTCTCAGACGGCAGTTGGATGCTGTCTAGGGCAGCTGGGTGGAAAGGGAAGTATTTGCCCCATAGCTTTTGGTAGTCAGAAGCTTAATCCAACCCAAGAAAAATGGTCGACAATCGAACGTGAGGCCTTTGCTATCATTTGCGCATTGAAGAGATTTGAAACCTTGCTGTGTGGGGCAAAAATCTACCTACTGACGGACCACAATCCGCTGGTGTTCCTCACCAGTGCTGCGCCCCAAAGTCCAAGATTGCAGAGGTGGGCCTTGGCGATTCAACGTCATGACATCACAGCCAGCCATATAAAAGGATCCCACCTGTGCAATGCGGACGCGTTGTCAAGGCTATGACATTAATGGCACAAAGTAGTTAAGTGCGTGTCGATAGTAATTGTAATGTAAAGTGTGACCCTTTATATATCCTTAACATATTAAATCTTCAGATATAATATGATTTTAGGGGGGAGGTGTAAGGGTCACGCTCAGATAAAGAAATAATTGATAATTAATTAAGTACGTGCAGATGAGTGTATAAGCTTGTGTGCGATGGTATTAGTCGGGTTGTAGTAGAAAATGGAAAATGCTTAGTTTGATGGAATTTGTGCCTTTTAAAGGTAAAGTTTGTTGTTCGAAATAAAGTAGTTAAGAAAAGAAATTTGTTGTTTGAAAGTTTGTTGAACCCACTCATTTGGTCACTACAAAAGTAATGTCCATTTTACTTAAGAAACATTAAATTTGTTTAGAAGTATCTCTTTACAAACTTAAAACCAAAAATATATGTTATTAAAACTCTTTCAATTACTCTATGATATATGGTTATAAAGATATATGAATCAGATTATTTTAGTCTACTTTTTGAAACGTAATTTTTTTTTTTGCGATGAATTAGTTACGCGTGTTTATTTTGCTTTTTATTGTTTAACTTGAAGTAAAAGGTATGGCTTACACTCTTAAAATAAACGAGTGAATTTAACTCATTCTGAGTTAATTTTCACTCTTTTCAGTGTCGAAAATGCACTTATCCTATGGGAGTGGATTTCACTCTTTTGTTTAGTTAAACATCCGACAAGATCACTCCAAACGAGTGTTTTTAACTCAGTCTGAGATAATTTTCACTCCTTTCCAGTGTCGAAAATGCACTTCTCTTATATGAGTGAATTTCACAATTTTGTTTGAAGTGTGTACGTAACTAAAATACATGAAACAGTCAATATTGTCATTCCTATATAATTCAAACTGATATTCTTTGCAATTAAAAGTATTACAGGTGAAAGAAATTTCTTTCACAATCATATACATTTTGATGGGATCCATTATGAGCTACGACATTTGAAAATAGAAATAAATTCTTAGCACCATCTTTTGGAAGCTATATGTACCTTCTTTTATTGCAAGAAGTTTTACAGTAGTAATTTCTAAAGGACACTTCATAATGGTATCCAAACACATTATTAAAGTGCAATGCTTAATGGTAACTTGTATATTTGACCTTTTTAGCATTTAATCGTACCTTGGACAAACGAAAATATCGTTTAACGCTGATCTCAAATTACAGCGAATACATTAACAGTTAATTTTCTTGATCAAACTGATAACTGGGGAATAAAAGTATTAGAAGTATGTGCCCTCACTGCAAATGCCACCCAACTAAACTCTTATATTGAAATTAGCAAATTTGTATTCAATAGGCCAATATATTTTAACACACCTTAACAAGATCCTAAAATGGGCAAACGAAATAAGGATTGAAAATGTATTGGCTGATTTCAAATTGCACAATACGTTGCTCTTAATTGTGCCTCATATGTCGCTAACTATGCATTTAACTGGACGGGTATTTACAATGCTACTTTCGGAAGAATGAAAATTGCCCGTCTTCAGTTGTTGGAAACAGCTAATGAAATCGAAGGTGCGGTCTTATAAATGGTAATAAATCTTTATGTCGATAAATAATTTATAGGTAGGAGCACTTGGACCTTAAAGCTTCACTTTTAGAGATGATTTCATGATTCGGGGGATGTTCAACACGTGTATTCGAATTGAATTAGATTTAAGTTCGAAAGAATGTTCGAATAGCTGTCAGATGGCTATATGGATACCAAATATAGGCAAAATAATAACAGCGTAATAAAGCACACAAAATAAGTGTAGATGATAAGAATATAGAATTAAATTAAAAGCAGTTTAGAAAGAAATTAAAATTACCCTTTTATTCGTTATTGCCAAATTAAAGTACAAAGCTTCATAAGTGCTTCTATCAAATTCTACATCATTTTGATAAGTGTAAGCATTTTACATCCATTCTAAAAAACTGTGTGTCTTTAAAATCTTTTGAAATTTACAAATCCAAACAAAAAATAATAACAACAATAAAGAAGTTTTTTTTTTAAAGTTATAATATCAATAAATTTAACTTAACTGATTAAATATAGTAATGGAAATACCGTTTCTTGATAAAAGTATTTAAAATACTTACGAAAAGTACTTTTTCTTTCTTCTTTAAAGCTCCTTTCTAGGCACTTCGTCCTTGGTTATTGTACTTTGTTCAATCTATAAGCTTTTTCATGAACTATGCACCAAATATTTTATCTGCAGAAAAATAAGTATAACAAACCCTAAATGTAAGTTTCATTCAAGAGTATTATGTTTGTTTTAAAATAAGGGGAATTGTATGGGAATTAAATTAGTAAAAAAGATTTATTTTAAAAGGCAATCAATGTTATATTTATACAATTTATATATACTGCTTGAGCCTTTTGTGCACAGGTTCCTTTCAAATAAAACTTCATTTATATGTAATTTAAAGCACTTCCAAGTTCTTTTTTTTCCAGGACTCCTTACAAAACAAAAGCACAAAAATGCTAGTAAAAGAAGATAAATCGCTAAAAATCTCCCATTCAACCTGACTGATTAAGAATCAGGAGCCGCTGTGATACGAACATCGTGTACATTAGAGCGTTTCAAATAAAACTGAAGGCCCCATTTCCAGCTCCAAAGTGCTCGGCCCATCCATTTCCCTGACAGGCTCCACTAATGAAAAAGCTCCAGTTCCTCCTCCAGGATCAATCAGAAGGGGCACAAAAACAGGCCCTGTCCGTGACCATTTAGGAGGGCCCCGTGTCAAACAGCCCCGGTTAAAGGGCCCGGAGACAAATGTCGCAGCTTCTCAAAAATTACGTCGTACAAGTTCCCGACAAGCCAACAAAAACCTGACGTCTCCCCTAATGCGCCTTACTCCCGGGTATAGTGGAAAGTCGTGTAAAGGCATGAGCGGTGTCGAACACGTGTCCGCCTTCGGAGTCGAACACGAAAAATACATTAGGAGCAACAAGAGGCTTTGGAAGAGGAGAGAGAGAGAGAGAAGGATCTTTTACCTACTCCCCACTTCAGCCCCATCCTCCCTCTCTCTCTCTTTTGATGCTTGCTTTTCGTTCGGGCCGACGACACACGAAAAATCGAACTCGGAGAGGGGAAGTGGAGAAATTTAACTGCAGTTGAGCAGAGAGAGAGGAGTTGTTTTCTGAATAGACCTGTCCCATTCAGGTATCCAGAAATAATGCTTTTAAGAATAGTAGGGTTGAGATAGGTAGAAATTATACAAATACAAAAATTGGCCCATGCAATAAAAATGTAATAAATGAGACAGATACTTATCAATGGTACAAAAACTTGCTTGCACAAGGAGGATGAAAACAGAGGGAAGATGGAGAAATTTAACTGCTGATGAGAAGGGAGAAGCTTCTTGAATGGATCCGTGTCATTTACCGTCTCATTTAACCAATTTTACAAAAAAAAATTGTAATTCTGAACAGAAATCTTCATTTCTGCAGTTTCAAATTTTTTTCTAGAATTTGCAATTTGTTTCAGCCAATCATGTTCTTCTACGTGAAATGTCGCGCGCATCCCACTTAAGTTTGGTTTGGTTTATATTATCGTCGCACTAGAGCTACACGAGGGCTATTGGCGACGGGCGTCGTACTTTAGAACCACAGTCAGGTGACGAGCCAACACCTGAATAGGCACCCAACGCAACCGTTAAGTAAAATTTTCTTGTATAGTTACAGAAACATTACTTGTGTAGGATACATAAAATAGTCCTGTAAATCTACATGATATAAACATGTATGTTAACAAAAATATATTATGTGTTCTTACAGCACTATTTTTAGTAATTATTTACTAGAAGTTTTCTAGGAAAAGTTTTTTACAAAAAAAAAATTAATGGTTACAGATTTTTTTTCACAGTGTAAGAGGTAGGGTGGAAAAATTTTACCGCATTGTGCAGAAAGGGTGTTTATTTTCGTTTTGCTCTACTATGGCCCAAATAATAAATGTTGTGTTAGTGCTGTTTATCTATTAAAGCAGTATAAATACAATTTATAGTTATTCATAATATAAAAATAGACACACAATAAGAAAACAAACAGGGAATACCGAGAAATTCAACTGTGACTGTAGGCCTGAAAGGCTTAATTTGACTGTACAATTAAGAAAAGTGCTGCACGGTTACGAAAAGAGTAAAAATTATAGGGGAGGGTGGGGGCTATTGGGACAAATTTTTTTCAACCTCTGTATTTCAGCAAAAATAAATTAGTTTTAATTTCTTTTTTCACAAGCTCATAAACTGAACATTCATTTACTTAAAAAGTCATTCGACAAATGTTAAAACATTACCATATTTTGGTTGCTTAGCATTTTAAACAAACATGTAAATGTCCCATTAGCCCCCATATGTGGGGGCTAATGGGACAGGGTGCAGGGCTAATGGGACATGCTAAATGTTGCCTTAATAAAATATTAAAAAAGGGAAAATGAATCAGAAAAAAACCAGAAAATAAAACTTTAAAGCAAATACCCTTTAAATAATGTGTTCATAACGAAATTTTTTAAAAAACAATTATTCAACATTGAAAGAGCTGAACTATCATAAAACTCAAAATCGAAGATGCTCCCATAATTTTTTTTTTTAAATAACTGGAAAGGATAGTTTTATAACTATATTTTTAGTTTTTTTATAACTAAATCTTTAGTTTTTATAACTAAATCTTAAGTTTTATAACTAAATCTTTAGTTTTATAACTAAATCCACTAAAATTTATCCCAAACTTGTCCTCTTTTTCACGGAACAAGGATTTAAAAGGACCATCTTATCTTCAAATAGCTTACCATCGTTCACCTGTTTCAGATCATTCTAACGAACATTTTCCCTGTAACGGGTGCGGGTTCAATTCCCCTCCTTTGCCCTGGGTGTACTTCCTTTCTCTGTGACAGTAAAAACTCTTTATGTGCCTGTCTCACTTGACGAAGGCTTATAAACGGGTCTTCGATCAAGTACACAAGCCGGAATATATATGCCCTACCCTACGAGCATTTTCAGTTCATCGCCTTCTTTTTCAGAAAGCAATGAAACAAAAAATTGCTTGCTTACTAGCAAAATTTACCAATGACAATATATTTACCTTCACCAAGCTCTGTTCAGATGTAATTATTATAATTCCAGGTGGAAATATGTCACCAATAAAGCTACTTGAACTTTCACTTATCATACGGTGAAAAAAGTTCAAAAAGTTTAAAATTAAAGTTTAAAAAAGTTTTAGGCAACTTGACTGAATAAGATATAAGGGATTTAAATACAGATTGTTTGAGAGAAGCATGCAAAGCTAGGTTTATTCGTGTCCCATTAGACCCCACTGTTTATGTCCCATTAGACCCCACTGAGTTGTTTTTTATATAAATGACCCAACACAGAAGCACTTGTACTTCACCACAGTATTTGACATATACTATCTTAATCTATTATATTTCATCTATCTAAAACTTCATTTTAATTCATAGAAAGTTTTTATTTAATACTTCAAAATTGAAAAACAAGGTACACTTTTAATTAACTTTAAATTCTCCAAAACAGCAATTCTTCTCTCCTCATCAGCACATGCGTTTATTTGCTGATCTTTGGTTGTTAAAATGTGAAGTGTAACTGTTACAATTCTGTAATGTAGAATTTTTTTTAAAAAAGTATATTTTTCCTAGCTTTAGGGCCCTTGTCAAATTAGCCCTGCGTCCCAATAGCCCCCACTCTCGCCTAAGGACTACGTGAAATAATGATGAAATTTTATAATAAATATATTTAATCAACCCACATACAGTTTCAACGATGTCCCCCAATTCGTGCTTTTTTGTGGTTCCCAGCGGCGAAAGAGTGAAACCCTTCCTTTCTTGAGCAGTGAAAAAATTATACATTGTATTTTGTTCGCCTACTATTTAAATACCAATTAACACACAAAACAACTATACACAATACTACTATATCCGAACTATTAAACAAAAAGTTTGCTTGTATGTCTGACCCACAAAGGCTCCGTAACTATTCTGGAACCCAAAAAATTTCTAAATTTCTGTAAAAAAAAATTCAGCGTATGCATCGCATTTTCCCAGTGCAATCTGCCATATCTGATTACAGATGTTGATGTAAACGAATGCTAATATGCCGTGACTTTAAATTTAGCATTCATTTTTTTCTACTTAAAGGGAAATGGAAACTGGAAGATGAGTTTAATGTTTTGAACTTGAGATTAAAGGCTCTCAGGAGAGCGAAGTCTTCGATCGTACCTTCAATCAGTTATGCATTGTAAAGAATTCTGTAAGAATACTGAACATTTGATGTTCATTTGCTGTACTGAACATTTGCTGCTCAACATTCACAACATTTTTACTGCATTTGATTAAAACTGCTGCTGGAAATACAATTCACAGCACTGTTGCAGTATTTTCTCAGTTTGCGCATGCGCTCATTCAGGGCCTGTCATGAGCTTGGCCTATATTCTTCTTTTGTACCAGTGACTGTTTTTACAGTATATACCTAACCTATTTTAATAAGGTTTTACTGGAAAATACAAGACGAAAATTCCCCATTTAATAATGGGGAAGCCCAAATAAAGTGGAACACGTGTGTGGAAAAAGTTACAACAGATTTTTACAGCTAACTGAAAAATATAGCACATGTGGCTGAACATTACAGCTAAGCTTTTTTACAGCTAAACTGTAAAATTACGCAAGCGCGTAGGCACTAGGTTTGACAACGCGGGTACTGCAAGCTGACATACAATATTTTTTAATAGATAATGTTGGTTTAAGTAGGTCACTGAATAATTTCCAGTTTGTGAATCAGGTTTGTGAAACATGCAGAAATTAAATTATATTCCTTATTCATTTTGTTTTAATTGCATTATATTAGAAAGCTCACCTTAAAATTGTTGCAAACATTAAATTTACAACTCAGAGGTAGAAATATTTTAATTTATTAATTTATGTCGTTGATACTCAAAGAATCTTAATGGCTTATAAACAGACCACACCTAATTTCGCCTACTAATTTCTGAAATCAAACACCTAATTTTTGACAAAACTACAAAATAATTGGTATTAATGATGAATAAATATCGATAAAAAGGTATTAATGAATATTTTAAGAAATAATTAGGACTTTCTCCACACACCAAACTCAAGTTAAATTTGCTTCACCGTAGTCACCCAAAGTGTTGAAAGAAGCGAGACCAACGAAACCACATCCTTCAATGTCAGAAAAACATGCGAAACGCGCGTTCTTTTCAACAAACAGTTTTTTTATGTTTAAGTTTTTTTATGTTTCAGCTTTTCTTATGTTAAAGCTTCTTTTTTTGTGGTTATTATTATGTGTATCGATTTCCTGTTTCAATTTTTTTGTTTAATTGTTTTAAAAATTATTTACAAGACTTGAACAAGGTTTGCAAAAAAAATATAAAAATAAAAAAAAAATTAAAGGGGAAAGCTATTTTACTTATAACATACGGATAAAGTAAAAGAGATATATTAATGATAGAAAAAAATAGATGTGGTCATTTTTATGAGTGTTTTATGTTTACAATAATATTTTTTATATATATTTCAGCGCATGAGTTCTATAATTAAACAAGTAGTACATTCTTGTATGATATTGCTTGCAAACATTAAACATAGTAAGAAGTTGAAATTTTTCCTCTCTTCTTCAAATTCTTCTTTTCTCTCTTTCTGTAGAATCTTCATTTAAAAACCATAAATTTTTTTGTAATATATTTTAAGAATGCCAATAATTTAGTAGTAATTCATTTTTGTCAATACAAAATTCTTAATTGCATACTATAAACCATTTTTCCCAAATCAAATAAATGTTAGTTAAAAAAAACTTAAACAAGATTCCATTCGTTCTCCTTTTTATAAGATAAATCTTACTATATTTAATGGTTATTTTGTTTTAAAGTAGTAACAAATTTGGTAGAATGAAAAAGTTCTTTAAACTAAAGAATACGTTTAAATACATTGAAATTCTTATACTTCATCTCCCTTAACCTGGGTCAAGTAGATGATCACGATCCTAACACGATTTTAAAAGAAGAAGAAGAATCAAAAACAAAAGAAAAAGGGAAGGGAAGAAGATCATTAGGCGCTTCTCTTTTTCTTCTTGTTCATGTTTCACTCTTGTTCAGAGCGATGTTATCGGCGCTGTAATTAGGTATTACCTACATCGAGGCTTTGGTTTAATTTCACCGACTTATGATGGTAAATGATTCTCGAAAGTGGTGTTTAAATCGAATCCGCTGCATCATTAGCGAGAGGAAAAACTCAGGTATTTAGTCGGCTGCAGAAAAATGCTCCACTACGAATTTCCAGGCGAGAAAGTCGAAACAGTAGAAAAGATTTCCCAGATCGAATAGACTTTTTAAACAGAACATATTTTTGGATGAAAAGTCACAATAAGATATCTGAACGTCTTCTTGACTTTTCCAAAAAAAGTCGATAAAGCAATAATATCCAAAGTATTTTATATGAAAAAACCTAATGATATCTGACAGCTTACTAAAATTATGTTTTGTCAAGCAAATATATTTTTACCAATTTCAACATTTTAGAAATATTGAAATAGAGATGAAAAGTAGTTTTTTAGCCTGGCTATATCATATTAAACAAAAAGAAATATCCCTAAGTGAAACTTTCATACTAAGAACGACATAAAATCGTCTCGTAATAATGCCAACCTCTGAAATCTAGATTTCATTATAAAGTGATTCAAAACTATCTTTTGTTAAGCATTAAACAATTCCTAATCGAAACGTTATTTACTTTTACTAATTAATTAAAATTTATAGGTTAACTTCCGACAAATTTATTTTAAATGCTTCTAAATTATTCTCATGAATGCTATTCACGTTTATCTAATAGTCGTATGCGACAGTGTTTAAAGAATCGTATTAAACCCTGAATCAAACGAAAACATCAATTAGCAGACGCATTTGCGCCTTGTAACCTATGTCAGTAATTAAATAAATGATAATGTATCTCAATTTGTAGAAACATTAATATACTTCAGCTACAAAATTAATGAGACAGTTGCATGGTAGGTCAATTGGAAGAGTATTATATATAATTTGATAAAGTTGCATCAACATCACACAGCTGATTTTGTTTTATTCAGATAATGTGTTATGTAACTTAGTGCTATGATAAAATGAGAAGATTGTCATTGAATAAAAATTGAATAACTTTGTCACTTTATTTGCGCCAAGATTTAGCGTTGAGTTTTCAGCAGTTTCTCATTTGATTTCGATTTGTTTAAAACATGATGTTTGAAAAACGGTCGAGTTGGAAAACTCACATTTTCATAAGTAAAAGTAGGATATAAGGTTATTACCATCTATTATCGATTTTTAAAGAACCTAAATTTAATTGAACGAAGTCGTTAAAGAACGGACCTGACCCTTTGCCTAAGTTACACTATGGAGAAAGTGAGTTATGCAACTATAAAACTTTAATAGCAAGTTCCATTTTTTTTGTTGCAATGGAGAAAACTTTAAATGAACCTACTGCTTGAAATCTATTCTTTACTGTCTTAGAATATCCATGTTAGAATGGTATTCAAGCCTATACGGATTTTGATACAGGAGGAAGAGCATTTTTACTACTCGCTTATAGATTAAAGTAAAAAAAATTAAAAATAAAGTTATAAGTTTACTAAATACTCACTTATATTACTAATAATAATGTTAACTAATATTAGTAACATTAATAAATGTAACTTCAATCAAAAGAGGATTACGTAAAAATGCTACACTAGAGTTTTGTTGGTTAAAAAATTGTTTTATTGAGAACATTTATAATTTACATATTAATATTTTAAATTTAATTTTGAATAAAATATACTTAAAATAAAAATCAAATCATATATGTAAAATTTTAACCTTAAATGAATTATTATTATTTTTTTTTGTATTTTTAGTTTTATTATCATATTTAAAATGCCGACCGATAATATATTAAATCAAAATTAAAATTATTAATTTAAAAGGCTGAAATAGAATGAATGGAATTTTATAACATATTATTGTGTTAAAAATTTGTGGGAAGAGTTTTTAAGAGACAGTTAGCTATCACAAACCGTATCTTATTCCTAAATATAAAATACTAGTATGTACATTTGAAAGAGTTTGTGGAGTTTCTATTCCAGTAAAAATATTACATAAACATCATATACATTATTGTCAAAAAAGCTAACGAAGTACAACGCAATAAAGGTGCATATAAATGAACATGCTGTAAAAATAAAAGCAAAGTAATTAGAAACGACTTTCTGCAACTCGCATTATAAATGTGTTCTTTAATAAGAGCTAATTACCACATGTAAAAGGATAATAATTACGGCATACCTTACAAACGCCATATGCGATTGTTCGTTAATCTTTGATTAAAACATCTGCCTTGAGATTACTAGTTAATGTACTTAAAATAAATGAGTTCAAATTAAGAAAATAGGTGTTTTTGGTGTTTAAAAGGTTCTGCATAAATAAAAATTATAAATGGCTTTCAAATGTCTGTTGATAACGTCGAATTTATCCATGAAGATTTTAATAGTTCATTTAAGCACCTGTCTTTTTGACTTGTTTGAATAAAATATGTAAATAGTATATATGATTTATACTGAAATTTAAACAGTAAGTAGAAAATTAATGGTGTAGGAAAAAATAAATTTTGTATGACTGTATAAAGACTAGCGTGCTTTTAAGTGTTATGACCCCATATTTCATTTTTTTTATTTAAAGAAAATGCGAAAAGTCATAACAAATTATTAAAGGTTGTTAGTCTCAAAAAATAATTATATTTATATATTCATATCTATATTTTTGGCATTTTCCCTTCTCCCTAATTAATGTGTAAAGAACGGTGGCTATGCCTCCTGCTGCCATAAACCGGAAAAAAATATAATTTAATCTACACAAAATATTTGCTTAAATAAAATAAGTTACCATTACTGTTTTTGGGAGATTTTACTGTGTCTCTTAAAAGTACTATCTTGTGCTTATAATGACATTGCGTGGTCTAATTTAAATTTAAATTTCTGCACAACATATGGTTAGAATTTCAACGGCATTAACGATTCAGCTGTCTTGTTATGGCTCTCAGTATACGAAAGACTAATTTTATCCGCTTCTCATACATATTTGTGCTAATGACTAATGTTCTAAATCTAAAAAATCTAATTTATTAAACTATATCAACAGTAAAAATTATGTTTCGCGAGAAACTAAAATAAGAAACAGAAATATTAAATAAAAATATATATTATTCTAAACTATTTTGCATTTGATGCACCTAAGTGCTTTACTTTTGAAAATTTAAATGTATTTTTAAAAAGAAATTTTAACAAGAATAAACTCCCTTCTGGCAATCGCTTGCTAACCCTAAAACCAAAATAAATTAATGCATAAAAATAGTAAAATATAAAAATTATAAATAGTTTATGTGCTTTAAAATGAAGGCATTTTTCTTTGTTTAAAATAGTTTTTTGTTAATTCATTCATATGCAGAGCTTAATTTCCTGCACAGCTAATGTGGCACGCGTCCAATGCCCCCGTAAATAGTTGCCACAAAAATTATTTATAAATATAAAACAAGTGTCATTGATATTATTTAAAGAGATTCTCCACAATTAAGATATCCTTTGTTATTTTCATAAACTAGGCCCTAGCCATGCGAAAAACTTCGGGAGCATTTAAAATGTATTGTAACATTATTGAAAACATAATAGGTCTCAGATGTTTAATTAATTTATTAAAAATATAAATAAGTTTTTATGCAATTAAAAAATATTTCTAAAATTATGAAATATGTACTATGCTTACACCTGGAAGATAATTGTTAAGGTTATTTATTTGTATAAATTTAAATTGAAAAAAAAATATCTCGCGTTTATTGATACATTGATGCATTCTGTGAGGAACCCAAATTATATTGTGCCATGGGCCCTAAAAGAAGTAGATCGGTCCCTGCATACATGAAGTACAATCTTTGTATGTGAACATTTTGTAATTTTGAAATTTGTTGTTAAATTAAAAATACATTTTTAAAATATGTAAGTTTTATCCTGACTATTATAGGAACTCTTCCGATGCACAGTGTGTCAAGATACCAAATTAGCTGGCATAAATTCCCTAGAGTTATTTATAAAAATTTTAATGGTTGTATTTAATGTAAAATAGTTCATTATGAATAAATAAGTACACTTTAAAGATTTTTTTAGTAATTATTTTGTTTTAAATAAGAATTCTTACTTTTTTAACCAGTTTTCTATGAGACGCATCGTTGTAAAATGCGAAAGAGTTTTAATAAATAGCTTGATTCACTATCCGGGCCATTTGTACACTTTTTGAGATGTTCTGATTTAAAAAAAAACGAATTTTTCGTATAGGGTTTTATACAAAGATTATCTTTCATTAAATTATATAACTCCATTCTTTTTTAAACAAGTTCTTTTGAACATAATTCTGCGATAAAAGATGCAATACATCAATCTTGAGACTTGCTTAAGAAGCAAAACATTAATTAAAACCCTCAAGAAGTTACATTATTATTTCATTCCAACATTATGAAGACATATATACATACATATATATCATATAAGTTGAAAGATTGCCTGCTATACTAATTTTATAATAATCAATTTTAAAAAATCACTATAGATTTCCCTCTAGATCCAAGCTTTTTGGAGATTGGTGAGACAGTTTCTGAGGCATCGTCACAACTCTACTTTATACGCTTGTTGCAAACAAAAATCAAGTTGCGTGACTTTTTCTTGATAATATATTCTATAATTAAACATATTTCGCCAGAATTTTCCCAAAAGAAATTTCTAGTTTAATGTAATTCAAACTAAAAGCTATTTATATGCGGTTTTTTTTAATTTTTGGAGCTATATAAAAAAGTGAATAAATCAAAATGGCGCAAACATGCGCAACATATTCTTGTTGGACATCAATATATGAAGTATGCACTACAAGTTCCTGCAAAAATCGTCTCGGGGAAGTGCGGGGAAGTTTACTTTTACACTAAGAGAAAATAAATTAACAAGAAAAACAATTTAATTTTCTTAGCTACAATTAGAACTTTTTTTAAATATAATTTTAACTTACATAAACTTTAGAAAAACAGTTTATATTATCAATATCATACCTGAGGGTTCAGGATCCACCTTTTTTAAAAATTTAGAAGTACTATTTTTATCGCAAAACAAGCTGAAAAAGTAGAGACCAATTTGCGAAAATACTTCACGTTATTAAAATTCAACACAAAATGCTTTGTTCGTGGTGGTGTGGGGGAGGGGGAAAGCACTCAAACCGAGAATAAGTCATAACACCAGGTGCCCCGAACTATATTGTTTATATTTATAAAGTATTCGCAGCTGAATGCTTCATTTCATTTTTTGATTTTTTGCCAGCTAAATCGTGATTCTGGCACACTGTGCGATGCTCGTCTTTAAAACACTCAAGCTCTTACAACGTTACAGCGAAACCGACGAAATCTTTTAGTAATCCTAAAATGTTTCCTACAAAATATAACGAATTTACAAGCATATATATTCAGATGCGATACATCCTTTTAAAATAAGCATAAAACTCCGGACCTAACATTACATGCATTTCAAATTCAAATTTTTAAATTCTGTACCTAACAATGTATACATACACCGAAATTCTGATACCTACATCCTTCTTACACCAACTCTCATCCGGTATTTTCACAAGACCATAGAAAATGCATCCCCCGTGGTATTAATAACAAAAATTGGTCTCGGTTGTAAACTCGAAACGATAACAGAAAACTGCCCATTTTCTATCTATCTGAAAATCATTGTGCCGACCCCAACTTTTCAACAATGGCCTGAGGGCCAACAATGCCGATACGCGAACCATAACCTATTTGTTCGGCCCCTCCCCCCGAACAATCGCAGCGTGACAGACAAGCGTGAAAGTGTATTAGGAAAGACCCCCGAACACTATGGCTTAGTAGTCAGTGAGCAGCCTTTGTACACGGTGACAGCAGTTGCCTATGTAAGCTTATAACTTTGGCAGCCTTTTCTCAACTTTTGATCGGTTCGGTATGGAAAACGCATAAAAAAGGGGGAAATTGGATTTACTGCAGTTGCTCAAGAAGTCTTTGGAAGTGTGCATCGACTTGGAATTAGCTTATGGTGTGGGGTTCCTTGTAAGCCCTCCATTCCGCGATGCTTATCTAAACCAAAACTCGTACACGTAAATGTTATTGACAGTTCAGAAATATGCACACAACATAAGTCGTACATTCGCTTACCTGCATAAGAATTAGATTTTAAAAAAATAACTATATACAGTGTTTTTTAAGATGTGATATCCAAATTGCTATATATACTTGTCATTGTATTCACTATAACGATGATAAAAAGCTTCTTCGTTTCTACGATTTTCAAATTCGATATACATTTTCTATTCTGAATAATGCTATGTATTTGATGCTTATATATACATGGATAAAACATCCATATATTACACATGGAAATGGAACTATAATAGTGTTTTTACAGTTTTTGGACTTGTAGTTAAAATAATTGTATCCTTCTTTTCTATTATGACGAATACTGGACTAGCTGGTAATAAAGAATATATAGAAAAACAAGAAGTTCTATAAGAACTAAAATAGCCTACTTTCCTGTTACTTAAATACTTATTAAAATTCTTATCTTGAAAAACTAGGTTCGTTACAGTAAGTGACATCAACAACCGTTTCTACATTAAATTTATATACATTAGAATAAAATTCACTAAACACAGCATCCAGCTATAAGTTCAACTTCTTAAAGCCAATTATTTTCATTAATCTTCTATTGCCAGTAAAATAAATATTATTAATCATCCGCATGATGATTTGCAGTTATAAATAAATATTTAATTATTCGTAGAACACACACCATAAAACTACTCCAAAATGCACCTAAAATAGGAAACGTAAATTAACAAATAGGTTTGTAACAGAATCTGTCACTTAACCCGCTCAACACAACAGTAATGTTTAACAGGTAAAAAGGTACCAAACAGAGCAATAACTTTATATTAAACATTTATGCTCTAAATTCGGCTAGTTTCATTTATTTTATTTCGAAAATTAAATAATTATTACGTAAATCGTTTGCAAAAATTTATATTTCAAGGAATAAATATGTAATAGTTCTCGCTTTTAAATAGAATGAAAACATTGCATACCAACAAACAGAATCTCAAAGTGAAATATAATTGACGTCATTTCAAACTGATCGATGTCGCAAAAATAAATTTATTTTAATTTATTGTCTAAAAGAATTAAAGTTTCTTGAGCGATTGTTGTGATGGCAATGATGATTTAATTCTAATAAAAATGGCTTCCTATGCTTTTTAAATGAGCATTAAACTTTGCAGTTTTTTAAATAATTGAAGTACTTAGAATTCGAATTCTCTTCTGAAATTTTCAATGTATTCTCATTTTGATACGCTGAATTTTTTGACGTATGTCACTTGTCCGTAGCATTTGTAGTGAAATTCAGCGATTTAAATTACTCGAAATTGAATTTCAATGCTAATTCAATGGGAAATTCGTCGCAAATAGCAGTTTATGTCCAACCGATTGTACAGACAGACGGACAAAAAGTATGAAAGTTGGGTCTCTGAGGTCATAGCTTTCCAACAAAAAAAGAATTTTTAAGATCGGATGGATAGAACCGATTTTGGAAGGGGGATACGGACAGACGGACAGACAGACAGACGGACGGACGGACATCGACCGCATGTCAACACCTACTTTTTTATTTTTTTTAATTCTTCGAATTAAAAAAAAAGAAAAGTAGGCTAATAAAAACGTAAAACAAACTGCAAAGTTAATAATTAGTACTTAGTAATAGTAATTAGTACTTGGGCAACACTATATTCAAGCCATCATTCATAAATTAGAATTGCTGAATAAAGCTAATAGAAAATGCGTATACCTTACGTTACATGATAGTAGGTATAGATTACTCAAACCCAATAAATTGCCAATAAATCGATATTTATCGACAATAGAGAAGAGCATAAAATGTTAAGTTCAGCAAACTGGATCCTTACCTGTTATTCTATAAGGAAATATAATATCTAGAGTGAGACGAATGGGAAAAAATACGATAGCACCCAAAAAGCGATACTTTTTCTTACATTTTTTTTTATAGCAACACGTTTTATAAAAGGGGGAAGATCACACAACCCTGCGTTTCACCTTTGAGGTCACAAAAAGACTAGGAATAATTTGTCGCGCATTTTGTCTGGTGAAAAGAGCTTCTGTATTCCCGAAGTTACCGGACATATGTCCAACATCCGTAATACAATGGTTGGAGTTCGAACCCCTGGTTTTTCCTTTCTTCTGTGGCGGTAGGGACCCCGGTGGCATATGGGGTGGCACACTGTTTGTGTTGCTCTTCGCGCCCTAACTGAATCTCTTATTATTGCGTTTCGGTTGATCTTTATCCCGATACATTGGAAGTGGATTCGGATACTTAAGGGGCCCCTTTGATAGTGGGGGGTCGGATAGGAGTGACATGAGCTATACTGCAGTTTTAAGCTGAACGAATCAAACTTAATTTTTTTTTAATTTAATTTTTTAAAATTCAGTTTATCGATACTTTACGTTTAAGATTTTTTTAATCAAAAGTTTTATAAGTGTTAACGTTTTTCTTTTAATATAATTTAGGTTCATACTCTCAAATGTATCAGTTAGGTCTATTATTCCTAATGGGTGGGTCAAGTATGCATAATATTTGGAACCTTAATCCAAATTGTAAGTATTGAATAATTTTGTCCACTTCATAGTAATACATTGGAAGAATAATATCAAATATAGTGTAATACTGAATTGGTATAACTATACCACCTTTACACAATCATAAATAATGTTTAAAAAAAATGAGAGGCAAATACTGACAATTGGGTCAAGTTGCCATGGCTCCCCGTGAAGCTTTAAAATATTCCAATTTGCCAATCCATGAGAGAAAGATCTTGATTTAAAAAAAACGATAAAACAACCCTAAACTGTTCAATCAGAAGAAGAATTTCGGTGGTTATTGGAGATTGGAAAATAATTCGTAGATTTTTGGATTAAGTTTGCCTGGCCAGTTGTTGGTGGACAATTTTCGTAGGTAGTACGTGCATTTAAAAAATAAAAAGTTTGAGAAGAGGATAATTTTTTTAAAAATCTTTTATGACATTTAATAAAAATCACTTTCATTGAACTCCTTTAAAGGTATCTCCACCAAAGATCTTCAATCTTCATATGCCACCCCAACTAGTGATTTTAGACGTCCCCCTCTGCACCAACGATCGGCTTTTTGTGGTCTCGCTATCATAATACTAATAGAAAGCAGCTGCGTCCTAACACCACTAAAGCAATCTGTACCCACGACAATGCCAGCGATATTGGATACACAGACCACTTCTGATGTGTTCCCACTTCTCACCCGTATATCACACGTTGGTAATAGGCGCACTGTACTTGTGTGTATTTTTGTGAAAATAGTTGGTACCCATTGCTGTTATTTTTCTCTTAAGGTCATCATAGTATTAGTGTTAACACAGGGACAAGTTTTTCCTTCTAATTTCTCACTAACTATCACACACACTTTAAAAAAAATTAAGGTTTTTTCCAATAAAGTAGCCAGGCCACACTTCTTGAAATATGAATAACGTTTTACATGCAAAAATTGTAAAGCTTAGAGAGATTATAAACTTTTCAATAATACGTACGACTGAATTACAATTTCTTAAACTCTCAATGCAAAATTTTAATATTGAAATCTTAAATTTATTCGCAGATTCGGTGAGTTCCATAAATCATTCAAATTTAAATTTGTTCTAATATTGTTCAAAGGAAAATTAATTCAAGTTTCTTTTGTATAAATTGCGTTAAACAATACTGTGAAGGCTTCCGGATAAGAAATCATTTTCATAACATATATTGACTGAGCATTCAAAAACCATCCTTCTATTTTAATAACATACCACAATATTCATTGTTGTTTCCTTAACATCCTAAATTGGCAGTTCAGTTCTTTCTCACCTCACCTTACCATTGAAGTGGTTTTATTTAATTTTTTGTGTGAAAAAGTCTTCAAGTGCTCTCAGGAATTGTTGACATTTTGTTGGCTTTCCTGCCTATGCCTATCGCTTTCATCGAAGTGGTACAGAAGCTGTGTATAAAATTTTGCCTTAAAAAAACATGGCGTGTGTAGCATTATGGGTGATATGTGAGCGACAAATTTCGAAGTTCATTGAGCTCTAAGCGTATTTTATCAGATTCAAAAAGTATGGCTAAAAAGTAGTCAATACCCTTACCAGATGTGGCATAGTAAAGATTCTATCTTGTAGGTGTAAAGAAAGTTGTCAAAAAAAAAATTAGACTAATATTATATACATGCATGCTGTTCATCAATAAAATTATTTTTTTACAAAATAGTATGGACAGAATACTCCTTACCTTACCATTTCTTAACCCTCTGAGGGATAAGCAAATTTTCTGAATGTAAACTTTATTTTACTGCAAGAGATTTAAATTAAAACTTGCATCTAAAATGTTATTTTCGTAATTTATTTAAAAAAATTATATTTCGTTAGTAGACGGTTATAAATGACTGATCCATGCTTTAAATTTTAAAATTTAATAAAATTCTTAAATTTATAATTTTTTGATAATTATACATATTGCTGGAAAACATGACAGTAAGGAGACCGGTTTATTCATCTGCATCCCTCAGATAATGCTTTTTTTAAAAATATACTGCATAAAATTGAAAAGGAGCCACTAAAGGTCCAGAAGTCACACGGAAGTGTTAAAAAAAGTATCTACCTCTAAATAAAATAAATCATACTCTTTATCATATTTTTATTAACCAATAAATCTCCTCTAGCGTGTATGATTGCATCCGATACAATAGGACAGTGACGGTACAAGCCACCTCCCAACCGATTATCATTTACGATTACAGGAGGGGAGGCGCGACCCAACACCCACCCAGAACAAAAGGACGCTTCCCAACTATCCCTTTGTGATAAATTAACGCTTTATTAAAAAGCGACCGCGGTTAGCAGTTAACGCCGTGCGCATCGGACAATAAATCCCGAACTGGGTTTGGAAAGTGGGACCGCCCTCTTGAGCGATAACCGCAAAGTGGGCAGTGGTGGTCGCGTGGCAGGGGCAAACACCGACGGCCCCGAAAGAGGGCGGAGGTCTGGCTAATGCTTTGTCAAAATGCGGGGGCGCTAATGGAAGCGGGGAGGCTTAGAGAGTGGATGTTCCCACGGCTGCGTGGAGGACTTTTCGCCGGGCGTTTGTTTGCGTTCTCAGGATTTTGCTGTGAGATATCGCACCTGTTTGGAGTTTGAGAAGGGTGCTGAGATTAGTGTATAATTGTTCCGAGTGATTAATTTTCTAGCTTTGTAAACTTTGACTGGCTGAAGTCAATCTCAGGATTTCAATTTGCGTCACACCAAATTCATTTTCAGGGTTTATTTTATGGTAAAATATACTGAAATTTTAAAAAAAAATAGAATTAATCAAATTTTAATGAATGGAAAATAGTCAATACGCGAAACCTCGTTCAAAAATTCTAAAATTATTAATAATACTAAGAATGAATAGTGACAATAGTACTTCATATTTGTATGAAACTCCAATGAACTCCAATTTTTTTTTTTTTTTTTTTTTTTTTGTAAGACACAACAGCAAACAAATATTGCCATGTTTGGCGCAATTCGAAATACGTAGTATAATCAGGCACACGTTAATTTCCCAGTTTACAAAAACATGTAAATATCATTTTTAAGACGAAACACTTGCACAGTGCTTTGCAATCCTTGATCAGATGAAGCACAGTGCTAAGCAATCCTTGATCAGATGAACAAACTAAAAATCATTGTCATCTTTGTGTCAAAAAAGAGAACACTAGTTTTTCTTATATATTTCTTAATTTCATTAAAAGTTAAAATAAAAAAAGAGTTAAACAAGTAACATAAGAAAATATTAATTTTTATTATCATGAAATTATTAAAAAACAAAAAAAATATTAAAAATGTAGAGAATACATCGAAATTTTTTTTTAAAAAAATGGAAGAAAATAGTAAAACATCAAAGTTAATTAAATAAATCTGTTTCATATTACTGTAACATTTTCTATACCTAAGAGCTTAATGTAACTTTTTTTTTCACCTTGAATATCTAGCTCTGTAAAACTTCCTTTTTTGCAATTATCCACGCTCGGCACAAAAACTACACTCTATAAATGAGGATGGTTAATTTATTTTTCATACTATTTCTTTGTCATCGATTAATACTTATATTATTCTTAATGATACGTATTTGCATATCTTAATCGTTCTTTTATGTGTCGATTGATAATTGGATTGCTTAGTATAGAAGTTGGAAGGTTGCATAAAAAGTATTTCATTTAAAATTGTATACAAAGTTTTACACGATAATAACCAAACAAACATTTGCTTATCATCAATCAATCAATTCTTAACTTTTCCTTAAACATTGAAAGGTGCTTTTTTTGTCATACATTGATACTTTTCATTAAGTAATATTTTTTACTCAAAAATTCTACCTCACCTAATGGTATTTAGCAAACTTGCATCATCAAGCGTTTACTTGAATTAATGCACCCCCATTTCCATACAATTCAAAGAAACCGGAGATTGATTATTCTCAAACATATAATTAATGTGTTTAAAAAGTCCCTTGGGGGGGGGGGGGGTTATGGTTTAAAGTGGAGAAAAAGTCACTACAGCTATAAATTAAACAATTGATCCCACTGAAGGGTTTGGGTACTGCTACAGTTTAACATTCACCAGTAACATCACGTTATATCATTACACTCAACATACAGACTGGTACTTAAGGTAATTATTTGATTTTTTTAAAAAAAAATCGACACTTTTCTCTTCATATTTATATCAGCATGCTCCATCAGCAAACAACTGCAATGATTCCCACCCCTTCTGGATATTCAAATGATGATTCACCACAAAACACAGAGATACCACTCCTGTACTTATCACGGCATTGTTCATCACTGTATACCACCAAAATGACTTATCCCACGTCGCATGTTATGATAAAATTGTAAAGCTGAAACACCAAATACAACCTTCCTAAGTATATTTAAGGATTATAGCCCGAACCCTCTTCAACACTTTGTCTTCCGTCCTTCCATATCGTGGGTGCATATGAAGACCCCCTCTCCCTATCCATTACATAGATCAACTCATATAAAACGGATGGGTCTAGATATCAACTCAGAGGTTCCCACGAACTCGTATCAACCCCCACCCCCTGGAACAAGTGATAGCAGTGCCCCCCTTTTCAGCACACGCCCGCCTTTGTTATCATTGCGACTGCTGAAATGAAAACACAAATTCATAATCTTCCGCCAGACTCTTCCATAAAGAATTGCTTTTCCGTGGACACGTGTATTATGTATAGGGTTTGGATGCATTTTATTAACCGAAGTCGCGGTAACGACATTTTTAATGTGTGTGTGTAATCCATATGGTAGTTTTCTGATGAGAAGCTTGTACACTGCGTGAAAAAAGTAGAAGGACACTAGTTTATTTTGGATTAATTAATCATACAACAACTTTTAAATAATTATGTTGTATCAAGCGTTTTTACTAGTGGATACCTGTATCTACATAAAATCAGAAGTACACATTTGCAAAAAAGTGCAATTATTAAAAAAAATAAGTTATGACATTGTCATAATCTGTGAAAAAAGTAGAAGGACACTTCCAAAAATTTTGTCTACAACTTTGATTAATAATTATTTTTTCTTCCATTGGGTTCGAATTACCACAAATACCCTGTTTGGCATCGAACTATACAAAAATTGAATTTCTGTTTTGAAAAAATTGTCCCATACACAGTAACATCATTTCTGTAGTTCAGCTACAGATTCAAACTATCTTTCTCCCTCGTAAACACTGCGCACAATCATTGACCACATATGTTTTCTACAATGTTAAGATCAGAACTCTTAGAAGGCTATTCCAAAATGCGAATATTCTTCTCTGTGAACAAATTTTTAACACCATTTGTAATGTAAATTGATGCTTCATCTTACTGAAAAATCCAATAATCTCCCCCTAGCTAAGTTCCCTAAGGAAGAAAATTCGAGTTTAAAATTTGGATGCAATCTGCATGGTTCTGTCTACTATTTAGAAAGACTAGACTTGTCCTACCTCAATAGCCAACTGCTAACCAAATCATTAGACTAACGTCCTCCTATTTGTTGAGTAGAATAAGTCTTTTCTTCATTATCGACACAGTGCCAATTGCCAATGGTACTGATAGCCACCTGGGCCATTCAAGTTAAACTTTTTCTCATCAGAAAATACAACTGAGGTCCATTTTTGAAGAAGAATTTATTTGACCTTTATATGTAGTTATACACAGTTCTTTTAGTAACATGAATAATCTCTGATTGACATTGAGCAGCCTTACTAAGGTTACCACCTGTATTTTTGAGTCCACGAATGATTTTGGGTTTACCTTGGTTGTGTAAGTTTTTTGGGTCTTCCTGTCTTTTTGTTTCTTAAGTTACTTCAGGGTTTCTCATAAAGTTCGAAGCAGCATTTGGACTAATAGATAGCTGTCGTGCAATCCTTCTAATACACTTTCCTTCATTTTTATAAGCAAATATTTGGCCCTTCTGGAACTTACTTAAAGGTTTTCCTCTTGGCATTCCAAAACTAACAAAAACTATGAATTTCTAACTAAGATCTGAATTCTTGATAAAAAGACAATTTATGAAGAACAGCACATTAACCTTTACAGTTTCCAATAGCTTCTACGTCGATTTTCCAGATGTGTCCTTCTACTTTTTTCACAGACCAAAAGTAGTTATGTCTTAAAATCTAAACCTAAAATAGTAGTAGGTTAAATTTTTTAACTTAACATAAATTAAAATACTAGCAAAACAACTTCTTTATAAAATCATGTCAAAATCCTTTAAAATAAAAGCAAAATGTAGAGAAAATGACTGTCCTTCTACTTTTTTCACGCAGTGTAGAACCGTTCAGTACACTGTTAAAAAAAACCTGAAATTTCAGGAGAAATAATTACTGATTTTAACGGAACTTTCCCGCAACGACTGAAAACGAGTTTGTTCCTTCTGAAAACGGGTTTTTTCCTTCTAAAAACGGAAAATTTCCGTAAACCGAACGGAAAATGTCCGTAAAGAGCGAAAACGGAATTTTCCCGTTTTTAGAGCGGCCATACTTTTATTGTCCTATCGTAGAATTGGCGATAATGCACTAAGAATAACATCGAAACTCGAACATCAATTACCTGTTTTACGAAATATTATTTATTTCTTTGAAATATTTTCTAGAAAAGCATTCAGCTATCAATTAAAAATAAACTTTTTTTATGACCGGGCGTATGGGTTTCATGTGGAAAGAGAACGCATCTAATGGCGACGTTCATCATCGAGGATCGAATACCGAATCATCATTTCTGTATTTGTTTTCCCTCATTCTAGTGATTATGGAGGTGAGTATTATTATTATTTAATTTAGTTTGAAACTTGTATCATCTTAAATTATGTGGTTATTTTTCCTTTCCAAATGTATTACCCTGATGACTTTCATTAATTAGTAAAGCATCGTTTATACGACTCTATTAGGGAGCGTTAAAAAAAAAGGCTTAGAAATGAGAACGACGTTTTCAAAATTTGTACCAATATATAAACTAATCCCAACTCATTGCACGTAAGCCTATATTGTAATAAGCCTATAACAATACTTAACCTATTTATGTGACTTTAAAACTAACTAATCACTACTACCAATTTGTTTTGAAAAAGGACAGATGGTTTTTCCAGATGCACATCACCTACAAAAACAACGGGCAGTTGCATTTCAAATAAGTATAAAAAAGAACTCACTCACATGTTGTTTATTGTTTTTGGATAATCGGCGTCCTTCGGCAAGTTATTGAATATGCGCAATCTTATTTTTTGAGTTTTGATAATAAATAGAAAAATAAGTTAAATGTGACCTTAATATTTTCACTAAATCTATTTTACTTCGTGTCTAAAACGTATCCTATTAAATAAGTGATTCTAACACATTTGTGGGAAATAACTAATTTTTATTACAAACGCCCAAACTCAATTTATTTTTGAGTTTTTGATTATAATTTCAGATTTAACTGGAATATGACTTTTATTTTCACTACATATATTTTCTAAAAATCGGCATGTATTAAAAAAATTCAATAAAAAGGTTTGTTATTTTTCTTATTTTTTATAAATGGAGATCTGTAATTGATTTTTGTTAATGTAAATCCATTAAGTTTAAACTGTTACCATAAATATTAGGGGTTTCACGTAATATTAACCTAAATATGTAAAAAAAAATCAGTATATAATGGAGCAAGTATTTAACCGGATGGAATATTCAGTTTTCATATAATTTTTTTACTGTTAAGTTTATGCAACAGTAATATAATTATATACACGCCTAGTCTGCTGTACATAATCTATACAATATTTGATATTGTATACAATGTCAAAAAAAATTAATGACTTAATAACACACAATGTATCATTGATATTTTTTTTTATTTCCTAATAAAAATATCATAGGTCTAACTATTTGAGTATAATTCACAGACATTCAAACTTGGGTTGCTTTGTTTTTGGTTTGTCATTCTATGGTAATTTTTTGGCCTATTAAAGGCTAATTAGATAGAAATTCAAACCTGCTCTCAGTGAACTATACAATACAGCCCTGAGCACTATTTATTCAGCCACCAGTCGGGCAAATTAAAAATGGTGTTGTGGTTTTTGGATATTGTGTTAGATAGGGCATTTAACGTATATATACAATTACGCTAATTAGTTTATTTGTTAATTTTAAGACTATTTCATCTTTTATTAGGTGTCTTGTGGATATTAAACCGGAAAGAGGAAATAAAGCTAACCAAAATGAAAAAAGAAAACCAGCTTCTTTAACCAAAAGAGTCATTAAATTAGCCAATGAAATCAATGACTTTGACAAAGTTTTTAAACTGTAGATAAAATATTCTTCTAAAATAATAAAAAAATATATATTTACTATTTTACAGTTCTTATTACTATTTTTGCAGTATATTATGATTTTACAGTTTATTATTATTTTATATTTCTTATTCATAATAAAGAGCGAAGTTTTTAAATTGTTGATAAAATTTTCAAGTAAATAAAAAAATGTATGTAAGTTGTATTTTGCTGCAAGTTTTTGAGAAAAATTCTTATTTATTATTTTACAGTTATTATTATTTTGCACTTTATTATAATTTTACAGTTTATTATGATTTTACAGTTCTTATTCAGATTAAAAAGCAAAATTTTTAAACTGTCGATAAAATTTTCAAGTGAATAAAAAATGTATGCAAGTTGTATTTTGTTGCAAGTTTTTGAGAAAAATTCTTATTTATTAGTTTACAGTTCTTATTACTATTTTGCAGTTTATTTTAATTTTACAGTTTTTTAAGATTCCACAGTTCTTATTCATAAAAAAATAGTCATAAAAAGTTATTCATTTACAAATCAAATAAATGAGTTGGGCAAGTTTTTAAACTGTTGGTAAAATTTTCAAGAATGCAATGTTAGAGGTTTGAATTTCTTAATTTAATAATAAATTTGCCATGCTGAGAATTTGCTGCGAAAATGATCATATAATTTTTAACTTCTCTTATATGCAGGGGAAATCAAGCTCAAATTATGAATATTTAAGTCAGATTTGCTCTATATCTTTGTAAATAATATATTTGTTATTATAATAAATTAAAATAAATAAGAAACGAAACTTAGGTAGAAACACGGGAAAAAGCAGAATGGAAAATTTTAATAACGGAGAAATAAGAAATGAAACTTCAGTGAAATACACAGGAAAATGCCAAATGGAAAATTTTAATAACGGAGAAATAAGAAACGGAACTTCTGTAAATATACGGGAAAATGCAAAATGGAAAGTTTTAATAACGGAGAAATAAGAAACGGAACTTCCTAACGGGAAAATACTTAACGAAACGGGAAAAGTCCGGCAACTCAGCTGCCGGGCTTTTTCCTTCATTTTCAGTAAATTTTTTTAACAGTGTAGGAAGATTCCAAAATGGCCCTCTGGGACATACAGACGCATAAACCCCTCACCTGGCTGTAGGATTTTCCATCAACACACAGTTTTTTATTTAAAAAACTTAACTTATAATAATTATTTTTAATTTTAAAATTAAAAGCTCTAGTGAGCTATTTTATAACCCATCTGCTACAGAAATATAATTTATAAAAAAAATTAAGAGATGCAATTTTCAGTTAAAAATTTAAATCTCATGCATTGAAAAAAATTTACACTTCAGTCAATTTGCTTATCCCGGATATGAAAAGAAATGTCATGGTGGGCCTTCAATTTTTGATAAAGAAAAAAAGTTAATCAATCTACGGTGACTTAGATTTGTATAGAAATGAGGGTGCATTAATTCAAATAAACGCTTGATTATACAAGTTTGCCATTTACCATTAGGAGAGGTAGAATTGTTGAGTTAAAAAATAATAATTAATGAAAAGTATCAATGTAAGTGACAAAAAAAAACCCACTTTTTTAATTTTTAAGGAAAAGGTAAGAACTGATTGATTGATGACAAGCAAACATTGGTGTAATTAAAAATTTGTTTTAATATTATTTATTGCCTAAACTGTTCTCACAAAAACGGGATTGTAATTTTTGGGCAATTCCACGAGCCAGTTAGTCTGCATCTCTTCCCACTGTCAGACAATGGATATACAGAAAACAGAAGAAAAGTGTATTCTTCCTTGCAAGTGAGGGGCACTGTACATATGAAAAGTATCTATAGATTAAGTATAAACTCATTTGTGGCGATGTATGGAAACGAATGAAATCAGCAACTTCGAATATTCTCTCAGAAAAATAAGACTGCAATTGTTTAAATATGAAATGGAAAAAAATTGCACTGTATAAAATTTTTGTGCGATTCAGTTACAAACATTGGTCATTAAAAGCTATTTTAATATTATTTCTTGCCTAAACTGTTCTCACAAAAACGGGATTGTAATTTTTGTGCAATTCCACGAGCCAGCTCCTCAGCTTCTCTTCCCAATGTCAGACAATGTATATGTATGGTATGGACATATATATTCCAGCTTGGTGTGCTTGTTCAGAGAACCACTTATAGTTAACCACTTAAGCGTTCGTCAAGTGGGGCAGACACAGGAAGAATTTTTACAGTCACAAAGAAATGAATAACACATAGACAAATAACAACATTTATTGACGGTCACAAACATCAATGCCTGACCGGGATTCGAACCCGACCCCATCAGATCCTAAGGCTAGAGTCCTAACGATTGCGCCACCGGGGAGGCAGACAATGGATATACATAAGAAAAGTGTATTCTTCCTTGCAAGTGAGGGGCAAGGAGGGGAGGGAGGCTTTACAGGCGTGTAATGAGAAGTCTTCAAGACCAAATCGCGGTATGTCGAACAGATCGGACCATCAACACTTATCGCAAGCATCTGTGTGTGTGGCCGAATGTCGAATCCACCCCGGTCCCTCCCATTCACCAAAGCCTCCTGCACGATCCTCAACGTGAAATTTCCATCGTAGCATCATCATGTCGGCCTATATTACGCTTTTCTAAGCGAATACAAATTAATTTAAGGACACCGCAGGGGATGAGCGGGAAGGTATTTGTTCGGTTTTGGAGAACTGTTGGTTATAGTTTGTGTAGTTTTTCAATATTTAATTTCTTTTCAATTCGTTTTTCAATTTTTCTTCGTTTTTTTTTCTAATTTTTCATAGTATTTTTCTAATTTTTTTTTAAAATTAAATTTTATATTTCATTTTACTTTACTTGAATTTACTTTACCTAAGCCCTAAGGAGTTGAAGTAATTTTTTTTCTTTATGTTTCTGTACTCCGAAACACGTGCAACCCATAGATCAGTCTTCGAAGGTGCAGCACACACCCATAAGTTTCGCCCAAAAGAGTTAAATTTTAGAATTTTTCTCCAAGTGCTGAGTTAAAAAAGTAATTTAAACTGAAGCTGAAAGTCACGAGATATTTATTTCGAAAATCATTGCTAGATATTAGACTTTTTACTGGAAACGACTGACTCAATGCTTCTATTTGGGTATAGTTTTTTCCCTCCTGTACGTGTTTTGCGTTTATTGGACAACATATTACTGCTTCTTATTTGGACAAATAGAACCATGTATTATTTTTTTTATGATTGTGCACTCAAGAAAACTGGAAGGCTAAAACCCTAATAATGTCTTACCTCGACCATCAACAACAGGCAACAGAATCAGCAGGCTGTCATTTGATCAAATTTTAGAAATGAAATACATTTCTTGTCGACGACGATTTAATCTAGCATGTAACGGACAACATTGCAATTGATTCTTGAGCATCCTCGAGTACACGGCTCCGGCATCATTTTTCTTCGTCTCGCCGTCTTTACTTTACCAACGCCGGGTAATTTTTAGGCATCGGGCGGACACCAGATTACCATGTTTCAATCCATTACCGATCTCTTTCAGATAGCATTCTCTTTTCAGCTGCTTAATGTTTGTGGCTAATGGTGCTGGATGCTATTCTGTCCCGTGACTTACATCATTAATAATCGAGTGACTTAAAAATTGGCACCGTCTCCTCGAATGCTGCGGTGTCAACGCTGCGGTAGGTGTACCGCCGGCGGTTCTCTTCAGTTTAATTTGCCCTCTTCCAAGAGAATCGGCCCTCCGATCCGTCACTTCCGGTTATGGGGTGTCATAATTAATCACGAAATTTCGCACCGCCTGACACTTGGGTCCGAGGTAATTGCAGGTTTTTAGCGAAGGCCTATGGGCGCGCTAATTGTGTCGACTTCTTACAACACTCATAGATTTTTTATATTATATGGACAGGTATCTGACATGCCGACGACCTGAAGTGGCGAGCATGCAGCGTTTTCTCTAATGGATTGTAAAATAAATGATGTTTTGATGTGTAATGCTTTTCTTAATAATTCCCTTTCTATTACTGTATTCGTGAAAAAGATTCCTTTACTTTCCTAACCAGAGTATACCAAAATCACATATACTATCACCGTAGTCGAAAGATTGAATGTTTAACTGAACCATTCTGCACTTTAGTAGAAAAAGATGTTGAAATATGCCAATCGAAGGACCCTATAGCATTCACATCATAGCCTTCTACAATAACATAATACGCCTCGACTGTCCAGTTCGTAACTTCTTAAAGGTGATGTGGACAGACAGAAAACCTTTTTTTTTTTTAAATACTAATTAGACAATTTTGCAAGCATTTTCTCAGTAAGTGGGGCCATCTAAATTTATGCATAAGTTATAATGAGTTAAAATATTGGTTATCATAATTTTTTTTATTCAAGTTGACATTTCACACTCGTAAGAACTAAATTGAAAACGCAGTAAACGCTAAAAAAATTACAGTAAAATATAAAAAAGTCTATCATTGTTAAAGGAGGGATCAGCAATGTCATTAAATAAGGGCTTTATCTCTTAGAATGTTTGAAAATTAGTGCAATTCAAGTATTTTTACAGTTTTTGCTACAGCAAATGATAGACATGAGTGATTTTCTTTAACTTGGTGTGACTGCAATCTCTGCTGCCGGCTACCGTTCCCTGCCCGTTATTTTACAGGGGGATTTTTAACAGATCAGAGTCACATGAAAAACTTTCTACAATAGCGTTTAAACAGAGAAAAGGGTTCATACAATCACCGCTAGTGAAGCAAGCTTTTTCTCCTGTACCACTCAATGCATTTTGCAACAAATGTAAACTCACAGCACAGGATGATTGCAAAACTAACTTTCAGTTTTTACATATTAAGATTTAATACCATTTGTGAAAAACATTGTTTTATATTTTGGTAATAAATCACTGAAAGGTGTAATAGAGCCAATAAGGATGGACGATGATGGGGGATTTAGGGGTTAAAATTGCTGTCAGAAATGTTATCCTGTCCTGTGGGTATTGTATCAGAGTTTGAAAACAAATATTGATCTATTTATTCTAATATTTCAAGATACTGATTGCCTTTTCCTTCTCTATTAATATGAAAAAAATAGTAATGTAGTTCCTATTTTTTTATGTTGTTGTATATCATAGCTCTTATTATTTTCAAATACCTAAAATTTATTTAAAAAAAATTAAATATAGAGCTACGGATAACTTACTTTATCGGCTTGAATATTAAAAAAAAATTGTGCAGTAAAAAAGTTTACACGTTATCTCCTTGGGCCTAACCACTTTTATTAATTTGGAAGAACATAACAACTAAAATCAAATTTTTAAGAAATCCTTGCTTAATTTACGACTACTACATGTTTCATTATACATACAAGCAAACATCAAGGGGTCATTCGAAAAAAAAAAAAACATTTCGCCTTGTGTTTTCGGACTGTCAGCAATATTTCATAAAGCTAATGCGATGGCGCCGCTTGAGTATGTAACGAAGAGGCGCCATGCATTTCAGTCTCGTATCCCGCGGTGACGGTGTCTTCCCCGTGACGCGAATCCCTTTTACGCGAACACAGGTGTTCGGAACTTAACAATAGCACTGTCATGGGGTGGAAAAGGGGTTGTATATGCGATGATGTTGGTGTCTCTTTTGTTATTCCTAAAGGAATCACACGTAAATTGTAGGAAGGATTTTCACTACATGGTCCCTCAACAGGTGACCAGTTTTTATGCCCTGTCTAGAAAGGGAACCCAGCACTGAAGTAGGCGTATCGGAAGAGGACACTACACTGGGGGGGAAGCTTTGAAATGTTCATTTGGAAATGTTATACCAAAATACGGCCATCTTTGGTCACTGAAATGCACTAGTATTTTGGTATTTATCAGATTAAAAAAAGTTACTTATTTTTAAATTTAAGTTACTGTTTAACCTATCAAGGGAGACTTTGTGAATGAACTTAACACCTTCATTTCCGTATAAAAATGTACACTTTAAGATCCGTGTTTCGTGTAACCCTAAATATATTCTATATAAATTTCAAGACAATGGTCTTCATTCGTTTAATACATTTTGTTTAGTTTGCTAAACTCAATTTGTTCTACAGTAATTATTCAGAACGATTCCCTTTGTTTGCCTTATACAATTTGTTTAGGTTGATAAACTTAAGCAGAAAGCTCATTTTAGCGAGGCAAATTTTCTTGCTAAACGCCGTTAATGAGCTAAAGTTAGAGAAATTAAGGCTAAAATAATGCATTATTAAAATATGTTTCTTTACTTATGCGAAAAACCAAAAATGTTTCACTCTAATAACTACCTAAAGCTAAATTGCTCCAGAAAAATTATCTCCTCCTAAAAGACAATGTATATTGAGAACTGAAATATGAAATTCTCCTAGGCACAGAAAAACTATTCATTTTACTACAAATTAAAATTCTTCTAAATGAAGTATTGTAATAGTTTGAGTACTCTACTAGATTTTTGGACTTTTTTTTTAATTGGAAATAACTGAAAAAAGGGAAGGCAACGTTGATATTTCTTTTGTCTATCTGGACTTCCGTCTCAAATCAAAACTCAGTATTATCCGTTCCGTCCGATTTTAAAAATTTTTGTGTTACCAACGGTATCACATCAGCGACCTATATTTTCACTTCTTTTTCTTTGAGGCACTGTGGCTTAATGGTAGAGCTTCGCTTTTCCACGCCACAGGTCCGGGGATCGAATCCCGGATTAGGCGAGGTTGACCCATCCTTTCATCCCTTGAGTTAGTCGATAAAATGGTTCCCAAGCATGCTTGGGAACTAAACACTGGGTTTCCGCTTGGGGCTGGCCAACTTACCGGGACATATGCCTAGCACCCCAGAGCCCTGATGGGTCACGAAATCTGAAATGGGCAAGGCAGGCCTTGGACCGTTCACGGGCTGTTGCGCCGAGGAGTTTAGTTTATTTCATTATGTGTCAACAGTCCACACAGTTAAATCTCATTGCCATTTATTCATTAGATATTTTTTTAAAAAAAAAAGCTGTTTCACGTCAGCAATCGCATGGGAAACGTATATAAATTAGAAAATTTATTTTCGTCATTAAATCAGTTCGGAATTATGTAATAACGTCCAGCAAAATGTGATTCTTTGATCTTTCATTATTTGTATGGAAAGCGGCAAGCAGCATTCCACTTTTTTTTGCATTAAGAGCTGGTCAGTTTTGATTTGCGCTTCAGCGTGTATAACTGTATCAATGCTTGAAAATAACAAATTATCATTGTGATAATTTATTTTGTGAGTTTTTGTTATCTTAAAGGAAATTAAAAAAGGCATCGATGAGAGGTTATTTGTAGGTAATATACTGATAGATAGTTGGAATGTTGTTGTATTCGTCTTTCAAAAATATTCTAAATACTGGGAAATTCAAACTAAGAATAAATCAAGAAATTTCAAAATAGAAAATGAAAAAAATGATTTGTAAGCTTTGTTTTCCAGTTTCAGAGCTAGCAATTTTGCTAGTACTGTATTAGTTTGCATCGTTAAATTACGGGCTTCGGGAAATTATGGGCTTTAGTGTATTTTAACGGTGCATGAACGGAAACTCTGCTGCCGGAGCAAGCCCATAATTTTACTGGGATATTTTTTAACAGTGTATATTTTTTAGGGTTTGCAAGTACCATTTTTAACAGATTCATCTATAAATGTTTCTAAATGCCTATATTGTTACATTGTTTAAATATATGCATTTCATTTCGAAGACAATTTTTTTAAATGTCGAATTTAAGGGGTCTTAGAAGTCTTAAAAACATACAAAAGATGTATGTACTAAAAAGCATAGTTTGTGATTTTATGTAATTTTTTAACTATTTAATATACTATAAGTATAATTTTTTTATATGTAATTCTATAAGTTTCATCTACTATAAAACAAATTTTAAAATTTATGAAACTTAAGACAAAAGTGAAATAAATGATAACAAACAAAAAAGTATTTACAAAAGCTCTGACAGTTGTTAGCTCCGATGAGAGAGAAAAGGAGCGAAGAAAAATACAGAACGGACGTCTCCACCCTTTCCCCTTTGGTTAAGGTTAAGTGTGTAACAAACAATTAGTCTTCAAAGAATAACTTTTTGTGACAACAAAGCCAACGGTCGTTCTCAGATCTCATTCTTAAATGAGTGCGACAAAAATAAAGTAACGCCCATGTACACAAGGTTTCAAAATCAATCCCAGAAACAACATAATCTCAAAGTGTCATAATGACAGGCAATCATTAGAGAATTCTAAAAGGCATTGTACTGGTCACTACAGATGTTTGAGTATGAACCATTGAATAGAAATTTCGGCCATTCTTAGGGGGTAAGGGAAGAAGGCAGGTAAGCAGAAGGATAGAAGTATGGTGATCCCACCCTCCCCTTTTTCCTCTGGAATGACAAAGTACTAGGCACACCCTTTTAAAACTTGTTTGTTGTCTTTACAAAACAGCAAAAAAAAAAGAGAGAGAGAGATAAAAGTACGGAGTTACCCCCAGAAAAATCCTTCGCTATAATGAAACTAGGAGTTTTAAACATTTCGTTAAATCGGAAATTTTAAAGCATTATTCTTATGGGGATATATATTATATATTATTTCAAAAAACATTATTATATATTATTCAAAAATTCTTTCTTAAAAACTGATAAATCGAAATGTGTTAATATAACTGCACTTACAAAATTACTTTTCTAAAAGTCAAAATATGGAGAAAATTATATAGTTTGGTTTCATAAATCAATTTACTCCACTCTAATATACTATCTTAGTTACAAAATTTGTTTGCTTAGCTTTTATTTTTGAAATTAATTTTCAGTATTTTTCACATGTGTCCATTCATCCTAAGTTCTATCAAAGTCTTAAGTCCCCATAGAAAAACTTTCTTCGATTAGTATGCGGCAAAATTAGTTTTCATTGTGCGCACATTGAGATAAAAAAATATATATATTTAAAAGTTTCTAAATGCGTGCAGAAAGGGTTTTACTTAAGGAGACTTAGTGGAACAAAAAATGGATATCTATAATTATGAAATATAAATAAAAGGATTTTTATTTATATTTTTCAACGGATAGTACAAGAAGAATGTATTTATACAAGATGTTTTGCAAAAATTCAACTTTTTTAAGCCTCTTAAAAATCTTACTGACCACTGTTTAAAGAATTTTTAAAACTTTTTTTTCTTTGAACACGTGTTCTTCAAACTGTGGAAGTATTTTAATATAGCCAATAAAGCGAAATATTAGTAAAGGTTTATGAGCAAAGGTAAATTTTGACCTTTAAAAACTTTATAATTAAAAAATAATATATTTTAACTTGAAAATTTAAAAAAAAAGATCTAATTGCGCCCACACTTTCATGAAACTCGCATTTGTTAACGTAAGAAAAATACTTTGGGGATCCAGTTTAAATATTTACAAAAGCCTTGAAAATTTATGTAAAACGCGAACTAAAAATTTAAAAGTGAGCTAATTATTATACAATTTCAATTTTTTTTAAGTGTGCCGACTGGGAGGCACATTATAAAATTAAAGAACTTTGCATCTAGGTTTAAAACAAAATAAAAAATATATATATTTTTGAGGTTTTGTGTCTTTTAGTTTTATATAAGGATGCATTATGATAATCAGATCTTCAAAAGTTGTCAAATAAAGAAATTTGTATCTATAGTTATTTATGCAACAAGTGTGAAAAGTAATACTTTTTAAAACTAGTGGATTTTATTTCACGAGCGAGGGAAATAATGACACGTGTTTTAAAAAGTTTACTTTTCGCACGTGTTTCATACACTATTTTTTTATAATTGCGTGAAAAATATCAAATCCTATTGGTTAAAAATTATTCACGTGCTAATTAGACTAAAATGAATTTTGAGCTTCCAGAAGAGGTGTCAAAGAAAATAAGGTTAGGTTTGAGTTATCGTCGCACTAGAGCTACACGAGGGCTATTGGCGACGGGCGTCGAATTTTAGAACCACAGTCAGGTGACGAGCCAACACCTGAATAGGCACCCAACGCAATCGTTAAGGGCGACATCGTACGCATCGTTAGGACTTTGAAGGATATTTAACTTGCACTCCCTTACACGGGGACGTCGTCGATTATTCGTCGGACATTTTTGGCTGCACGGGCCGTTTATTCAAAGAAAATAAAGAATAAACTCGCAGTTCGGAGCGCGTGACGCTATAAAAAACCAATAAGCGTGTTTCAACATTTTGTCAAAGAAAACAACCAATGAATTCGCAGTTCGAAAAGCGTATATTTAGAAATATTCCCATAAAGAGAAAAAAATTCATTAATTCAAAAATAATTCACGCGCATAATATTTTTAAATAAAAGCAGATCGATAAATCTTTGGATTTTATGAGTATTATTATCAAATCGAAATTTACTTGAAATGTTGGCATCTTATGAAAAGAGTGACACAAAGTACTTTTTTTTCACTGCTTTTGGGTGAAAAAAAGTAGTTTTGTATCACTGTTTCTAAAAAGCACAACTTTACGCACGCGTCTGATATTAAAATTATAGTGTAAAAGTCCGATTTTGTTTACGCAATTATAAAAAAATCTATTTATACGTATTTAAAACACAGGATTAATACACAATATTTGGACGTATTTTTACAGGGTGGCCAAAAAGTCAACGAATTCATTTATGCATTCAGTAATCAAATGACTTGTGACCATACATGGCCACCCGAGACTCTCTGGATAAAAGAAAACCCACCCCCTTTCATTCCTCCCTTGCTGTAAACTGACAGGTCAGGGATTAATAGTTCACACACAGGCCTTTCAAGTAACGAAAGGGCTTACGATTGAGGGAATGTGTATGTGCTACATTGTACACGTCGCTAAGGGATATCTCACATTTTCATATGGCAATTTACCTGAACCCCCTACACGGCAAACCACCCTACCCCAAAGTGATTTATTATACTTTACAGAGATTCGCTCCAAGAAGCTTCTCTTCACGGGGCATGAACCGCGGTGACACGGCAGATAAATGCCTGACACAGGACATGTCCAGGTATCTTCATGTCCCGAGAGACAAATATTATCAGGGATTCCTTCCTTTTAGATCGACAGGGCCGTGTCAATCTTGTCTGGGGATCGAAGAGGACACATTAGTCTCGGGATTGTCGTGGGTTTTGTTTTTGTTGCGATGGGGATAAGGGTTTGTGTACGCATCCTTGAAGAAAAAGGACCTATGTCCCGGTTTATAGCATGGGATAAAGGCCGTTTTTTAAAGTAAGTCACAGATAAAGTTGGGGTGCTTGGTTAACTTTGTGGTCATGGGGGGTTGTGGAGTCACGGACTGGGGATCGGATATTACTGATATTTGATCTTGGTGAGTGCATTGAACTACAAAATCTACCAACCTGCGGCCACTGGGGTGCATGCGGGCCATTGTCCAGTTTTGTGTGGCTCTCGGTGTAAAAAAAAGACAGAAGTGAAGATTTTTTATTAAAAGGAAAAATAATAACATTTTTATTAAAAATTCTTCAACCCTGCAATGTATGATTTTTTTTATCCCCAAAAAATATATTTGTATCTTTAATACTCATACAGTATGAGAAAAATACTGAAAAAAAAAATAACTGCATTGGAATTTGAATAATAATTGCCATATGGCAAAAACCGAAACTGCAAAATACCAAATTTGTTAAGAATGACTAGAATTAAACTACTAAATCTATTTTAAAATAACCCTCTTGAGCTATAATTATTTTTTTCAAAACAATTTTTTTGTATTTAGTACTAATATTATTATACTTTGAATGCTGCCAAAGACGTAATTTCGCAACAGTTTATAACTTCACACTTTAACTTTGAATGCACTTTTACTACTGTCAACTATGTGAGTTATTAGTAACTAAAACTTCAAAATGGATCATTCAAAATGGTATGCATTAGAGGGTTAAAAACAAATCACAGAGCTTTGAAAAAACTCTTTCTCAAATTATAATTTTCGTCGTAAGTATGTATTTATTCGTATGTATTGCAGCATTGCTTTATGGATGCGTATCTATATTGCAATAAACCTTGTAAACTCCAGTTTCTAATAAAGTTTTGATTTTAATCACAGTTATAAAAAAGCAAAATTGAATGGATGTCAATTTTGGATTGTTGCTGGCTGAAGTACAAAAATTATTTTATTGACCAATAATTTTGGAAATTTTGCAGCATTGGATTAATAGAGAGGCGAGACATATTTAAATCACAACTTTGTCGTTGTTTCTTTACTGTTATCTACATATTTATTTCAAAAGCTCCAAAATTAGTTAATATTTTTTTTTAAATCTACAGATTCTAGTATAGCCGTTTTCAAACACTTTTATTGAAGAAATTCATTTCGAATTATAATTATTTCAATTTACATTACTTATTACATTATTATATTTCCTAACACTTGTTATAAAACATCCCTGATAAACAGTCTTAACAACGGCAAAGGAAAATGGATATTTTTTGGCCCGCAGTTGATGTTTCTTATTTGAAATAAGATTTCTATACAAATGTCAATGTTCCAAAAATGTCTCAAAACTAATATTTTGGCTCTTTTAAAGAAAAAGGTTCCAAACCCCTGAACTTGAAGAAAAACATTAATTGTATTTGGGTTCAACATAGGATGATTTTAGTTGCCAGTATAGTTCTAATTTTTTTTTTTAATTTATAGTCATTGCTCATTATTCGTCAGGAGATCATTGCTGAAAGAAGTCCACATATTTCTGGTAGTCCCTCTTTCTGTGAGGCGGGACAGAACACAAAGAGACTAAGTGTATATTCTACCCTTTCGTTTGGGTATTAACAAATTTTATCAATTCATTATTCAAGGCCTAAGGAAACAGTTTTCAAAAAGAAAACAACCGTTGATAAAATGTGACTACAAAAAATGATGCAACGCAGAATTTCACTTAATTTTTAAACATTTCCAGGACCTACCTAAAATGAAAAAATACAAAAACTCTCTAAAAAATCATAATTCAACCACTCACGTTCTCCCAAGAAAATATTAAATTACGCGGTGTCACGCAACGTTTAATCGTTAAATATTTTCGACAATCAAAATCATATCATAGCACGAAAACTGATATGCCTGTTTTCATAATAAATGAGAGCTTAGCGAACACAAAAATCTCCATTTTTTTTTATTATTATTATTAATTCTATTTAAACAAAAAAAATCAGTTTGTAGTTCCAGGTTTGCTTTTAATTTATCTGATATATACTCTTGCCTTCGCTAAGTTTTGGCGTAGGATAAGGAAAAAGGAATTCCGTGACAAAGTGATAGATACGAACGGGCCTTCCCTGCATCATTCCTGGCCAGCATTATCGCCAATGTCGCCGCCGTTTCTGAAGCAGTGTTTATCGGAATCAGGGTGGATACCCACTATTTGGTATTCCACGGATGTTGTGCCCCATCCCTTAATTCGCCACATAAACCCAAACTGTCATGTTTCTCTAAGTGGGGAGAACTTTTTATACCCTTATCAGCTCATGTTCGTCTCTATCACCTGTGTCAACTACGTGGCGTACATCTGTAACAAACAGACGTGGCTGGAGAAATAAGAAATGGATGGACTTTCGGTTCTAATTGTCGTGAGAATCCCCCCTTCAATTTAGATTGCAGCCATCGAATCAAGAAGTTTTATATCGGAAATTACTGACTGTGCACGAGCACTTAGCAGCTCGTCGTTTTTAAACGTTGTTTACAAGAGGACCGACGGACCGGTTTTGTTTGAGCTTCCCAAAAGACACTGAACTGAAAGTTTTAGGAGAAGTTGGGCTTTTAGATTGATAAGTGACGAGAAAGCGTGGCTCGAAGGCATTTCGGTTCTGTTTTTATCGTTCGTTGATGTCCCCAATATCAGGGGAATGTTAACTGGAAGTAAAGAGTCTTAACATCTGCTTGATAACTGCGGGATAGCTAAAAGTAAAAATGAATTTGATATGTTTTGGAAATTATGTAATGATTTAATGGAATAAAAAAAAATTATATGTGTTCGTATTCTTAATATACTAATTTGTACGAAAACAACCTAGACATCAGCCAAAAGTTTTCTTTTTAGTAAGCTAAAATGCTAACAAGAGACACAATTATTAATGTTACATGAAAGTTCAATGTATCAATCCTTTTTGCTATGCACTGCTATAGCCATATCTAATTAGTTTTTAGATTTTTCTGGTACAACTAGAAAAAACCAAATACTTTATAAAAATTAGCGAAATGCATTTATTATGATGAGATTAATAATTTTACAAAATAAATATAAATTATAAGCAAGAAAACGTAATTATTTTCCAGGTAAAATATAAGAAGTAGAAATCTACCTGAAAATAAAACTCATTAATTCTTAAATTGAATGACATGCTTCAGGGGCTTACTAGAACAAAAATTCCGAATCTACAATAGGAGGACTTACATCCCTAAGCCCTTTTGTCAATGTTAATATACTAAATGCATGTTTCATCTGATAGCCAACATCTGGAAATCTTCTTCACATCATCATTTCCTATTCCTACCCGTGTGTGTGAAAACCAATCCCAGAGAAACTCATTTTGAATTTGATGATTATTGTACCGACAGCGGAACGCTACACTCCGCGCCACCCTAACTTGGATAAAAACAAAGATTAAATGAGCAGAGGGAAAAGCGCGATTGGTCCGTTAGTTGGAAACTCTTGTAAGGTAATATTTACATACAAAATTATCTGAATTCAATTTAATCAAAATACACTTTTCATTCGGATAAAATTGCCAAATTTTCTCAAATAATCTTGAAATCTGTTAATACTTTCACGAAATTAATGTTTTTAAAATGTTTTCTGGATAGATTCACAAATAATTTATGGTACTCTTTACATAAGCGGAAGGATCTTCTCCATAGCATATTCATATTTACCCAAATTGGGTTGGCAAGGAGTGTAACTCTTTCCTATTTTGTATCACCTAAAATTATTCAGACCATTATGTTAATAGTAATCCAAGCATTTTCAGAGATAATGAAGGGATTATATAGTTTTTATTTGCATGTTTTGCCTATCAAAAACATTTCGCACTGTGTTGAACAACACCCACTTTGAATGCGTACAAGTGTATCCAATGATGTCCGTTCGTGACTGCATTCATTTAATGCTTCGTAAATGGGAGGATGGTGGGACTATTAGCCAACACCATCGCCACGACACTCTGGCTTTTAGGGAGGTGAAATGTATGTTATTTTTACAGAGTCGCTGGTCTATATTCAGTTTCATTGAAAATAACAATTCATTTGCAAATCCAGCAAGCTTGTTATCTGAACCATGGCAGAAGTAAATATATATTTAATGTTACTTTGCAAAGTTAATCAGTGAGCATTATGCGTTCGCAAAAAGGGAAAAAATATATGAAGTGCACTAAAAAACCGTAACCAAACAGTTCTCGGAAAAATATTTAAAAAAAATACATAGTTACTCATCTAAAAATAATTTGAAATTTTGGATGCGCAAACCAATCTGTCATTTAAATTAATAAAAATAAGTACCTTAAGTAAATGAAAATTTAAATAATTTTTTCTGAATAAATACTGTAACGTACCTAAGCCGTGGCCCTTTACCGGCCACCTTAAAAGTTTCCTCCCTCGCAACAGAGAAAGTTCAAAACCTTTTTTCGACCCGAATGGTATGAAACTAGTATAGAGAGTTGTCCAAAATTTACAGATGTTATTTAGGAAGGAAACCGTTTTAATTTGTTTTTAAATTAAAATTGTTTAGACTAAATAAATGAATCGTTAAATTCATCGTACATTCTACTCCTTAATAGAATCATCATAGGTCAACATCGTATTGGAGGTTTATTGTGTTTGGTTTTATCTTCTGATGATCGCGCTACTACATTACAATACTTTAGGCAAGCAACAAACACAAATAAATTATAAATATTTACACATCTATGAAAAAGAAACAGCAATTGTGCAGATTTATTTTAACATTTTATACTTGAAATGCTTAAGAAGGATGGTAAGTCTCATAGAGCCAATGCATTAGTTTCAAAATTTCAACTTCTGTATAAGTAATGCTTTGTCATGTAAGCAATATTCACAAGGTGGTGATAATCGTCATAACAGTAAAATAACACAAATTTAAAAGGAAAATATTATCTGATTGCTATAGAAATGCCGAATATAATTAGATTATTCCTGGAACCGCTATTGGTCAATCAATGCCATGTGGGAATATGGCACCGAACGGAGAGCCAAGAGAGGGATATGCAGGAATGAAAACTTAAAAGAAATACGACACCTGAAACAAGCCATATGTAATTTTTCATAGGATTCCATAATTCCTTAGGATTAACACTGATGCACTTTGCTTTGGACACCCACGGTCCAGGTCGGCCATTCTACCCTAAAGTTTTTATTCGGAAATGAATGTCTTTAAGACATTCCAATGTCGTTGTTAATGGGTTAATAAGAGAAATATAAAAGCAATGCAGCAAATATAAGAGTTAATATTTGCGTTATCCTGTATTAATTACATAAAAACAGGTTTAAAGGAAACTGATGCTATTTTCCTTTACTTCTAGAATAGGACAGACTTTCTTACCTCGTACTCGCGCCTTTTTGCGTGTCCCAATTTGTTCCAGCGGCCTCTTGTGGCTTCCTGCCTTTCAATCCTGACTCCTTAATTTTCAGGCGAGCCATGTGTAATTAGAGATTGGGGGGTCTCAAACCAAGGTGAACATTTGCTACTCTCTCTCTTAATCGATACATTATTTTAATATTAATGATGACGGAGTTAGTACAAATTAGAATTATTACTAAGGACCACACCACAAGGAGCTTGGCATGGAAGATATTTTGGGCTGCCTTTTGATTATTCCTCTGGGTACTTCTGAGTGGTAAAACTTTCAACCAAAAATTAAAAGAATTATAAGGAAATTTATAAGCTTCTGGAACTTAATAATTGGGATAACATAAAGTTTCCCAAACCAAATCTGTGTTATTTTTATTTTACTTTAAGTGTGTTTTCAGTACAATCAATGATATTTTTTATCACTTGGAATTACTTAAATCAAGGTTATTTTTATAAAAAGCATTAAATTTTGCTATAGCATTTCAATACATGTAGCAAAAATCAATCACCTAATTTAGAAGTTGAAAGTTGTCGATTGTTGCAGTGTTATTAAATAGTTTAAGTCTCTTAGAAATAGGTTGAAAAGCTAGTTTTATTAGTAAAAAATATGTTGTTTTAAAGAAAATTATAAATATTATCTCATAAAACTTTTTAAATAAAAGTTTAAGATCTTAAAATAATAAGCAAAAAATTCTGTTTAATACTTATGCCTGTACAATCATTCTACAGTTGGTTTAAAAGCATACTCATCGGAAATAAAATTATGTATGCCGTTTACATACTAAACAAAAATTCGATATTTGGTACCATGCAGTAGAACCTCGATTATCCGTTCTATTTAGAAATCGGAGGTAGATCGGATAATTGAAAATTTCGGATAATAGAAAATTTTCATTAACTAGTAATACTTTACACAGGAGCGTCGAAAGTTTGCGCACCTCAAATCTGCCAAATGTCCAAAATCCGGGTTGATGGTTTTGCGGATGCAAGCATTGAATTTTAGTATTTTCTCTGAAACCGATAGTACAAAACAATGCAAGGATATCTCCAACAAAACTTCTTAAGATCTTAAAGTAAAAAAAAAATATTAATAAAAAGGAGAAAATTTCTTAACAAAAAATCTAATAAAAAAATGGATACACTTTTAATGCGAACAGCGATACAGCCATTCTGTAATTGATTCAAAAATCATTTTCATCGATGAATTAAATCATGTTTATCACCCTTTTTGTTGTATAAATGAAACTCAAATTTGTTATTTCCAACCTATCGCCAATCTCTCAGCGACACCGGGGAGGGGGGTGATACGACATTTCAAATTAGGATCCCAGCTTATTCCTCATTTATGTAGAGGGTCTCTCTGTCTTCCCCGAACAATTATTTCTCGATAATACCGCGGCTGATTTCGCCGAAATCTCTGGGACTGTTTTGGTGCCGCATTACTTTCTCGTTTGTCAGCGCACGATTAGGGCCGCATTACTTAGCGATAAATTACCGGTTGTCAGGGAGATATTTCACGTGGTGTCTGTTCATTTCTTGGGGGAAGCTCAAGAATAAGACATCGGAATTAAGGACTTGTTATGGAATTTTTATGGGTTTCTTTGCATTAAATTTGCACATAGGCTGTTCGTAATTAGCTTCGCATTTTTAACAGCAATCAAACGCAAAGTCAGGCACCCAGTTTCCATCATAGTTTGGTTTGATTTGGATAAAAAAAACGTTTGGGCTATACTTTGTGACATGGTTATCTGCACCAATACATGAAATTTATTAAAAACGCAATACATTATACTTAAATAAGAGTATATTGCGTTGAGTATTTGTTGAACATTGCTGTACTTCATAACCTGATAATCAAAAGACTGTAAAATCATATTCGAACCCAGGCCCCTGGGTTAGCCTGAGAGGCCAGTATTCAACCAATAGGTATACGCTTGAAGCCTTCGATCTAATAATAAAAATTTTGTCCATGCCTTTTTCGGCAAATGGTGTTTTTTCGGACAGAAAATTCTTAAACAAAAATGCTTTTCATGGTACTTCGATATTGTTAAAGAATTTATCAAATATTGGATTATCTTTTATAGCATGCGGAATGTTTAAGTGCCCCATAATATAACTTGGTCTCATTTTAGTAAAATTCAGTTTTACCTCAGCAGACTATCACCGCCTGCAGGTTCTTAACTATACAAATTGAAATAATAAAATGAAAGAAATCTCATTTCTACATACATTTTTTTTTACTCCGTTTCGCTATTTAATAATGCTTACTTATAACCGTCTCATCTGATTATCTTGCATTACCCTCCTCCACCCAATTAGCTATCTTTTAAAAAGTAAATACTCGAGCTTAAAATTTTACAAAATGAGCGCCTTAAGGAACTTTCTTTGGCCAAAATAACAGTATTGTCGTGCAACCGCTCTTTATACATAATACTAAAACAGCATACCTATATCAATTTCCTCCGAGGCACAACAAAATCAAAACTGTGGCGATCGCTCATAGCAAAAAGTTCATTCGAAGTGACGGGCCCTCGGTATAACTTGCAAATTGATACCTTTCCAGAGGTGTAACAATCTCAGGTATATGTTACATAAACCCAGAGGGATGGTCGGACAACACCTGTGGTTGAGACCCCTGGATCATTCCGTTTAGGTGGGTGTTGGTTCCTGGCACGCGATACACCGATGCAATAGATGTTGATGAATTGGGCAGCCACTTTTCCCCATACAACAGATAATAATGTAACAGATAATAGACACGCAAATTTTTGGTCGATGGTATAGTAAGAGAATAAGGTACAACAGCTGGGTATTTATGTATATTAAAACTAGAAGAGCGCTTATGGTTTTTTATTCATTGAAATGCAGCGCCGTTACTTGTCTATGACAATGACAAAAATTGCGCCTGAAACAGAAGGGAAGGGCGTGTGTATGTAGCCCATTACCCCGCTCGCCAGAAGAGACAGTCACAAAGAGACGCACAAAGAAGGACGCAACAAACACATAGACAAATAACAACATTTATTGACAAACACAAACATCCATGCCTTAACCGGGATTCGAACCCGAGCCCAGCAGCTCCAAAGGCTAGTACACTAACCATTGCGCCCGTGGACCGGCCGTTACTTCTCAAACAAATGCAAAGGTTTTTTTGTTTTTTTTTGCAGACAATACTATTCCTAAATCTCTGCTTGATGAGGATCGTATCTCCCGGGTCATAATTGTAAGGATACGGATACCTTTGGATCAATCCATTATAAGCTAGATGTTGATCAGCTGCTAATACGTGAAGCAAAAGTACTTTTGAGCAAAGATACAAATGAATTAATTCACGTTTTAAAAAATTTCAAGTGAAATATTTTAAGGGATAAATAATTAAATAACAACAATGATAACAATAATGTAATTAACATCATCTCGTGTATGTATACCAAAAAAAAAACTATAGGAAACATGTGATAGTTTATCGATTTCTACAGATGGGCAGATTTACAACTTGTACTTGGGTCATTCTCTGTAAAAGGGACAAATCGATGTCCCGGGCACTTTACTCTTTATTTTCAAATTATATATGCAAGTTTGTGATTTATTAGTGTAAACTCGCCCACAACCTAACTAGTCCCACCTAACAAATATCAAATAATTATAATTTACTTACAAAAAATTTCTTTTAAATACTCGATTTGTCACTCCCTCACACTCCTCCCCTACATTTGTCCTCCCCTACATGCTTTTACAGCTTTTAATTACCTAAATATAGCTGTTTTAAATATATAATCCTTTTTGGCGGAACTATTTATGGTTAATTAGTTTCTGTAGTTTCCGAAAATGTATCTGGTGTTTTTCTACCATTAGCATTTTTTGTAATTTTATGAGTATGTATGTGTCCCTGGGTTATAGAGTCACTCCTGCAACACTGCTTTAAAGTTCAATTAAAAACTTACTGGAAGACTAAGAAATCGAATTTAAATTGGCACATTATTCCTAAAGGATTGAGGCTTCTAAATCAGCCATTGATTGTTTTGATCCTTGAGTGATAACGTTTTTACAATACTTTTAACATTAAAAATATCATGGGAGTCTTTTGGACTCGTCACTCACTCAATCTCATTTACTGATTATAGACAAGTGCGAGTATTTTTTAATAGTCTGAAATTGTGGGCATTTGAATGTAGATTAACATACAATCTCTAAACCTTATAAAAAATCTTTTGAAAATGATGTTATTTGACTTTTTCTGCGGAATCGTCACTCACTCACACGTCACTAACTCACATATCAACCTAAAAAGGTTAGTCCACATTGGACAACTTCAACTTGCACCTTTCTTACTAAGCGCATTCAATACCGATCGGTTGTTTTGTTTCAACTGTAAATTTTTTAAAAAAAGTCACGCCTTAAAATATTTCACGAGATTTGTATCTTCTTCTACGTTGTGATCACGAGTAGGGTTAGTTTTAATTATCCTTACACTAGAGCTACACTATTGCTATTGATATGGGGTATCGTAATTTAGACCCACAGTCACGTTATCATCAAGAGATTTATGACAAAAACTGCAAAATAAAATGCGGTTGCAATTTTTTCAGCCGGTCTTCTCGATCAGAAGTCGCTTACTCTAATCACGTCATACTCATATTATACCCTTATTTAACACAATTTATTACATTGAAATTATACTTGACAAAACGCCAACATTCAAGTATGGTCGGTGTCAACCTCATCACTTGACCAGGGTTCTAAATTAAGATGCCAGTCATCAATGGGTCCTCATGTAGCCGTAGTGTGACGGCATTTCAAACCAACCCAACCAAACTTTCCCATTTAAAGAAAAAACTCGCATTCCTATAGAGATATATATCGTGTACTCTGTCTACTATAGGTTTAGTGCACCTTTTTTTCAACCAAACTTAACCCCTCATAGATTTAAATCATGTTTTTTTGAACTGAAGCACCATGCGTAGCTTGTGGGGCAGGTCAAAAAGGCATGCAATGTTTTCGGTGTTGCATGCGCATCTGTATTGTCTGTTGCGCATGCTCAGTATCTAAAGAAGTTTACGTCAATTTTCAAGTATGGAAAATATGTATTTTTTTAAAAATAAAATCATCAAATGGATCGAAACCATTTTTTTTACAATATATGAATGGGAGCAGCACATATGAAGAGAATTATTCAATAAGAAAAATATTTTTTTTCAAAGTTTTTAAAAGTGCAATTTGTCCCATTTACAGAGAATGACCCACTTATGATTTTTACTGTGAAAGTTCTAATTGTGTACTGTCCATTGTTTTTACAATTATATAAATTACTTGCCGTATGGTCCCGCCTTACTGGGAACCCGCTAACTTCGCATTGCTTCCTTTTAGAGGCATGCTTACTTGTGAAAATACACTCAAAATCAAAACAAAATTAAATTCGGATGAATCAGCCTTAGGGCGAGCGCATATCTCAACCAAACTCTATCAATCAAACTAACAGAGGATGGCGTCAAGCCCCCGTTTCGGCCCGGTCCATGTATTTTCAAGCCCTGTTATGGTCCCGCAATCACACGTGGATGACGTTTTTTTTTAACTAATTATATTAATTAAAAATCACAATCAAATATGAAGAAACTAAGCCTCAGGTGCACACGTAGGTATTAAAAGGAATCTATATTAAAAATTTCGAACTTTTTAGAGCAGTCTAAGTTGGTCTTTTGCGATCCACAGACATACACACAGACAGACAGACCGACTCTTTCTTTTATTATTATAGATGTTGACGGTATTATAAAGTTGAACCGTAAAAATTAATGTTTCTAGAAACTTGATTATCTCTACTCTATACCATTACAGCAGTGACTGCTCGAAATATCCAGTAATTAAAATCCCTTAGAAATTTCGTTTAGCCATGTGTTGGTAGATATTCAACAATGAAAAATCAAAATCTGCCGAAAAATGAACAACTTCTTAGAAAGTATTCATAAAATTTTCAGATAATTCATGAAACAAAATGTATTGATATAAAACACAAGTATGAACAGGAACATTTCTCCAAAAGACTCCAATATTTTTGAATTAATGTAGTAGTTATTATATAAGGTGCAGACATTGAACTATCATGTTAACTTCTGAATGAAATTTGTCTCTAGAGTTAACGAACAATATCGTATTCGATATACTTGTGACCAATTCGACCTAATTCGTCGAAAATATCATTTACCTCAAATTTTCAATGCTCACTTCACCCATCACGTGGACTATATAGTAATTGTTTCCAATTTCACGATTTCATTAATGAAATGGTCAATTTTAAGGGAAATAGGTACAGAAACCCCTCGTTATATCGCGCTTTCCAATGAGACAAACAAAAAGCCGCGATATAAAGAGCGACTTGATAATTATTACAATTTTTATGTATTAATGCCCAAAATATTTTTTTAAACTAAACGCAGTATGCATTTGAAAGATAAACTAAATCATTAAATAATTTAACTCTCTAAAAAAAAAAGGGGGGGGATTAGAAAGGACTTATTCATTACTATAAACATTGCACATTATTGCACAGGTAATACTATACTATTTCACTCATTTTTTAGTAAAAATTCATCTAAAATTAGCTACTTTGATTTTTCTCGGTAAAACCTGTTTTCCGGCAAATATCAAAGAACGAAAGTTTATCAACTGCATCTCACCAATATTAGAATCGATTTCAAGGAACTTACATATTTAAAAAAAAGGATGAAAAATTGAGGATATCATGATACAAGACGCGATATATCTGAATGCGCGATATAGAGAGGGGTTACTGTACTAGAACAAAATTAAAATTAGGTATTACTTACTATTTGTATCTGCTGTTTTTAAAAGTACATAATCTTTGTTTAAAAAAATAATGCCATATCAACGCGCAGCCTATCGAAGATGAACCTCTGGGTGCTTGGGGAGTCCCAGAGCTCCCAGTTACATGTATCAACACAAGCGATCCTTGTCTGCAAATTCATTTAACGGCCCATAAAAGTGTTGGCCCTCCAGTCAGATATCTGTGGCAGATACTCGATATCAACCGATATCAGCTATCTCTGGCTATGTCCCAGAAGAAGGAACGGTCGTTCCAACTAACCACCGAGATTAGGGACGAGGGGACCTAAGTGCCAACCACTGATGCCAACACCACTTTGCAGTCGTTTTGTAAACAACTCCGGGTTTTCGTGGTAAACAATGGTAACACAAAAAGTTTGGGCTGAATTGAAGTAACAGTTATTTTCTTTAAAATTATTATGATTTGTAAACTGTAAGTTTTATAATGGTTATTAGGTGATAAAATTGCCCAAATTAACTGTCATTGGGTACTAACTTGTTGAATTTTCATTAAATCACGTTTGAAATTGTTTATAAAATTGCATATTTCTCCAATGAAGTTTTAATTGCAAATAAGTGAAATATAATCAGATTGTCGCATTTAACTATGCACGTAAAGGGGGCACAGTAAAAAATAAATCGAATTAATAAACGGGTTCCGCTGCGAAAATATGGTCAATGGTGCATAAATTTATGTTTTTCGTTTAGTGTTTTATGATGCCCCTTTTCGGCTCAAAAAATTTTAATTATACGATTTTCCTTTTAATTCTCTAAAAAATTTTTTTTGAAAAACTTAAGTTGGAGAATTAAAAAACAAAAAAAATTAATGAAACATTTGTTTTAAAAATTACTTTCAATTGCTTCTTCATTAAACACAGTCAAAATGTTCAAATTGCTATGCTAACAAATTACTATAATCACAACCAATATAACCAGGCAATCACCCATAAAAGAAACAGGTGTGTATATACAAAAAGTTAAAATATTTAACACCATATTAGTAAACAACTCCCCCGTGCAATAGTTTTTTATACACTGACTTCAACACCAGTCTAGGGTTTAGGGGATTATTTAGATAGTCACGTTAGTTTGTTAGATACTGGGGACTTTTAGGTAACGGTCACGCTGAAGGATATACGGAGTTTAGAGCTTGTTTGGCTCTAAGTGCAAACACATTTATGGAAGGAAAATGGCAAACAATGTCAATGTGCTTGGATTCCGAAGACAACTATCTTGGAAGATTTAGGAGGGTACTAAGTTTGTGGAGATTTCGTGGAAGTTCTGAGATATCAGACCGTAACGAAGAGCAAAATGGTAAACGAAAAGAAATCTTGAAAACATAGCCCAAAGTGGCAGAGTATTTGGTTATCATTATTTAGAGAGTTAAAAGATGTTGGTATGGTTCAAATTTCTTGAAAAAAGAAACAGTGAATACAGCAACCCCTTGTTACATCGCGATCCGGGATGCTTTTTATGTATATATGTTCTCAACAAAGTTTTTAAATTAACGCTCAGCATGTGTTTAAAATATAAAACTAGATCATTTTAATAATATAATTACTACTCTAAAATCAAAAGGACTTATTATATTATTATTTGCTATACACATTACACATTATTGCACAGATAATACTATACATATTTCGCTCATTTTCCAGTGAAAAATCTAGCTAAAGTTACCTGCTTTGATTTTTCTTGTAAAACCTGTTTTTAGGAAAATATCAAAGAACGAAAGTTTAGGATCTGCATCTCACCGATATTAGAATCGATATCAAGGAATTTACATATTAAAAAAAAAGGGGATGAAAAATTGAGGACATCATGATACAATGCGCGATACATCCGAATTAGCCATGTAACGAGGCGAGATATAGCGAGGGGTTACTGTACTAGAAGAAAATTAAAATTAGGTATAACTTATTATTTGGATCTGCTGTTTTCAAAGGTATATAATCTTTGTTTACAGAATAGAAACAATTTTTTTCAATTTCTCACACGCTATATGTTCAAATTATTAAAATTGGAATTTAAAAACATACTTTTTATTTTGTTAAAGTACCTTGAGGTACCAAGTTGCCCCAAAATTTATTACATCTAACCAACCAAAACTTGCTGCAAACTAATTGCATATCCAGCAATATTCTGATTAATTATTGGGATGAGATTAGTACATTTTCGCGCATAAATATATTAATAACCTAAAGCGTTTGAAAATAGAACGCTCTGTCTTTTCTTCTGTTGAAACAAATTTATGTGGGTTTTTTTTTCTCGATACCTTAAATTATGTAATGCCAGACTTGTATGCATGAAGGAAGGTGGTTTGAAAATGAAAAGCTACTGAATGACATGCATGTTTAGTTATGGGTATAGCCTTTAGACACCGGAGGTTAATTGTTGGAAATGATGCGGGTTAATTATTGGACAGCTTTATTATTGTATTGCTCATTGTTTCTTTTATTTCTTCAAGCAGTTTTTTTAGGTAATTTTATCATAAAGCAGCAACAATTACACTAAAAGATTGCAAAGAAAATCCCCCCAAAAATTAAATTAACTAAAAACAGTTTGAAAAATAAAAGAAACAAAACTTCGAGAAGAAGAAAGAAAACAAAGTTGGATTGCATTGGGGAAAAAAACAGATGAGGTAAAAGAAGCTGAATCGAAGCTTTGTGTAAGAAGTATATTAAAAATAGCTTAAATTGTTCTGAACAAAACTAAAAGAGAAAGAAGTTATCCGCACAAGAGCCCATTTCTTCAACCTGTAAATGAACTCATGGATAAAATTGAATTATAAGACTCGGCAGATACAATGAAACCCCGATTTTACGTTTTTCAAGGGACTGGGTAAAAAAAACGTAAAATGCTGGAAAAACGTATAATACGGGAATTACATAAAATGCAAAAATTCATGCAAATTCTCACTTTCATCACTATTACAGCACAGTAAAACCGTAAGACGCAATGTAGACATTTTCCCTCCATGACAGGAGTCTCCTTTAACAACGTAACAGAAATCGGAAAAGTTAGTAACAAGAAAGTAACAGAAAAGTTTTTGCGTTTTTTACTCGTCATATTTTAGCACAACCGGGTTCAGAAAACAGAAGCCTGTGGAATAGGGAAAATAGTGCTTATTTGAGAACATTTTTTCTTTCTTTTTACCTTCCAGGGAAAACGTAAAATACGGGAAATTCCATAAATAACAAACTTACAATACGGGTTAAATTAACATTACAGTATACGGAAAAAACTGGGACCTGATGAAAGAAACGTAAAATGCGGGGAAAACGTAGATTCGGGGGATGTAAAATCGGGGTTTTTCTGTATTTATTTTGGTGAATCTTTTGATGAAACCAAAACCAGTATACTTGCACAATATGGGAGACATACACCACGACGTGTTCGATAACAGGAACTTCCCATTCAGGTGCAAGAACATGTTGAAGGAGGTGTATGCAATGTACTACGATGCAAATTACTTAGTTTATAAAGATGAAGAAGAAACCCCACACTAATTGCAAGAAATCGGTTGATTGAAACTGGTGGCCAGCGCAACCACGGATTTTGTTTGGTGGCATGCAGCACCTCAAAATGCTTATTTACTTGTTTAGTTATACACCATTTGTGCAATGTTTGTACTTTGACAAAGTAAAAATTATTAAATGGTTGCCTAAAAAATTAAAATGTTTGACAATTTTTGCTAGATTTTACTGGTTCACATTTTTACGGAAGTCATTTTTTATTAAACAAACAAAGCTACAGCTTGCACCAAGGTATGAGCCATATAACATGCATGTGCATACACTGCATATCAGAAAACAAACGGAACGAAACAATTAGACAAATCTGATGACAAGAGAATAATACAAAATGTCGAAAAAAGAAAAGAGAGGGGATACGTGATACGTTTCAAAAGTCCATGTATGAAATTTGTTCTATAAAACTGGTAAAAACAGAAAAAAATTAAGTCTGAATAAAGTTATTTAAGTTTGGAAGAAAAGTCTACTAGCCCTACTAGTTAGGAAAAATATTTCAAGTTGAATAATTAACCCATACAGACCATCTATAGCACATACCAATGTTCGCAATTTCATCCCTGTAGCTTATCTCAATCCTGCACATAACCCATTAAAATCTACTATCCAAAATTAAGAGTCATAGCACACAACTAGTATTTTAAGGTTGGTATTTGCTCGAACAATATTTCACTGTATAGTCTTGTTCGATAATATTTGTTTTCGTTATAAATACTAATCAGCAAATATTGAGGATAATTTCTTTCAGTATACAGATTCGAAGAATAATTCTTTTGCATACCGATGCCTTATGCAATAGAAAACTGCATTTTCAAATATTGAGGGACACACAATTTTTTAATAGTACACAAATGTTTTTTTTTATAAATTGGTTTCTAGTGTTTGTTCATTTAAGAGCTATAAACGAAACTGTAATTAGCCAACCTAATAGATTGATAGAAGTTTGCATCGCATAACATAGATGGCAGCACTATATTAATCATATTGGTTCTTGTCAATTTTTTTCTAATTTAAATTTAGATTATAAATCCAGGTAAAGTCCCGATTTCGAATCTCGGCATGGATGTTTGAATTATGAGTTAACATAAAAAAATTAACTGCACTTTTTAATAATATGTATGCTTTCATTTTACAGCATATTAGAAAAACAAGAAATAAATGCCCATTATTTGAATACAGAGTAAATTATATGTTGAACAATAAAACTTTTTTCCTTTGACTTCCAAAGTGTGAAATCGACTGGTTTTTGAGGAGGTGACATTTTTTTTTTTAATTTATTCAAAAATAAAATTTATTTTATAATTTGCTTAAATAACTGCCTAGAACTTCTTTCTTTCAAACTAAACTTTTTTTGAAGACAAATAATTTTCATATATATGTATATAATTAAAATGCATAAACTGCAAAAATTGAATTTTTCTCACTTAAATTTAGTTTATGTTTACAAAAGATGAAAACACCCAGGGCCGGATTTACGAATAGGCCCTATAGGCCCGGGCCTAGGGGCGCACCATGATGAGGGGCGCAAAATTATTCCTCATTTTTTTTGTCAGAAAATTATTTTCCATTTTTTCTTATTATAGTAAAAGACTGGTCTTTATGTAATTGCAAAACGGAATTTTAAAGCAAAGACACTCCAAAAATTTTAGATCACAAAACAATGCAAAAAATTCCTTAACGTCGTAGGTCCCGAATGTCAAATTTTCAGTTTAGGACTCAAACTAACACATTTTTGAGCTAAAAAAACTACATTCATTTGGATTTGAAATTGAACTAATAATGTATCTTAACAAATTCCTTCCATAAAATTTGGGCTTTTAATATTTATAAAATGTTTATTTCTCGTCTCCTAACATTGTCCCTGGGTTTTGGTACATGCAGTTTCCTCATTGCTAGACCTTTCTGATGTCAAATTTCTCCCTCATTTACGATGGTGTGAAGAGGGGGCGACATAAAAACCCACGGGCCTAGGGGCGCATAAAATCTAAATCCGGCCCTGCACCAATGAACTGTATCCTACAGTTGTATACAACAAATGCATCAAACAATAATATGAACTACATTTTAGGCAAATAAACGTTTCCGGCATACTCTGGAAATCGGTACTGAAAATTATTTGTCTTCAAAAAAGTTAGTTTGAAAGAAAGAAGTTCTAGAAAGTTGTTTAACTCGACTTCTTTCAACATCTTTGAATAATTTTTGTTTAAATTTAAAAAGTATAAACTGCAAAAATACTTTTTTAAAGAATAAATGTCATTGTAATTGAAGATAGTCTGTTTGGCTAAATAAGCATTATCCCACCGCACCTTGTTCTGTTATTAGTATCATCATTTTAATCTTTTAAACTAAAACAACAATAACTTTTTTAAAAACTTGTTGCTATTATTTTTTTTTTAATTTTCTTTATTTCTATTTGAATAATTGGAAGGTCCACTATACGTGAACACGTTTTCAATGAACTACCCGAACAATCACTACAGTCTCAAACAGCACACTCATCCAACTACCTTCATTCGACACAAACCCATTCTCACAAGAAACGATACAGCCAACAACCGCATACACGCGCCTCGGTCCATAAACACCGCCAAACAGAACTTTTAAACAGCGTTACATAATGTCCACCGGGCATCAGCCCCATCCCTGGAGGGGTCCTGTCTTAACCCGCCGGGACACTGGAGGGGTCCGTGTCCTACAAGGGGACCCCCCATGCGTGATTTGTAACAAATGAAGTATCCACACACGCCGTTGCATTAATGGCCCACTAATGGACACGCTGTTATGAGGCGGTCTCTCAGGGGGTATCGCTGAATGAGATTGCATTAAGAGGAAAGGATGTTTAAAGCTCGTTTTATCATTTTCATAAATGAATGAACCAAGTTATGGAAGGACGGGGGAGTGAGGGGATAATGAAGTGAGACGAGGTGCTGTTGCGAGATTTAGGAAAAGTGCCACTCTCGCGTGGGGACCAGCCTTCGTTGAGGTTCGGGTTCAAGAACTGATCATCTTTGTTGGAGTTATTTTAACAACAAGACCAAAATTTGCCGAATACATCCGCTCCTAATCCCGCTGCGTACGATGTCGCCCTTAACGGTTGCGTTGGGTGCCTATTCAAGTGTTGGCTCGTCAGCTGACTGTGTTTCTAAAATACGACGCCCGTCGCCAATAGCCCTCGTGTAGCTCTAGTGCGACGATACTTTAAACCAAAACAAAAACCGCTCCTAATCCACAATACACTCGTTTCACTGAAGAGGTCAAACTAACAGAAGAGACTGTAGTTCCTAATCAGCGCATAGTATATTCTGTATGTTTTTGACCTCTTGTGCAAAGTTTTGTATTCTTTCATGAACCTTACTGCAGGACAGCAGGAACAAAATTTACTGCAGGATAGCATAGAAAGTTCTCACTCTTCGAATACACCCGCTCCTAAGCCACGATACACTCGTTTTGCTGAAGAGGTCAAACCAGCCAAAGAGAGTGTAGTGCCTAATCAGCGCATAGTACATTCTGTATGGTTTTGACCTCTTGTGCAAATTTTTGAATTCTTTCATGAGCCTTACTACAGGATAGCCGAAACAAAATTTACTACAGGATAGCATAGAAAGTTCTCACTCTTCGAATACACCCGCCCCTAAGCCACAATACACTCGTTTTGCTGAAGAGGTCAAACCAGTCAAAGATAGTGTGGTGCCTAATCAGCGCATAGTATATTCTGTATGGTTTTGACCTCTTGTGCAAATTTTTGTGTTCTTTCATGAACCTTACTACAGGACGGCCAGAACAAAACTTACTACAGGATAGCATAGAAACTCCTCACTCTATGGTGTATTGCGACGACTAATACGACGACTCTCAGTTTCACATCCAATTTACTATTGGATAAGGAATTCTTGTTTTCAAATCAACATTGATACACCTATGCATAAAAATTATCGAAAAAATAAATACCCACCTCTCAACTTATATTGTTTTTCCGCGAAAAGTTGCTGGTATAAAATGTCAAACATAAAGTTCCAAGTAATGGTTGATCAAACATAATTCCTGATGTTTAAAATCATTAATACACAAGAAGAGAATAGTTTTTTTAAAAAAATAAGAGATAAATAGATATTTTAAATGCAGCACATGCAAATAAAGAAACAGAAAAGAAGAAAGTTTTTTTTCAACAACAGATAAAATAAAAATATTTTGTACTAAATAACACATGCCTGAAAACAAGAACCAAAAAATCCAAGATTTTTCCATTAAAACTAACAGATTTCAGAAAACACACCGCTACATGCTTTAACACCTTCCACTCCCTTTTATGTTATAAATTTTGATATCAGTGTACCCAGGCGTTTTTAGTTCGCCACTGATGTGGCGAAAATGCAATGTCGCGAAATGAATTTAATTTATTACGCAGTTCGGCTTTAGGGGGAAGTAAGTAGGGCAGCTATCCCTTTTTGAATTTGGTATTTATTGACATGATTAACGTTTTTAATGGAGTTGTCTCTCTGATGTGTCGCAGTGTTTTTGATAGCTAATGCGTCGGACCACAACTCATAATCTGCGATTCGCGTCGGTTTGTGTCGCATGAAAAGTGCAGAGGCTGGGCTTTGAACGGAAGTCAATGTATCAGGATTATTATAACTTAAAAAGATGTTTTCAGTGATAATAAACTTAAATATATAAGTAATAACTTCAAATTGGATTAAGGAGTCAAATGAAATGTTAAAAAATGACTGTAGTAATGTATAATTTATGTCGAGCAAACTATGCTATACGAGAAACGAATTTTAAAACTTAACGTTAACATTTTTATTTGGAAAGAAAGGTGTCAATGGTATTTACTGATAGGTCTTTAATGGGTTAAAATATACTTAATACTTTCATAGTATTTTATAGTACACAGTTAAATTATAAGTTTAAAACATCTTAGTACGCATGACTTAATCGAAAGAACTATTAACATAACGTGGAAAGCAAAAAGAGAATAGTTTAAGAAGGGATAGTTGCAATCACTTCACTTCATATCACATTTTATCTTTATTGAAAGATATTAAGATTTATTTTGCTACACATATAATAATAATTAAATTTCAAAATGTTAACATCTTTATAGCAAACTTTTTTCTATACTAAAAAAAATAGAAAAATTACAATTGTTTACAAATCAAAATACTAAAGCAGACTATAAGAATTAAAAAATGTAAATTAATTTAATTTCACTTTAAAATTGCAGCTGTTTTTCTTTTCTCTAAATTAGTTATTTCACGCGAATTTCTTTTTAATTAGAAGATTTGTATCAAAGCTTTCGGGTATTAATATTAAGCTTGAGGTGAAGCAACTTCTACAAGGCAACTACTATTCAAAATGAGTGCAATTTCTAGGAGTTTTTTCTTTTTTTTTCAACCTTCGATGGTCTGTAAAGAAAAGACAGGTCAATACACAAAAAAAATATTTTATTACCAAAAGTAATATACGATACAACTCATTTCTCTACTCAATCACATTGGTGATTAAAGTATTTGTCATATTTATGAACACACAAGCTTTGAAATACCCTCTTCATAAAATGTTGCCGCCAATGAGTGGAAGGTAGTTGTGACGGTTTCATTGAGCTTTACGTCAATTTGGAAGCTTCGCGTCAATTTTTTTCTGCCCACCAAGCCACTGCTAATCGATAATTCAATTATGGTGAACCTTCCAGTTTCAATAACCGCTTGGTCAACTACACTCTAAAAAAAAATCTGTAAGGTTACTAAGAATTCTCTAGGAAACTCAGCTTCCATAAGTTTTTTTAGTAATGTTACATAAGAAATATGTGTATATATTACTAATTAAAGCTTAGTATCCAATACAATAATTTAAATTGCAAGCATACTATAAAAACTTCAGTAAACGTTACAAGATATATTCTAGTAATCAATACATCCACTTATGTAGTATCTTTACTAGGAAAAAGTTAGTAACTAGCAGTTTCAAAAATGTTAAACAAGAGGGCGCCACTAATTTTCTTTTAGTCAAGCATTATTTCGACTTTTCCGGAGCAGGTCGCAGGATTCGAACTCACAACCTCAAGATTAGCTCGTCTTTCAACGAGAAGTAGCGCGCTTGTCCACGCGGTCATCGGGACATGCAGATCCTTTGCGTGTAAATAATGAGGTTAAAATCTTGATCGATATAAAGCTTTCGGATATGAAGTTTTAGAAATAATTTAACGCAATTTGTATGTATGTACTAAAATAAAAAAAAAACACGTTTTTCGGTTTCTCATCGTTGCGATATTGATTCGTTATAATTTTTCGATGAAAAACACATTGATTGAATTTTCACCTTTGACCGATATCGAATCAGACTTTTATCTCTTAGTCTCGTACACTTTCAATTTACGGACGCGATCATCGGTTAGTTTTTGCTAAATCCGATTGCCGATCGAACAAATTTCGAGAAACAAAACAATGCAATAAGGGAAACTACGCATCTCTCAAAAAGATAGCCAGGTGGCGCTGTAAGCGTTACAACAATTTACTTAGTATTGCTTAGTATTTCTACAGTAGTTTCTTTAGGTTACAGATGATTTTCTAGTAAATGGTGAAAACCTGTAAAGTTACTAAGTAATCGTTAGTAAATTCAAGCCAAATTTTTTACGGTGTAGCTGAACAATGTCGTCTCTTTAACCCCCTTCTTCATGAACATCAGTTTGGTCATCTTTCAATTCTCAACAGCATTCACCAACAACGCCATCACTCAGAAGGGTGTCTCCAATACACTCGACTCATTCTTCGATGAATTTCCTTCTGCCTGCGAGAAACAGATAACAGCTCGCAATTCTCACTTGCTGCTACATTTTATGAAATGGATATTTCATATTTTGTTTATAAATATGACAAATTAATTAATCGTCAAGGTGATTATGCAAATAAATAAGTGTATTGTACATTACATTTAGTAATATATAATATTTTTTGCCTATTGACCAGTCTCATTGCTAAGATGTCGAAAGGCTTGATTTCACATTTCGAGTTCGGGAGGTCATCTATAGCTACTGTGCGGACTTACTGGCGAAATTCATTAGTACGGCAGACGGATGGAAAGCTAAGTTCTTGACCACAAAGGTGTCGACAACATTTTTTGTCTTGGGGGTAAAATATTACTAAGCCGAATTAGCTATACTCTATACCAGGGGTTCCCAACCGGTGGTACGCGTACCACTGGTGGTACACGGAAAAATTTCAGGTGGTACGCTTGATAAGTATATTCTGTATGATGATTAGTTTTTTGCTGAGCTTGTACTATGTTTTTATTTGTATGTTTTTCGACCCTGTAGGTAATTAATAAAACTCTGTAAATAAATACTTGTTTAAGCTTTTTGTTTCTCCTTTATTATAAGTATGTTATAAATAAGCAAATATCTAGCCATTAAATATGAAGCTCTCTCAGAAATTTAATTCAAAAAACCTTTGAACATTTTTAGAAGAGTTAACATTATACGGTTGCACTTAGGATTGGTGGTAAGCCAAAATTTCTGAAAAAGTCAAGTGGTACGCAGGCGCAAAAAGGTTGGGAACCCCTGCTCTATACTAGAACTAATTAAACTGGAAATAGGCATTCGGATACGTCCCCCAGACCAAACAAAAACGAAGGGAGTCCATTCAGCCAACCGGAAATCAACGATTTCTCATACAATCAGTCGGAACACGAGAATATATAGCAAAACGAAAGAAGAATTGCAGAAGGGTTAAAAGTCTGTTTCACTAGGGGGAGGCCTCAATCATCAAAGAATAGTCTTTTCCGTTCACGGTCTTTTCAGGCCCCGATCCGACTATTCATTCATCGGAAACTCCAATTTCCTGGAACCAAACTGTCCCCAACCCTTTTTCCTGATCCTGTGTAGACTCCTCTCCCGTTTTATTTGTTCAGTTTGGTTTGAGAAACGGTGGAGTTTTCCTTTCTGTGTATTTAGGGTATTGGTATTCTGGATATGGATAATGCTCTATAAGAGTGAGAGATAATCTATTTCGTTAACGGTTGTTGCCTTTTGTTTTAACGAAGTCAACAAAATCATTAAACAATGTTACTTTTCAATCCATCATATCAACTGAAAGTACTTTTCAGCATAAAACCGTTTCTCTTATTATTTTAAACAGCTGAGACGTTGTACTCTTGCCATATTTTAGCAATCCACGTTCTAGTCGCACTCATTAATAATAGTCAAAGTTAAAATATGTGGCATTAAACTATATTTTACCATAAATCCTAAAGTTAAAAAAAAGTTTAACATGATAATAGTTTTTCAGATAAAAAAAAACATTAATGTAACGAAAACAAAATGCTGATAATTGATTAATGCTGATAACTAAAATAATGATAATTTCATATGAACAAATCAATATGCTGATAATTGATTAATGCTGATAGTTAATATAATGATAATTTCATATGAAAAGCCTCTAAAAATAAATATTATATTTTTTAGGAAAGTCTAGAATCATGGTAACTTAAAATATGTATGAATTATTAAAAAAAATAAGTTGAAACACAAACGAATAAAATTAGATATCAGTCGTTCTTCTGCGTATTACAGATGTATGCCATTGAGGCATCGCACAAATTTACTACCCATCTCTTTAACTCTATCTCCATTTCATAGAAAAAGATTAGAAAAGTACATAAAACAGCGACCAGAAGAGTAAATGGAAGCACACTTCGATTTTACGCTTTAGTACGTATTGAACTAAAATTTGATTTTACGACTGGGAGCGCAGTTGGTGTAGTAAACCGTTTTGAAAGAAAATGGTGTAAAGAAAAGAGGTATGTAGGTATTGTTTGACAAAGGAAACTGGAAAATTATCTCCGCTAAAAATTTTCTTCAGAAAATCTACAATATTCTGTAGATTTTTCTAAAAAAAATCTATAGAATATTTTCTTCAGTCCCAAATACATCCATAAGGGCTCTAAAGTAAATAGTACTTGCAATAATAAAGAAATTTCATTTAAAAACTACCTGAAAAATAAACTTTGCGGACCTATCTCAGCAATCAGAAAAGCCGCTGATTCATTTGTTTCTGGCATTTTAAATTAAAATGTCAATGTCAATGTAATTAAAATGTAATGTTAAATTAATATTTATAATATGTCATATCTATTAATATCTAAAGCAAATACCCCAATGTACATGGCTATTTATAAATTTCGAAAGATATACTTGTAGTGTATAAGTGCAAAGCAGTTTAATTGCATTTTTTTTTAATTCTTAATCATTGAATGTACTATATTGCAAAGTTAAAATTACGTAATTCTCATCCATTATCAAATTACAAATACTTTTTAAAATGAGTGATTTAAATACTTTATGTGTGCTTAAAACTTATTTTTATTGCATTTAGATATAATATTTTGGCAATATAGTAAAATATTTAAGTTTGTACAGTAATCTAGTAATAGTATCGGAAACTATGTACTAAATATTTTACCTCCTGAAGGTTAAAAACTATTTTTAAAGAAATTCCAGTGCCGCCATCTAAGAGACATTAAAATAAACATATATTTCCTAATTCTGTAAGAATCAGATACCGTGTAATGAAAATACATTACAACCTTATTTTTAAAATACAATTAAAATAGAACAAAATAAGACAAATTTTATTAAATAATTCATTCTCTTTAAAATACCAACTACGTGTATCCATTATTTTAGATCGAGAAAGGGTACTTTTCCTGCACAACAATTAACTATATATACTTGTTTTTAAATAATTTAACAACTGCTGATGAATCTTCATTAAATTTTAAAATGACATCGATCCTTTATGAATCAAAATGTAAAATTTTATTTGAAACTTCATTTGAAATGTCCTTTTTAATTTTGCATTTTTTTCGGAGGGGGTCATTCAGTTTAAATATGGTTCTTTATCAGGTTCCTTTTCTAATTATCATGATTATATATTCAATTCAATTAAGTTATGATGGTAATCAAGGTACCATTTTTAAGTTTCTGTGACTCATTTCATGTATTCTTAGAAATTAAAAAACAATCAATATATTTTAAAGGCACTTGTTACTGTAATGGCTGAGTTCCTGCTAGGTGTGGCTCGCGGCGGAAAGCACTGATGCCATGAAAGAAGTTAAATATCAAAAATTCTACTGAAAGTAGAATTAAAAATTTTCTTTGAAAGTTCTTTCCCTGCAATCACAGAAATGTAATATAGTTTACAATAAAGTTCATATTTTTTTTAATATAGTACCTACCTTCACTTTTTTTTTTTTTTTTTTTTTTGAAATCCCAAGGAATCCATGATGGCAAATTATTTGCATTTTCTAATTTGCTTTAATTTTCAAAAAAAATAATTCCATCCAAACACTCCAATTACCTGTTCAAAATTTTAAATTTTTGTTAACCAGAATATACGAATAACAAAAAAAAATCAAGGATTTAAAAAACTTCTGTAGTGAATTACACCGCTTTCTCAACTATCAACCCCACTAAAGTCACAGGTCAGCCACACAAACCCTTTCTGTTGCAAATGATCCCGATTCTTCAACGATAGTCCTAAAAACAGAACCCAAAGGGGTATAGGAGCTTATAAGAACTCGCTCACAGCTCAGTGGAGCGAAGAGCAGGGGTGAATTTTATGTGGATACATTCGTTCCGCTACGACCAAGGCGAATTCTGAATACATTTTGGTCAATATTTTCAATAGAAAGCTGATTAGTATTTATTTTACAATGGAGAACTTGGCTGTGAAACGTTAATTTTTTGGTTTTATACAATTGAAGACTTCTGATTTTAAATTTTTATCACTGTCCATATAAGACGTCACGGGTTGATAACAAATTTGTGGCGTAATAGTAAGTTGTACTTTAATTATTACCGTAACCATGACAACCTGAGTGGATATTCGAATATTATTGCTGTTGACGCTTAATAAATACTATGCCTGGTCTACTAGCTTATCCTTGGGCACCTTATTATTACATGGTGCCTTATATCAGGTTGTAATGTAGGTCTTGGCGTAAAATTTACAAAACATTTTCTGCGTGCGCCATTCGTTTGCCGTCGATGTCAAATAGTGAAGCTGCATTCGCCATGTCAGCGAGAATGCCAAGCCCCACCCGACCGACGTGTCGAAAACTCCAAACCTCGATAATTTGGGATGAGTCGATGAGAATCGCAAATGTCGATAAGAGATTTCGACAATTCGAGTTGCCGACGAAGTTTTCTATTCAACGTAGATGAGAATCAGGCTCCAAATCATCCGATTTATATGAAACATGCAAATTTTCTTTCTTCATTACGTTCATACAATTAACAAAAAAATAGGAGGCTTGGAAACTATAAATTTACATTTATGTTACAGTTACAAGTCCGCATTTCGCCCAGAATTAGTCAGGTGTTACCCCCGTCACTTGTCTAGGGATTTAAAATACGAAGTGTAGTTGGCTGCGTTTAAGCCTCATCGATGGCCTAAAATAGACATCCAACTGTACTCAACACAACAGACCAGAGGCTGCGGTTCCGCACGGCGGCCGTTGGCAACCCTAGAGCACGCTTTCTACCACGCTTGGCGACTTTTTTCGGGTTCGGCAGAGCGGCCGTTGGTTTTTCCCTTTCCAAGCGGAGCGGCTGTTGATTTTTCCCTTTCTGGATATAAGAGAGGGAGAATCATGTTCGCCTAGTTTCTGAAAGATGCGAAGGAATGAAGATTTTTTCTTTTCTTAATTGTTGAATGTTGTCGGGTATTTAGACAGTTTTTTCTTTATGAGGTGTGGGAGGGTACATTAGGTACGGGGGGGGGGGAGGATTTTTGATATATAGTTGTCTCTGTGGAGTCTTTTTTTTTTTACACGTTTTGGAGGATGCGGTGCAGATCTTTAAAAAAAAAAAAAGGGTTTTCCAACCTTGGTTATGGGGTAGGCTGGCGCAGAACTTTTTTTGGTTTTAAAGGTATTGCTGGAAAACCAAAAAAGCTACACACTTCAAACTTGGTACTTGGTTCACGAATTACCAGTACGTGTCTTACGTCATTATAAGGTTTTCGGGGAAACTGCGAAGGGTCAAGGGGTAGCTGCGATAAAACTTTTAAGCAGTTGTAGAAAGTGGAAAAAAAAAGAAGAGAAGCCAATTACGCCTCGCAATTTAGAACCCTGGTCAAGGGACGAGTTCATTTTAATGATTCCAATTCTTGTAATGCTTTTAATACTTTGAATAAAATCGTGCATGTCGATATATACAGGGCGGTTATAAAATAACGCTCGCTATTCGGAGTGGTCTGTAACTTTAATGAATAATCCAAATACAAAAAACTTTGAGACATCTACTAATCAAGGCGGGAGGGGGGGAGAGATTGGAATCATAAAAAAAACTGGTCTCTTGACCAGGGTTCTAAACGACGAGACGTAATTGGATGTGTTGGCCGTAATTAGTTATAATTGGCTACGCCCCGTAATTTAGAACCTTGGTCAAGAGACGAGTTTCGTTTTATGATTCCATTCTTTTTCGAAATAAAGAAGAAACTCGTCTCTTGACCAGGGTTCTAAATTACTAGGCGTAATTAACTGTATTGGCCGCAATTAGCCATAATTGACGACGCCTCGTAATTTAGAACCCTGTTCAAGAGACGAGTTTGTTTTTTATGATTATTCTTTTTAATGATTATTTTTTAGGATTCTATTCTTTTTCCTCCTTCTTGATTAGTAAGTGTCTCAATTTTTGATGCGGGCTGGGGAGCCCAGTCGGTTAAGCACTCGCTTAGCCTGCGGAAGGTCCCAGGTTCGGGTCCGGGCATCGCCAAAATAACTGCCGACCTATAAACCCGTGCAGCCAAAAATGTCCGACGAATGATACCCCGTGTAAGGGAGTGCACGTTAAATATCCTTCAAAGTCCTAACGCTGCGTACGATGTCGCAATTAACGGTTGCGTTGGGTGCCTATTCAGGTGCTGGCTCGTCACCTGCCTGTGGTTCTAAAATACGACGCCCGTCACCAATAGCCCTCGTGTAGCTCTGGTGCGACGATAATTCAAACCTAACCTAACCTCAATTTTTGATGCATTTGAATTATTCATTCAAGCTACAGACCACTCCGAATAGCGAGCGTTATTTTATAACCACCCTGTATATAATATTATATAAATATATAAGACTAATATCTCTAGACTAATAAGACTAGACTCTATCTATAATGCCCTTTTTTTAATAAAAAAAATTGACGTTTTTACAAATCGAATAAAAAATGAACTATTTTTTTAATATGTAGTTTAGTTGTGCTGATTTTTGCATGAAATGTTTTCATGAGGTAACGTTATATAGAAACGCGCATAGTGGAACACTTGTATCGTTTAACAATTATTACAACGTTTCAATATTGTGTTTTTCAACAAGGATTTGTGTTTTTTCTAACGTCATACCATATCAATTTTGGTCATGTCATGGGTGACCATCCTTTTATGCCAGCTCCACCATGTTAAGCTCCGAAGCTAAGCAATATAAGGATTTTTAAAGATTCTGCTTCTTTGTCGAAAGAATAACCTTCGTGTCTTGTAGCTATAGTATAGGGCGACGATTATTCAAACCTAACCTATACCCTGTCTAGCCTAAATGCGAGCTTCGAAAACACTTTCTTCCCCCATTCCTTAGCTTTGTTTTCTAGGAAAGCGTCACTTCTCTAAAGCAAACGCGTTTGAGGTTCTGTTGTGGGTTGACATAAATTCCGAAATTATAAAAAGTAAAATTAAAAATTGGCTAATTCAGTACAGAATCGCTAATCCAGACACTCATCATAATCCGGACACTTTAAAATTTCGGGGAAAGTCCGGTTTAAAAAAAGAAGCTGAAAATTTAAAGTGAGGTAGCTATTTCCATCCAGTTGTATGGGTTAGTTTAAGGGGTCATAGGAGTCTTAAAAATGTGCAAAGAAGGTACAGCTGTGGAAATAAAAAAGTACCCACTAGTGATTATTTTGGCCGTTAGTCATGCTATAGAATCGGACCTTTCTGACATTCGGAACAATTAACATTCTGAGTTAAATGCACGACACAAAATTTGCATAAGGGGCCATCTTCATATTAAAAATGTTACTAACTTTAAAATTTCCAATAGCAACACCCCTTTTTGAATCCATATTTCAAATCTCTGACCTATGTTAATACGAAATGCCAAATTTTGTTAGTTTTTAAGCATTATTAGAGGAGTGAGAGACGTGCAAAGTTTAAGTCCCACAATGTTAAATGAGTTGCACACATAGAGGTTGCACATAAAAAACTATCCCGATCTATAAATAATTAAGGTAATGAAACGAATTTTTTACTGAAAAGAAATTATAATAACCCAAACAAAATGCATTCAATATTGGGGTATTTAATTTTTTTTATACTTTTAAATAATTATTATATTAATTTTTAAAAAAAATATGAATGGAAACCCCTTAATATTTTTAAAGAAATAAATTTAAGACAAGAAGTTTAAGCGAAATCCCAATTCTTAAAATTTTTTATTCATAATTAGCTGAGTAAATCCCAAAATACTTTTTAATTACCCTTTAGGGGACTGTGTATAAGATTACGTGTGTAATTGATAAATAAAGACGGCTTTGCATGCATGATTGCTTGTCATTTTAGAGATGGTCCCCAAAAGGTCCACAAGTGATTCGATTGAATAACTCGTCAAATATTCATCCAAATGTAACAAAAACTTAGATTTAAGGGTTTTCAAGAGTGCTTATCATTTCTAAGTTATTAAAATTGGGTGTTGCTGTTGGAAATTTCAAAGATCGTAATATTTTTAATATGAAGACGGCCCCTTATGCAAATTTTGTATCGTGCAATTAACTCAGAATGTTAATTGTACACAATCTCAAAAAGGTCCGATTCTATAGGGTGACTAACGGATGAAATAACCTGAAGTGGGTACTTTTTAAATTCCACAGCTGTACTACAAAGTATAGTTTGATCTTTCATGTAATTTTTTAACTACTCAATATATAAGTATGGTTTTTTTATATGTAATTCTATAAGACTTATTTTCTTATTTAGCTTTTTGTTTATTATCATTTATTTTAGTTTTGGCTAAAGTTTCATAAATTTTAAAATTTGTTTTATATTAAATAAATCTTGTAGACCTAACCTAACAGATTAGAAGAATTCGGCATTTCTCTGATAACTTTGAACAGCTGTAGAATTTTTTTTATGCTTTTAATCCAATATGATATGCTAACCATAATTTCATTTTTTAAAAAGTAAAATACAAGTTAAAATTTTCCAAAACGAAATTGTCAAAAGCAAGCGAAAACTTGTTTATGTTATCTTTGACTTTTTGACGGATATTTACGACTTCCTTTCCATGGAACAGGGAGATATTCCTGTCACCCCCTGACCCATCGCAGGGGTGAAAGGGGGAGGCGAGTGCATTGACACTTTGCCGGGGAAGGGGCTGCATTTTGTCCCAGACAGCGTGGCGGGAAGAGAGCAAAAAAATACCAGGGACGGTCAAAACAAAAGTTAAGTGCAGTTTAAAAGGGCGGGAATTACTTGCAAAGATGGATCGACTTTCCTTTCCTTACAGGCTTATCTCACTAAATTAAGTAACAACATTAGAATAGTGAAAGTTGCCTAAATGCAATATGAGCTTATGTATAATGTTATAATATCCTAAAATAATGTTTTCTTCCTATGCGGGCTTTCTTTAGCATATGTTTTAAACAACCAACAGCACAGCAAGAAGTTGCATTTAAAAATTTTATTAGTAAAATATTCTTAGAAAACTTATTTTCGAATATTTCGGAAGTAATTCCATGCAACAAACCGTTTGAGCTGTTGCCATCCACGACGTGAAACTACCCCATTACCTTACATTTATTTGAACTGTAATTCCTCCAAATAGCAATTTTCGGAGGGGTTTGTTTCAGCCGATTCAACTATTTATATGCTAGCTTTCGAAGATTCTGAAAAGAAATATACAGACAGAGCGGTTTTCGAATGTCCATCTACTGACCTTGAAAAGTTTGTATTTTCAAGTCGGAATTCGGAAGTAACATGGGTCAGAGCCGAGTGTGTGTTGGGGGGGGGGAGGGGGGGTATTTGGATCAGAACCATTGAGATAGCAAGTCCATGATTCGTATTTCATCTTCTTTCTAAACTATTAACAAAATAATAATTAAAACTGTAAGATGTAAGTGTCCGTCACCCACTTCCATAGCCGAAACTACAAATGCTGCAGGCAAATGTGATACACCAACCTTCTTAAGTAAAACCGTCACAGAAGCTTTAATGACACACAGAGGGAAGGGACACCCAGGGCGAAGGCGGGAATCGAGCTCACACTTGGTACCAGGGTGGTAACAAAATCCTTGAAAAAAAGTTGGAAAGTTTTGAAATAAAAATCTATTTTTCAAGTCCAGATGCTTGAAAATGAACCTGAGTATATAGGGTAAAAAAAAGTCTATATTATTTATTGCAAACTCGAATCGTATAAAATTTTTCCTAACATCAATTTTTCTCTTTATTACATAAAGTATCATAAATTTTTTAAACCCTATGTTTCTAAACAGTCATTAATATCTACAGTAGAACTTCAATTATCCGAAGCGGTGATGATTTTCTAAATGTTAGAAAAAAAATCCAGCTGGCCTATTTTTTGCTGTTTGTCTTTATTAGATGTCATATGCCTAGTAGGTTTTTTTTGCACCGACCAAAAAAATTACTAAGCATGGCATCCAACGGAGACGTACGGAATATTATCTTTTGATCAAGTGTCCGTTAGTATAGATAGTTAGTAGAACAATTTAAACCTGCTGTTTACGAAAATCAAAATACAAAAACTCCCTGATATTTTGCGAAATTTAACAAATTCCCTGACAATTCCATATTTCCAGAATTAAAAAGTTCCTGAGAATTCTCTGATTTCCAGGTTCTGTTACTACCCTGGCGTACAGTGCGCAGACTGGTTAACTTAACGTCCTGAGATCCAAACTACTAGGCTACCTGGGCCCCTAAAGCATAAGAAGTCATTTTTAATTAGAATTAAATCACCATTGCCCTCAAAAACAATCACTAGAGAAAATTTATTTCTTTTAATTAATAAACTAAAAGAAATTAATTTTTGTGACGTAATTCATTGTGAAGTGACGTTAAATATGGTTAAAAAAGAAATTCTTCGCTTGTATGTTGATGTGAAATGTCTTGCTTCTATTTGAGAGCGAGTAATATTATATATTTGTTAAATTATTTAGCAAACCATAAGAAACAATTATTGAATTTTCGAAAAAAATAAAGGAAACTAGCCAAATTTATAAGAGTAAATGCCTCCTAGAATGAAACATTTTAAAGTAACATTTGCACACTGATTAAGGAGGTATGGGACACTTTTAACTTTTTTTTTTAATATTGCAGATATCAATATAATTTTTTTTCATAAATGTATACTAAATATACTTACACTTTTAGATAGTCAAAGGTTTTAAATTATCATTATTTTTTTTATAAAAAAAAACAAAATGTGTTAAAAAGTGATGCTTCTTATTTTTGTTATAAGTCACAAAACTATTTATTGACAAACAAAAATTTAGCATTTTTATAAACAAAAAAATGTATTTAACAAACTGTCTTTACCGATTTCTGTTATTTGCCATAGTTTTTTTTTTAAATATTGAATTTTTTTTTAATAATTTCGCAGGTTCACTTTTATTATAAAAATTAATAAATAAAAAAAAAAATTATTTACAACTAATCCCTAAAGACAAATTAAAGATATATGTTTAAAAAATATGTGTGGAAAATTTTAACACTCTATGGGCAGTAGATTTTGAGTTATATCAATTTTAAAGTCAAAAAATCATCGAAAACACAATCAAGGAGAAAAACAGCTTCGAAGTTAATCCCTTTCCTTACTGAAGCGCTCCAAACCGCCCGAACAACTAAGGATTCGATAATGTTATTCCTATCAAATATTACGAGGAAGCAAAAGTTATAAACGTGGTTGGCCAACACAGATGTCATGACACAAAAAGCTACATATCTCACGTTCTACTGCAGATATAAATAACATTTTTGTTTTATATTATTCTAAAATATTTGTGTTATTTTTTAAGATAATAATTATTTTTTTGTTGATTTTTTTGAAGATTTTGTGTCCTATACCCCCTTAATGATACTAAACTATTGTTATTTTAGAGTTAGTTATTACGTGGATTTACAAACGACGCTGAGTAATACAGTAACGATAGAGCCGATGATAAGCGGTTTGGTTTTATTAAACTAAGAACGATCACCCGGAGACTATTAGCAACAGACCTTGTGAGTTTTGGGACTACGGTCTCGGGTCGACTTACTGAACTGTGGTTCCAAATCGCAATTTATGAAACGATACCTGAACTGGCGCCCACCACAAATTTGTAGGAACAACATAAGTATGTGCAGTTCGGTCTTTTGAAAATGACAGATTTAACGTGCACCAGTTCCCTATAAACAGCAGTATCTAGTGTCGGGATTATTTTTTAAACACGATCAAATCCGTAAAATACAAAAGTGCATAATTTAAACTATACATGGTAATTTGGTAATCTATACAAATTATTTAAAAATTATTATTTAAAAATTAATTAAAGCATAGCTCGAAATCCCCCCCCTCCCCCCTCTATTTGCGGTTGAGCTATCAAGTCAGCCCCCCCCCCCCCATGCTGATGTTCGAGATCCGCTTCTCATCGTTAACATTTAACTTAAATATTTAAATCCAAATTCTAATATAATCCCCACTTGGCAAACAGATATTATTTAACTAGCGAAAAACATTAATATTTTTATGGACATTACTAAACAATAACGTAACAAAAATATAAAAAATAAAACATTTTGATCTGACTATAAATTATTTTTAAAAAATCCATCCTTAAAAATATAAATGAGAAGTGAAAAAAAAATAGTTTTGCTTATTCAATAAGAAATTAGATAAGTAAAAGATCGAATCAAAGTCTACCGAAGAAGCACTGTTCAATAGCCGTATCAGTAACTCCTATGAAGATGCTTCTGATCGTCAACATTTGACATAAATATTTAAATCCAAATTCTAATATAATCCCCACTTGTCAAACAGATATTATTTAACTAGCGAAAAACATTAATATTTTTAAACTAAACAATAACGTAACAAAAATAAAATATAAATGGGAAGTGAAAAAAAAATAGTTTTGCTTATTCAATAAGAAATTAGATAAGTAAAAGATCGAATCAATCAAAGTCTACCGAAGAATACTGTTCAATAGCCGTATCAGTAACTCCTATGAAGATGCTTCTGATCGTTAACATTTGACATAAATATTTAAATCCAAATTCTAATATAATCCCCACTTGTCAAACAGATATTTATTTAACTAGCGAAAAACATTAATATTTTTAAACTAAACAATAACGTAACAAAAAAAAACATTTTGATCTGACTATAAATTGAATTAAAAAATCCATCCTTAAACATATAAATGGGAAGTGAAAAAAAAATAGTTTTGCGTATTCAATAAGAAATTTGATTAGTAAAAAATCGAATCAAAGTCTACCGAAGAAGTACTGTTCAATAACCGTATCAGTAACTCCTTTGAAGATACTTCCTGTTTCTAATGCTTAACTGAAATTTTCCCCAAGTTTCCCCTTTAAACGAACAGCTTCTACATAAATACTATTTATCGCTCTTTACTTGGCGCTATTTTCTCTCCGGTCGCCAATCGGCCACCCTGCGGAACCGCAGCCAGACCAGACTCCAAAATCAAAAAATATTCAATTCTTTTACATTTTCTGCCATTAAATTTAACTGATTGTTTAAAACAAAGACGATGGGTTACTTATAGGAACCCTTTTTGCAAAACCAGGCCAAACTACATTTCACAAGAAAAAATCATTTCTTTCCAAGTCGGAGACCCGTTTGCTTGGACACCTGACTTGTTTTGCAGCTCTTGAGGGGCCCTCAAAAGGTCTTTATCTTATTATTCTGGCATTTCAAGGGGCCGTAAAAGCGAAGATAAGGAACAAAATGGGTGGGTTTTATCTTCTGTCCCCTTTTGCTGGGCAACACTTGTTGCTTATTGATAAATAAACGTGGAAGGCTGCGGTTCGGTTCTAGATAGAACCAGTCATTGAGGAAAAAAGTATGTATCATTTATAAAAAGGTCCTCATTATGCTTTTTTCCTTTTTTTTTCAAGTAAATTGCATTTAGTTGTAATAGTTTCACCCTTGTGCCTCATTTCTTCACTTTGTAAATATTTTTGGCTTTATGTATTGGTATAAGGATTTGGTTTACTTAAAGGTTATAGCATATATAAGCTTGAGATTTAAAATTTTAATTCAAACAATAAAAAAAAATTATTTTTCAGAATTTAAGTACTTCAAAAGGTAAGTACTCAATATTTTTAAAAATACAATCTTTAAACAGTGTCATTTATGCTCTCAATAGAAGGCCAAAATCATTTATAAATGGCCTTTAAATTCCTTTTTTTGAATCGAAAAATACATGTATTAGACTTCTTGCATATTCAATTCCCAAAGTTTTTCTGTGAATGGTATTCCACTTAGATAACTAAATTCATTATACTTCTAGGCACTACAGTAGAATGGTTCTTTGCAAGTCTTTTAAACACAGTATTTTGATTCTCAAAGTTGGATTTGAAAGAACTTGTGCATTTAGAACATTACTTACAACATCTGGAACAAGTACCAATCCAGCATGGGATATGGCAAAGCCATTTACAGACATTCCAAGTTTGCCAATGCTACCTTTTGTCGGCACAGCTTGGCATTATATGCCAATTGTTGGTAAGTAACTTAGTAACTAATAGTATGCCATCATGTCACTAAACCAGGCTTGCTGTTAGCTGGAAATAAGGAATGAGTATCTGACATAATCTCGACAAACCAGAATCCTAACAGTTTCAAAATCCTAACAAACCATTAAATTAATACTGCCATGCAATTTAAGTAATGATTTTTACATGATTATTTTTGCATTTGGAAAGAGGGAATTTTCTTTCATTGTATTTTAAGTATAAAAAAATTTTTGGTTTGAAAAAGGGACAACAAACATTTTATATATTATTTAAAATATGTATTCTAAATTCGAGAAATAAACAAAAAATATGTATTTCTAGTGTCATAATTCTGGCTTGTCAGGATTTTGTCCCAGATCTTAAGGAATAAATAGAATTGTCTTGGAAAATTAAATTGATCAAATGTGGTACGGGAAAATCGTTAATCCTCACTTTTTTTAAGAAATTAGGAAATTTTATGTTAATTTACTGTTTAAATTTTTTAACAAATAATAAATGGGGGGGGGGTTAAAGAATAATTAAAGACCTTTGGAATAATTAAGGTATAATTCATAAAAGCATAAGCACTTTTTTAAAATTTGTTTCGAGCATGTTATTCGGGTGTTTGTCTTAACTGTTAAATGCATGCGCCTTTTGCATAACTAGTCATTACTCTTCTGTTTAAAAATAAAAAGGTATCCAGAAAATTGGAAGAAAAGATTTTTTGACTTTGAGTCTTCATTAGTAGACATCCTGAATTGTCATTAAGAAATCAGAAACCACCTACATGTCTTACTTTACTACCAGTTTTGAAGGTGACTAGTTGCTAGGGTGGGCCGAAAAAAACTTTTTATTTTATTTCGGGTCGCTATAGTGAAGAAAAGTTGCCATTGTTAAAGACATGAAAAATGCATGAATTATCATTTTTTTATTACTTTATCTTCCGTTCGGGCAACGCCATCAAAGTTGGAAAAAATTGTCAAAAAACTAAATTTTTTATATTTTTTTATGCACGATAGATGTTTTTAGTTGTGTTCCTATATCATGAATTAACTTCTAAAAGTTCGTAAAATCAATATAATATGCACTTATTGTACATTTGCGTCAGATCTGTCAATTTTGCAAAAACTAAGAATTTTCCTCATTTTGTACTTCGTTGGGTGGCCGGAAGATCTGACACAAATGTATGATAAGTGCATATATTTTGATTTTACTTACTTTTAGTAGTTAATTCATGAATAGGAACGCAACTAAAAACATCTATCGTGCTTAAAAAATAATAATAATTTTTGTTTTTTGACAATTTTTCCCAACTTTGATGGCATTGCGCGAACGGAGGATGAAGTAATAAAAATATAATAGTTAGTGCATTTTTCATGTCTTTACCAATAGCAACTTTTCCGCACTATGGCGATCCGAAATAAAATAGTTTTTTTTCGGCCCACCCTTCTAGTTACCTTAAGGTTCCTAGTTATATAAGGGCCTAAATCTTGTTGTATGAATCTGTGACTGTAAAGCTCATAATAGAAAATTAGTACCAGATTTGTCATTTATGCAAAAATTAATTATGTTGGAAAAAACAATGGTTTCTTGAAAGACTGCAAAAATATCAGGCCCCGCTAAAGAAATTAATAAAAAGTTTTTACTGTTAAAAAAAAGTGCTATTTTACTTTGAACTGGTGGTTGATCTTATTTGGCATACATAATTATCAACTTTTTTATTTGACTTAAAAAAATTTTTGGTTTGTAATAAATAAACCTTTTATCATCTTTGTTTTATTGATATTGATTGGTGAGGATTGTTTATTTTAATGTTTTACTTTCATCCAAAAATTTTGCTTAAAATTATATCTTCTAACAGAGTCAAAGATGTTCTATATTTCTTGGTACTTCAAGACATTTTTCTTGGTTGCATTGAAATCTTTTTTATTTTAATTATTTAAAAATTGCAGTATTTTAATGTGTAGGAATTTTTAGTAACAATAAAAATTATTGCATTCATTATTAATTTCAATGTTTTACAATTGATACTAATATTACATATGGGGATTTTATATTTGTATGATTTCATATGAAACGAGCCATAGCAAAATTACCTTGCTTTACATAACCTTCAGGAACTTGAATCTTTCATGTTACTCACAATCTACCAATTCTTATTCCAGGTCGGTACAGACCAGACCAGCAGCATATTGCAAATAAAGACAAGAAAAAAAGACTGGGAGACATTCTTCGGGATAAGGTTGGCCCTCTGGACATTGTGGTCTGCTTTACTGCCGAAGATCTTCAAGAAATCTTGAGAAATGAAGGAACTTATCCTAACAGAGTTGCATTTACCACTGTTAAGGCATACAGAGCGATGAGAAAGCAGTGGTACAGTACATCAGGGCTTCTATCAGTGTGAGTTTAGTAAGGTGCTGGTAGAAAATACTTTTGTTAATTTCTTAAGCTTTATGCCATTTTACAAAAATTAGCAGTTCAAAGAATTATTTTTGATTTGTACGGTTTTGCTAAAACATTTTTGAATAATTTAACAGATTGTCGTAAAACATAAAACAAATTATCATGTAGTAAAGTTTTACTCCATCAATTTAATTTCTCTAAAGAATATCTCGTTGAAATCTTTGGAACTGAAATATACTTTAAAATTCTTTGAAAATACCCTTCTATTTAAAATGGTTTCTCAAAAACTAAAATGAATAAAATTTACTCTAAGAAAGAATTTTGTAAATGATAACTCAATAATTTTATAGCAGAACCTTCAAAATCAACTTCTTAAAAAATATGAATTGCGTCGCCACTTAAGGTACCTTTTTTTTAAAAACATCTGTTAGAATATCTAATTTTAACAGCTTTTAACAACAATTTTTCCTTTTAATATCAGCTTTTTATTTTCAGACAAGGCAAAGAATGGCATCACCTAAGAAGCAAAACACAAAAACATTTATTGAAACCAAAAGTTGTTATTGAATACTTGGAGCCAATACAGGATGTAGCAAGAGATCTAGTCAAAAGAATATATGAAATCAAAAATTCTAAAAATGAGGTCCCAAACTTGTTGATTGAGTTTTACAAATATACTCTAGAATGTAAGTAACACTTCTTTGAAATAATAGTTAATCAAATTCAAATTTAGGAGTCTATTGAAATGCATTCAATAAACTTTTTTTAAAAAATGCTTAATTCTTTACTGTTTACTAAAAGATAGAAGTTACGTTCAAATGTCCCTACTAACAAGATTAATCGAAGCCATGCCACCCCGGGCCATTACCATTCTTCATGAAGTATTTTATCTTGTCGTGGATTGTGATTGTGCATTCACTTAATATCTGACGAGGCGTCAGTGGTTTAAATCAAATGTTTTGGTTTCTAAGAGAACCAACTTATTAATTGTAAAGGATATTATGATGCAAACAATTAAAACAATTTTTTAAAATATCTTTAAACCAAAATATGATCATATATCAAGTGGTCACTGAAACACACAATCATTTACAAATAAAAAAACTTCGGGGGAAGTCATGGTGAGAGGCATTGTTCGGTTCATCTGCATATATGTTCCTGTACGTAGGGACCTAAATTGTAAAATAAGGTTTTGATGTTCTTATTATTTTAATTATGCTTATCTTTGAAGGATTCGAAGCTAATTATATTTATATTCTCATCATACCGACAATCCTTTTTTTAATTGCATTATCTGTGAATTGCAACTGAACTGCAACTTACTGAACTTAAAAAAAAGCAAAGGTTTTATTAAGCAAGTAATAATAGCCTCACCTTTAATGTAATAATTTATTATACTTGTTATTGAAAAATATTTTGAATATTTTTATTTTACTAGCCAGTAGTAGTATTTGAAAACTATTTTTGTTGTAATTTAGGTGCATAATTTCTGCTAATAGCTTCCTTGAATGTTGTAATATTAAATTGAAGGTTCTGTTGTTCTTCTGTTGAATCATCTGTTTAAAGAGCAAATGGGTAGCAAAGGATACTGGTAGTATTAAGCAAACTTGATAAGTTTATTTAAAAAATTGGTCTTATGAGCTATTCTGATATAAATGACTCAACTAAAATTAATATTTTAAGTTGCTATCACACAAGCAATTTTGGCTTGGCAACTCTTTGAACTCTAAAACCTTAAAAAGAGATTTCATTTTTTTTAAAATTTAACCTCTGGTGATACTCATAAAGCTAAACCGGTCTAGTGCGATTATCTCGTCATGAAGCAGTGATGCTAATCAGACTATTTCTATTAAGTTACAAATGCTGTCTCGGTAAAATATTAAATATTTCACATACTTTTTTTTTAGCTGTAGCATACATGGGACTTGACACCAGATTAGGGTGTTTGAAAAGCAATCTATCTCCCGACTCTGACGGAATGAGAATTATCCAGTCTGTATTGACCCAATTCGATTGCATTGTGAAGCTGGAAGCCTTTTCTGGATACATTCAGTTTTGGAAGTATTTCAACACTCCAACCTGGAAAAGGTTCACTGCAGCCGCTGATGTTTATGCAGAGTAAGCAAGCTTGTTCCTGATTGGTGAGGGTATACTGCAGTAACCCCACAAATTAATTGGGCCATTTTTGCACTGAAATAGTCAGACATTTTGCATGCTTTTTTGTAGGAGTTCTTACAGCAATGTTCCAAGTCATTAGTCTAGTTACTGCAGTTTACCTGCCTGTGTTTGTTGTATACTTTAAAAATAAGCTAATTTTAATTTTCTGTTGCTTTTAAACAGGGGTTCTTTTCAGTCTTAAAAATAACTTGTAAAACTACTTTGTGTACCCTTATCATTTGACCTATTACATGTATCAGTACAGAATGATACTTAATGCAGGAAAGGCACTACATTTTTGCTCATGAAGCTCTATGAGATTATTTCATTTAGGTTTTTGACCACTTATATTAAAAAAAACTTGTTCAAAGATTGATTTCAATTTTATAGAAGTTATTCTATTTATACTATAAAATTATAATCTTTTATATATTTTTTTAATTTCTTATAAACTTGTAAAATAAATACAGTTATGCACACACATGATTTGTCAATATTAGCTTAATTATATTTAAATGGATTCTGTAAGCTATAAAAAGTAGCAAATTATACTACCAAATAACTACCTTTTAAAATATTGGAAGTAAACATTAAAATCATAAGTATTTGCTTACATTTGAATGCGTTTTTTTCTACAGCAACAGTTTTATTTGTTTTATAGTTATTATATATTTTATCTTTTTATTTTCTTTAGAATTGCATTTAGGCATATCAATAGAGCCTTATCTGATTTGGAGCACATAGAATATGATTCAAACAAAAAACTTACCCTCATTCAAGCATTGATGATAAACAAAGAGTTAGATGTTAAGGATATTATGGTCATGGTTGCTGATTTGCTCATGGCTGGCATTGAAACTGTAAGTATTTTTTCTGAGAAATAAGTACATCAATACCAAACATGTTTATGTCTAAAGTTATAGTTATAACATGGATTATCACCATAAGTAGAGAAATATTCCAGCGTAATTTTTTGTTCAAAGTTTAACATTCATGAACTCATACTGAAATGTCCTTTATTTTTTAGACCTCTCACAGTTTGGGATTTCTGCTATATCATTTGTCAAAACACCCAGAGAAACAAGATAGGTTATACCAAGAAATCATTCAACATCTGCCCACCAAAGATATGAAAATTTCAGAGCCAATTCACAGTGAACTTGTGTACCTCAAAGCTTGTATCAAAGAATCATTAAGGTAAAGTGTTAACTCTTTATATTCTGTAAAAAAAAAATAATAATAATCAACAGAAGTTCCAACAATAAATATTTTTTAAATTAAAAAAATATTGCATTTCAGTAGGAAATATCTTCATGTAAAGTCCTTCTGATTACAACCCATACTTCAAAAGCAATTTCTTTCCCTACACCCTTGTGTGTTCCCTACACCTGGTTTCCCAGAAAACAATGTACTATTTTTGTTTATTCTCCACCCTACTTGACTTTGGAAAACAATTGCAATTGGGTCATAAACAGAACCTCAAACAAGATAGATTTTAAACAGCGATGATCTCTCAGTTTCTTAGAAAACTACATGAAGGGGCAAGGGAGGTTAGCATTTTCAAATCAAAAGGACTATGTCCCTTTATCAGAAGGACTATAACCAGAGTAAAAAGATGCACAACTATTCTATTGCTTTGTATGCTTAATTATTCAATGAAAAGGTGCTTAAAAATATTTGCTGCAGGGCACATCCACAATGCTAATGTGGGTTTTGATGTTGAATGTTATTTTTTACTCAATGATGATTTTTTTTCTTAAATATCTAGGGAAAGTCCTTTTTATAGCATTTTCCATTGCTTATATACAGGATGGTTATAAAATAACGCTCGCTATTAGAAGTGGTCTGTAACTTTAATGAATAATCCAAATGCAACGAACTTAGAGACACTTACTATTCAAAAAGGTGGGAAAAGAATGGAATCATAAAAAATAATCTCTTCTCTTGACCAGGGTTTTAAATTACACAGCATAATTGGTTGTGTTGTCCATAATTGGCTACGCCTCGTAATTTCGAATCTTGGTCAAGAGAGGAGTTTCTTTTTTATGATACATTCTTGATTAGTAAGTGTCTTAATGTTTGATGCATTTGGATTATTCATTCAAGCTACAGGCCACTCCGAATAGCGAGTGTTATTTTATAACCACCTTGTTATATATATTTTTTTTGTCAAACCTACATGTGATTAAAAAAAGGGCTATCTAAGTGTAGCAATCCTATAAACATAGAATATACAACTGTGCTTATTACATTTTAAATATTACAATATTGTTTTACTTAATTGTAATAACTTTAACTTTATATATATTGCATGGAATCGGAACAGAAAAAAATACATGCCTTTAAATAGATCTCTGTTTTGATGAGGATACTTATCAATATGCGAAATTAAGCTTGCTTAATCAAGAATAAAAGTAACATTTGTAGAAGATAATTGATTGCATTATTGTAATATTAGGTTGGGTTTTTTTTAGATTGAATCCAGTGGTTGGGGGTACAGCTAGGCATTTAGCACATAATACTGTATTGTCTGGATATCAAGTGCCTGCTGGGGTAATAAAGCCTTTTGTTTACATTTCCTTAAAATATGAATTGTTGGAGTAAAGAAATATCATTAGGTGTTTTTTTTTTAAATCTATATAGTATATATCTAGCATAATATAAAATTTGTATAATTTTCATTTTAAAATAATTTATTAGCATTTAAACCTTTCCACTCTTTTGTCGCCGTATTTGCTCCATAGCAAAACGGAAAGAAGTTGGCATTTTTTCTTGGTTGTCATAGATAAAAATTATATGTTTCTGGTTTGGTTGTTGACAAAGTCTTGTTCTTGGGCTTTCGAAACTAAGGAAGAATGTGTCTCAGTATCTCGCGTGACATGGGAGGAAGTGATGTTAGTTTAGGTTTATAAATGCACAGTGAGATTATACCAAAACCGAGCTTAAGTTTGCAGCAGAGAAATGTACTGAGCGGAGGAATCTGAGTAAACAGCCCGGCTGGCGCCGCAATTTCGCGTACTCTAATTGGCTGCTCCTTTCGACCCTGATATTCGTGCGCCCTGTTACGTCAAAATCAAAGGAAAAAATTATTAAAATAACACTATAAACGGAGGCTTAACTAATAAAAATAATAAATTTATGTCTTGAAATAACAAAACAATTCGTTTATTGAATGTGAAATACCTTTTTGTATTCGATTCTCGCACTCAAAAATGAGAACTATTTACCCTTTTTCTCGTAGAACATTTGTATACTGCAAACTTAAGGTCGGTTTTGGTATAGTTTGAAATATCGTCACACTAGAGCTACACAAGAGCTATTTTCCACCCAATTTTAAACCACAGTCAAGTGACGAGTTGACACCAATATGAATGACAATCCAGTTTATAAAGTTTTATAGCAATAACTTTATAGATATCAGACTTGTCCAACTCATATGGGGGCGCCAGAGGATGCCGCGATCGTCATAGTAACTCTGGAAAGAGGGAAGCGGAAATAACTGAGACTGTGTCGATGGTATTAAAAAACTAGGGAAGAGGAAAGATATTGTTGTATTAGAGTACATTTTTGTAACTTTTTTTGTATCAATTGATATTCAAAATTAAGTTAAAATGTAAGTAAACAAACTTCTAAATACTCCATCGTATTGTTTGGTGTTTCGCGTCAGCTTGAATTTCTTATCACAATAAACTGACGAACATCTACAAATTATATGGCATTTTATTTATTTTATAAAAGAAAAAATACATAATCGATTTTTTTTAATAGTCGTGTAAATTAAAAACTACTCGGGAACTAAAACTATACACGCTAATCCCAGTGTTTCAAGTTTATTTTTTTACCCAGCTGATTAATAATACAAACCAGCAGGAATAATATTAAAACTTATACCAATGTCTAAGAAAATATAAATTTTATCTTCTGATACATCAATTTGCATTCGAGTATTGTAAAGATCACACTTCATCCAACTTTTCTGGGGATGCCAGAGGGCGCCACAAGCGTCGTAATAACTGTGGAAGAAGCTAAACTAACTGTGACTGTGTCAGGGTTGTTGAATAACTAGGGAAAACATAAATATTGTGTATTTGAGAGCAGCTTTTATTTAATTTTTGTTTGTATGAATTAATATTTGAAAGTAAAAATGATATTAAATTAATATTAACAACCTTTCATCGTATTATTTTATGTGCGTGTCAGCTTTGTTTTCTCACAAGCATGAAGTGATGAACATCTACAAGTACAAGCATCTGCATCCGCCCAGCTTATTTTTAACGCTTTCTCTGCACAGGATTTTTGTTTCCGTGTAATATGTGATAGGAATAGTGTTATCGAATCCTTAGTTGTAGGGCCACCTGGGCGATTTTAGGAGTGAAAAGGTTAAAGTTAACCTTAAAAAAAGATAACTTCTTCATTTATTCCTTTTAGAACATAGCCTTGTGGAGATCTTGTGGACCAGTAATTAAACCCGACCCAAACCAAGCCTTTAAGAGCTAATAGAATGCTAGATCAGTTGCAATAAACTTGCCAATTTGACCAAGACTGTACTTTTTAATTAAAATAACAAGTATAATACCAATAACTTAAAAAATATACTTCAGATAAATGACATTATGTAATGCTCCATGACTTTTAGCTGCAGAGTGGAAAGGGTTAACATTTGTATAGTTCTTGCTATAACCCAATACACAGTTATTTTACCCAGTCAATATTAAAACTCTAATGGATATCAGAAAGCATGACCAATTTCTCCTGCAAAATAGTGCAGTCATGCATTGTAGCAAAAAGTTGACATAATTTAGTGACACATTTGGAACTGTTTTTTGCTAAGTAATTGCGATAGTTCTAAAAGAACATTTGCAGGAACCAAACACCAGCAGCAAAGTAACCCTGCACAAATCGCATTTTCCTAATATTGAGCTTTCCATTCAATATGTATTATAGATCGTTAGTCATCACCTGAATCTATGCTCTGCCTCACAAAAAAATATCCTAAGTTTATTGAACATTTATGACTGCCTATTTCAAGACTATGTGAGGATCTTTAATGCAGCAAAATATTAACAAAAATCCCAATGTTGCTAAAAACAGAAATATGCTCTTCAATGGAACAAAGTGGTTAATTAACTTAAGAACCATTAACTAATTTGTGTGAATCAAATTGTCCATTGCTTTAATTTGTTTGCATCAAATAAAAATCAATGTGTGTATTTACCCTTACTATTAATTCCAGACTCTAGCTACTGTACCTTATCAGGAACTTTTTACTGATGAAAGGTACTTTGTTAGTCCAAATGAATTCATTCCAGAGCGATGGTTAAAAAGAGGACAAACACATCCATTTGCTTTTGTGCCTTTTGGTTTTGGACCTAGAGGTTGTATTGGCAAGAGGCTGGCTGAGCTTGAAATCATCTGTGCTGCAACTGAAGTAAGTTATTGAAATAAATATTATACTCTGCAGTAGATTTTAACCCTTTGAATGATATAAACATGTCATCTGACTTTCGAATTTTCCAGCAACACGCATATTTGTTATAATATTAATTTTATAAGTTTACTAAATTTTAAATTTAAAGATGGAGCAATCATTAATAATCATCTGCTACAGAAATACAATTTCAATCAATTTTATAAATTTTATTTTAAAATATTAATTTTCAGTTATTATTTTACATTAGAATCTCTGTCAAAACAAGCTTACATTTCAATCAAATTGTGTGTCTCTCAGAGGTTCAAAACAGTTTTTAGTGTTTTGCAATATGACAAATGCATAAAAATCTGTTGTTTTATTTTAATTTAAAACTAATTTTGTGACTATATAATTTCCCCCCTTGTGAAACTTAAATTATTCTGTAGTTTAAAAAAAAACCTTTTACAATATTTCAGTATTTTCTTAAGGAAGTTTTTATTTTGTGATATATTTACTTGTAGATTTTGAGACACTTCAAAGTTGAATATCATTATGAAGATATAGGAGTGAAAACACTTCTGGTCAATGTTCCTGACAGGAAGTTGCGCTTTAATTTTATTAAAAGATAATAAGTATGAACTTGTGCAACTTTTATTTATGTTATGTTCATTAAATTAAAAAATTATATTTTAATAAAAAAATTTGTTATGTCATGTGCTTATGATACTTTGTTTATTTTTCTCTGTTTAATGAAGGGATGTGATGGCAATTTTTTAGAGAATATTCCTAACTAATGATGGTTTGTGTTTTGTGGCCTATTTTAAAATGGTCACCCTGTAGGTTTTATCAGTTTTTATTTTTATTTTACAGGAATGGTACTATTTGACATGAGTAATGATCATGTCAAATAGTACTACTACCTTTTTTGTACAAAAAGTTTGATTTAAAAAAAAATTATAAAATAAAATAATTTTTTAACGTCGCACAGACCATTTACCCTTACTCTATCTTGCCCCGAAAACGGTCCAACTAAGATTACAAAACTTTCTAACCCTATTTCCTGATTAGGATAAATAAAGAACTTAATATAAGGGCATTTCCACGTGTGACTGACACTACATCAGAACAATTTAACCAATTTCGTTTGTATTTTTCATAATTATTTTCTATTTATTAAAAAAAATATATGTCAGTATACCCCTGAGCATATAGTATTTTTAGCAATCAGTAAAAACTTTTTAAATTTAATATTAAACTAAAAAATAATAAAAATGTCCTGATGTGACTGATACTACACGAAAGCTCATAGATTTTTGGCCATCATAAAAAATTCTAATTTCTTCTGATTGTGCAGGAAATCAGCATTCTACCACTACTTATTTTACGTATAAGGTTTGAGGATAAATATATTAATTGCCAAAAAAGTATTGAAATACCATAGCAAGTAATTTATTAACATTTTGGTATGTGACTGACACTACATTCAATTCGTGACTGACACTACATTGCGAATTGTATCACAGTTATGGAATTTTAAGCAATAATAACACAACATATGTAAATAATTTTGAACATGGTAAGTTAAAAATTGCATAAATGGTAAAATTATGGTTAGAAAAAGTTACACAACGTCCCCTAAAGTAGGTTTCTGGTAATTTCTAAAACTCTAATTTCTTCTTCAAAATGCAGTAAATCAACATTCTTCCAGTGCTTATTTTAAGTATGAGGTTTAAATCTAAATAATTTAATTGCAAGAAAGTATTGGAATGTCATAGGAAATAATTTATTAACACTTTTGTATGTGACTTACACTACATTCAACTTGTGACATACTACATCACGTGAATTGTATCACAGAAATGGAAATTTAGGCAATAATAACAAAACATATGTAAATAGTGTTGAACACGGTAAGTTAAAAATTGTGTACACGGTAAAAATATAGTTAGAAAGAGTTACACAAGCTCCCCTAAAGTAGGTTTCCGCTAGTTTCTTACTTCTTTCGTCAATAGCATTTTCTGAAAAACCTTCCTTCTCAGGCCACGCAAAAAGACTTCCCGACCATTGCAGATGTTTCAGTTTTATTGAATAAGCATCTCTACTTAACATTTGCCCACAAAATATTTAACGATAATTTAACTACAAAAGGAAATAAAGCTCTTTTTCCAGCATCAAGTTCATTTTCAGAATTTTGTTGAGAGGTATTTCTTTTTACAACATTTAAATTTGTTCAATTAGCCGTGTAGTATTTTGGGGGATTTAATGAAACATTGGCAGTTTTAAGTAGGTATTTGTTTAATTAAAAAAAAACCGGAGCAATTTTTGAGTGTCAGGTATCATATATTTATCTTCCTTTGATGGGCATACATAATTTAATCTACCTATTTTGCCCTTTGCACAATTGTCAGAAATGTAAAATAGTGATATGTTTGGGCAGATTTCTTAAGCAAAGTTAAAAATCTTTAGCAAAATGTGGGTCAAATTTCATAGGAAGTGTGACTTCTTTTATTCACTCCTCATTGTACCACGAAGTCCATCAATTGGTCCTTTACCATGACTGAAGGCAAAGATGACCATACCTTTCCTAAGAGAATTACCAACCAAGGTTGTCAAACGGTTGGAGGATTGAATAGAAGTTTATACTTGTAATTGAAATGTTGTCCGTGGTTTTGCTAACTGGTTTTTGCTTTCATTTTCTTTAAATTTTTGAAATTTATAACATCTCAAAAACTTCCCCTTTGCTCTCTTTTTTCTTTTAGCTGTTGATATAGCCATCTCAAATCAAAATTATCAAAATATAATAAATCTACAAATATTACAGCTAATCTAAAACATCTAGATCAAAAAGAAGTTGTGACTGACACTACATCGTGACTAACACTACAAAGCTAAAATGTGTTATAAATAGAGAAAATGCTTTTATTTTAAAATTAAAAAGGTGTAGAATTATACAGAGGTTACTATAGTAAGAAAATATCGTAAAAAATTTGAATTAAAGCCTTATTTTAAAAAGTTAGAAACTTTTATATATTTTCGTGGCTGACACTACAGTCAAAAAGGAGATTTTTATCTTCCTAATTAACTATCGTTTAGTTGTAAATACCAATTAATAATGTGTTTTCAAGGTATTTCTGATAGTGTATTTTAATAATTTTACCAAAAAATCTGATAAAATGTGTTTCTTAATTTTAAATTCATGGGCTCAAAATGATGAAAAAACACGAGACCATGCTTCCAAAACAAAGCAGTCATTTTAAAGCTGCTGTGTTGCCAAAGATGAAACAATAATAATTGTTGATACAAAAAAAAAAAAAAAAATTCAAACATTTCTAAAGCAAAAGTTACAACTGTAGAAAAAAAAATTTGCAGTCGTGGTCTCTTCTGATGTGGAATTAATCATAAAAGTTTTAGTTTTTGTGGTTTGTTGTTTCCATCATCTTTAAATTGTTTTGTTTATAATTTGATGTGTACACGATCATAAGCAGTAAACACCGTTGGTTCTTTTTAAAAAATTTTAACAAATATTTGTTTTGAATGAATATTGTTGTATGTCATAACTTGTACAATTGAAGCAAATATGATTTGAATAAAAATTATAGGTGTCTATATTGTCTGTTTGGTGTAAAATTTAACCAATATTGTTATTAAATTTTTTAAGTTCACCGGATATCGTGTTTTTTAATGTATCATATAAAAGTTCAATTCATTAATGAAAATGCAAAATGAGGCCGTTATATTTAAACTAACATAATCTCGTATTTATGTCTAAACTTTTGCAACATACAAATTTACATTTCATGAAAAAAATATTGTTATAGCAAATCAAACAATTCTGTTTCAATTATAGCATTTCCAAATATTTTTTTATATGTTTAGGGTTTTTTGTAATTCAACTATCACAATTTTAAATTTTACAGCTAAATTACATCATTGTCTAAACTTTTGCATCGCAGTGAACCGCAATCAAATGTAAATCCAAACCTAATATAAATTCACTTCTCTGTTTTAACCGGCTTATCTTAAATCACATTTAATCCTGTTAAATGATTATCTACTATACTTTCAAAATGGTGAAAAGATGAGATCGAAATGTGCGAACACTTTATTGAGGTCCACATTGAACCTCGCTTTGGTGTAAAGTCGTGGATACTTCGTTAGAACAGGGCATCCGCCTCCGAGCCGGTCTATCAACTTCTTGGCGGCTAAGTTGTTGTTGACGGTCATCATGACGAATCCCTTCGCTTTGGGCAGAGACACGATGAGCCTCTTCAGGATGACTTCTGCCACTTTGGAGTCATCCGCGTACAACGGGCCTACCCAGCCAAATGCGTTGAAACTCATCTTGATGGTTCCGAATCCCAAGCACTTGTTGTCTCCATCCAAGGCCACGAAGGTCGTGCTGTCCTGTTCCTTGCAGTTCAATTCAAGGGCCTTCTCTCGCTTGTAGCCCATGAGTGCCAGATCGTATTCGAACATGGCCGGAAGGTGAGACTCTTGGAAAGGTTGGATGTCGATTCCCTCTGGTGGTTCGTCCGAGAGGGTTTCGTGGTTGACCGGGTTGTAGATCTTGTTCACGTCGATCAACCAGGAGGTTTCCAGGATCGGAAATCCACCCTTCGTGCGGTACAAGTCAGCCTTGTCGGGGTAAGCGGTCAGGATACCATTTCTTGCACCGATGTGTTCCAAACTGGCGTTCCATAGCTTGATTATAAAAGAAAATAGTAAGAAAACCACTTAAAACTATGAAAGTTGATAAAATGGAAGGAGTAGCAAATTTTGTTGTGCACTTTTCAATACGGGGAGACACAGTTTGCTTCATTCGTTTTAAAACTATTTAAGTATTTTTTTAGTACTATTAATACCTTTAGTTATAAAATAAAAAATTTAACCTGTTGACCCCATTTGGGAACATTTTTTAAAACCTCTCCACAAACAATTAACATGTGAATTAGTTCTGAAATATACCTGGTCCAATGGACGAAGATCCAAATATCGGTTTTCAGCCTTTGGTTATCAGGTATCTGTCATTTAAACTTTTTTTCAAACTTTTCAAAAAGTTCTTTTAGTAGTTAATTTTAAAGTCAATTTGCTTCAAAAGCAAGGGCGTGTCTCTCAGTAACTATTAAACATAATTTTTTAAACAATTACTTTTCAAAATATACTTTTAGCATATATTTGTAGGAAAAACATGTTTTGATTACATATACATATTTATAAGAATATGCATGCAGGATTTTGCTCGGGTCTTAAGAGGTTCAATTCAATTTTCGTATTGCTTAATTTAGCGCATATGAATTGCCCAGTACTGGTCTACATGCGTAAGTTTTTTTAAACAAAATTAAACAAAGCTTATTTTACATGGTAAATTTTCTTGCACTATGTCGTAATGCGTTATTTTTTAATTTTATTTTGTGAAAAAGATAAGGTCTCAAAAGACATTTTAGTTAATACTAAAAGCAAAGCCTATGCTCCTCCCTTCTAGAGGGCGGCGCATTCATTGTCATTTGTCATAATACTAAAAGCTCCAATGTCATTTACATTGTACATTTGTAATTTTTAAGGAATTATTCGAAAATATATTTGAAATAAATATAAAAATGCACTGCATATTTTACAATACTGTATTTATGGAACCTATCGTCTTTTTTAATGCATTATTCTCATATTAAAATACACTGCTCAAAACAATTAATGGAGCACTTTGCGTACTTTTGTTAACTCTTTCAGATCCAACTTTTTATTTTTATTATAAAAATTTAAAATTTGTGAAATAGATTCATTTTGAATTCTAAATGAAATATTAAAAAACAGGAGGAACAAATCTCAATTTTTTAACTAAAATTTATGAGGGAAAAAATATAATGAATCATAACTTTTGAATAAATTATAAAAAAAATTTCAAAACTTTATTTGTTTTAAAAAAAAGTTAAAATCATTTTTTAAACATCTAAGAAAACAAGCGTGAGGAATTTAGGATCAATTAACTACATAAAATGTTTTTAGAAGGAATTTTATGTAACCATGTTTTTTTTTTGTATTCATTATAAAACATTATTTATTTCTTCAAAATGTATGATTCTTCCATCTAACGATAAATAAGTGCGAGCTCAACTTCGTGAGAAAAAAAAATCGTCAGATGATAATTCCAAATGGAATCGTTGGTGGTGAAAGGGCTTAAAAAATGATCTTCCCTAATTGTTTAAAGGAGGGCATGTATTAAAGAAATTGTTAAAGGAGGTATATGTATGAAATATTTACATATTTTTGTTTATAACGACAAAATAAATAGATTTTGCCTACATTCAAAGACTTTCTCAATTCAGATGCACAATATTCACTTCAGGGAAGTACCACAAATTAACAGAAAATGAAAATGATATTATACTGTTCAAAACAATTGATCGAACACATGGTTTAAACTCTCTCACCCTCCAATGATTTCATTTGGAATCATCAGCTTGTGAATTTTTCTGACTAAGTTAAGCTTGTGCAATAATGTATAGTTAGATGGAAGAATCATGTCTTTTGAAAAATTAAATAATGTTTGGTTTAATTCAACGAGAATATAAAATATATGGTAAAATAAATTAACCCTGAAACAATTTTATTTAATAAATTGACCGTAAATTCTTCTTGACCTTTAATGCTTGCATTTTCAGATTTTCAAAAATTGATTTTAACTGTTATTAACAAAGCTATAAAAAGATTATTGTTATAATTTATGAAAAAGTTATGATTCCAATTTTTTTCAATTAAGTTTTATTAAAAAAAGATATTTCCCCCTATTTTTTACAATTTCATTCTGGGGGCTGGGGAGCCCAGTCGGTTAAGCACTCGCTTAGCATGCGGAAGGTCCCAGGTTCGGGTCCGGGCATCGCCAAAATAGCTGCCGACCTATAAACGGCCCGTGCAGCCAAAAATGTCCGACGAATAATACCTCGTGTAAGGGAGTGCACGTTAAATATGCTTCAAAGTCCTAACGCTGCGTACGATGTCGCCCTTAACGGTTGCGTTGGGTGCCTATTCAGGTGTTGGCTCGTCACCTGACTGTGGTTCTAAAATACGACGCCCGTCGCCAATAGCCCTCGTGTAGCTCTAGTGCGACGATAATTCAAACCAAACCAAACAATTTCATTCTGAAAGCATCTATTTCGCAAATTTAAGATTTTTAGAATAAAAAATACAAAGTTGGGACTGAAAGAGTAACAAAATTTAAGCAAAGTAAGCTCCCCTTAATTGTATTGAGCAGCATACAATCAGGAATATGTAATTCCTTGCTCCCTCTAGGAGTATGGCCTTAGATGCCCTTACTCCATAAAACCTAAACATCCTTGTTCACTGACTGCGTAAAAATGTTGAACTCGCAGACAAGACAAAATACATGAGAAAGAAGCATGAGCTAGTACTACAGGGTGTTCCAAAATTGACCGGAATTGTATAGGACGCAATTCCTAAATATTTACCCGGCCCCCGCCAATGAAAAACGGCTAACTAATTGGCCGCCCTTCCGGTCGTGCATGAAATCTTGCACTTGTGCTACACAAGAATGTAGAACTTTTAGTTTGGTTTGGTTGAATTTACATCTGATAAAAATTACAGGTTCAACTAGTTTTTAAAAAAAAATTAGGAGGCTGTTCATTTTGATAGGTTGTTTCATTATTGTTAAAAAAAACTTGATGTTGACCATCAGTCTATACATAACAATTATTGTATTTTGCTTATTTTTGCTATGTTGGCAGGCCCGGACTGGCCCGCCGGCCCGTCGGCCGGCGGGCCGGTGCGCCCTTTAAAAAAAAAAAAAAAAACTTCTGATTCATAGTTTTTGAACTCCAGATTCGTCTTCTCGTAGGTTGTTCGCACATTCATATGGTGCATAGGGAGTCATTTTGTAATGTCTTATTACTAATGGCTAAGCCGATACTTAACAAGGCGCCTTCACTTCTATTCTAGGCGCTGACCAGTCGGATAAAGAAACGATTACAATTCCATATACATGGAATTATTTGTGTAACTTACGTTTTCCGTTTAGGATATGGTTAGATGAAACAGAGCCTTCAAAGTTAACTTTCATGGCTTTACGCCTTAACACACGCGATATAATCAATTTTAACAATAAGTTTTAAATGGGACATTGACAAATATTAAAAACTGATTTTAATAAGGCGCCTTTTTCTTTTCATAGAAGCGCCATAATGGATTTATGCACCTAGAAGTTGTTGTCAACATGAAAGTCCAACAGTGCCTTATATAATATCGAGGCGCTCCAATGAAACAAAAAACGTTTCTTCAAATATTCTGCACCAGGTATTGTTGTGAACCAGGAAGTCCAAAAGTGCCTTATGTAATGTCTTATAGGCCATAGACACTCCAATGAAACAACCTGGTCATTCACCTTTGTGCCTTTTGTACCGACGAATAATACCCTGTGTGGGGGGAGTGCATGTTAAATATGCTCAAAGTTCCAACGCTGCGTACGATGTCGCCCTTAACGGTTGCGTTGGATGCCTACTCAGGTGTCGGCTCGTCACTTGACTGTGGCTCTAAAATACAACGCCATCGTCAATAGCCCTCGTGCAGCTCTATGATAATTCAAACCTCACCTAACCAAATAAAACTCATTTGGTTTCGTTAATGAAACACAGCGCAAGCGGGGCAATTAAGGCGCTACATTTGTCACTGATGATACCTTCAAAGGTTTTGTCCTCGCCTAAAACTGATGGTGCTGGGCAGAAAGCTAATCCCGCCAGTATATAAATCCCGCCGGAGGAGCATATATATGATTATATAAAGGATCTAAAAAAACAGAGCTAACTATCAGTATTAGGGCGCCTACGACCGTACAATATCACAAAAAACGCTTTTAGACTTTCTTGTTTTATTTTGACACTTGGTACAGAATAGTATTTCTGACGTATCATGTCGTCGGAATTTTTTTGTTTTTGAATAAGGGATCCAAAAGAAACATGCGTCAAGGAGTATTAGGGAGCCTTTAATATTACATACCGCTGTTCGTCTTCCGTGTACATGTTTAAATTTTCAAACTAGCGCCTTGTGTAAGGGACTGGTGTACGCTAAAAATGCCGTGGTCTCTCGTTCCATTCACACCTATAAAAACCATACGCCAAGGAGCAATGGGGCGTCTACGATATCACTTAGCTGGATTAGGACTTTCTTGTTACAATTTTGATACTTGGTGCCAAGACGTGCTTAATGTCTTTCGTTCAAATACATATAATGTCGTCTGAATTGTTTTTTTAAATGAGGGAACAACTAAGGGAAACACGTGTCAGAAGGAGTATTAGGGCGCCTTTAACTTCAAATTGATGCTTTTTTTATAGCAGTTATGAGAGACTGGTTGATTTTGATTTGAACGTTTAACGAAATATTCATGCAGTAAATGGAATCAGCAAAGAAGAAGCCACCAGACCTAAAATACGCCTTTTTTTGTTTAGCAACCGAAACTTTTTGTTTGGACGTTTGATACTCTACTCGGAAATCTTCAAAACACATAACAAATCGAAGTCCAACTCTAAACTTGAATAGTTCAATCCAAATAGCAGCTGAATCATCTAATGATGGTGAAAAAATACTTAAAAATCGCAAACAAAGCGCATTTTGGTCTACTCTTTCTTTGTGAAGTGCGAAAATACGTTGAACACGTGTCCTTGGGCCTGACTTGAAACTAATAAAGAGAACAGAAAGCGAACGCCAATCGAATATATATAATAACGGATCATTCTATATTTAACCTAAACTTTTTATTACACTTGACGGTTATATTTCAAATAACGATTTTTTTTTTTTTTGGCGTCTGAATGGTGTTTTTTCCTTCGGCCACTTCCGTTGCAAGATATCCCAGACATAGTTTTCTTGGCTATTTTTTCTGTCTACTTATGTATTAGAACAGTGGTTCCCAACCTTTTCTGTAACATCGCCCCCTTCTTTAAGTTGACAAACACATATCGCCCCCCTTTAATTTTTATAATTTGTCCAATTATAATTTGAGTTAAAGTGTAACTAATAAAGCAATTTTATAATTTCAAGCACTGACTACCATATATAAAAATAACCAAAGTAGCTTTATCCGGTTACTCTTAAATAAAATCAAAAAAAAAATTAATATTTAAATTTATATTTTTCAAAGAATAAAAAACAAATAATTAACTAAGATCTTTAAACTCAATTCTTGAAAATTTAAGAGAGTTGACAATAAAAATTAAAGAAAAAAATGGAGTGTTGAAAACTTTTTTATTCTATCTTTTTTCAAGTTCATGCGCAAGTCTTCGAGGCAATGTCCAATTGATATCTTTGTTTAGTGGGGAGCTGGATAACAGAACTAACCCTTTTTTAACTAAATATATTGACGGAACGAGATGATAGGTAGTTCAGCTTTTTACCACAGTTTAGAATCAGTGTAAATAAGTTTCACGCAGGCTAACTCATAACATCTCTACTTGAAATGAGTTTCGCCTCACAGTCGTACTTCAAATCTACTAACTCCGTCTACAAAGAGTTATCAAGGTTATCCACAACCTACAGATTCAAAAGGGAATGGATCAACAATAGAATCAGGAATTTTTAACTTAGTCAAATCCTCAAAACTTGCAAGAATGTCTGTTCGAAATTGTCATGGTGATAAAAAAAAATTGGAATGGTTTTACTGTTCTATAGTACAGTATATTTTAATCTCCCTCCTTTGAATACTCATCGCCCCCCTATCGCCCCCAAGCTATTTATTGCCCCCTTGATAACACAAATCGCCCACTTGGGGGCGATCGCCCCCAGGTTGGGAACCACTGTATTAGAATTATCTATATACCTTTAAACTTTAATTACCTTACTACTCGAAAGTGAAATAAGAGTAGAGCAGTTTAAGAAAGTCGAATATTTTTCTTTCAACTTCCAAATCCAGTGGGAATAGAGTGCATTGCATTCACAGCAGCCATGTTTGCTACTGAAAATGTGTTTTGGAACCTCAAAATTCTTTTAATTCGGGGAAAAGTGTGAAATGTTAGTGTTCATTATTTTTTCTTTGATAATTTAAACTGTGAATATTATTAGTTAACCGTGAATTTTATTATTAAGTAACGAACTGACACCAGAGAAGGCACACAACGCAAGGGTTAATAGCGACATCGTAACGTTACAACTGTGGAGAATATTTAATGTGCACTCCCTCTACACGGGGTATTCGTTAGACATTTTTCAGCAAAGTCTACTTCGCTTGGGGGTGAATTCTGATAGCGTGATTCTCATACGTGGCTCCGTTTTTTTTCTTTCGTTTTTTATAAGTTGCTATATTGTGCACTCACAAATCAGTAAAGGTCACGATATTACACAATGTTAAAGAAAAGAAATATCAAAAGCCTCACCCTCAGATTTATTTTTAAACCAGAGGCAATTGTGGCGCGACTAAGATTTTGGTTACATTTTTTTTATTATTATTCGATTTTTTTTATTATGTTAGATTAACTGATAGCCAAACAGATGCTATTAGGTAGGTGTTTTTGAGGGGAGAAGACTGGCGCCGATGACTACTATATTTTCTACAGGAAGTATAAAAAAACATACAAATAAAATATTGACTGATTTATTTGAAATCGCTTTCAAGTAGTGCATTTTGTTAGTCAGACACATGATATCTTTGGATGTACGATTTTTGCTTTTTTCATTCTTTTTCTCTCTCACACACAACTTTATATTTTTTTAATAATTATTCTGCTTAAGATCAAGATTGGATGTCATGAGTACTAAGGGCATAATATTGGTAAATTTAAATTTCTACTGTAAACTATCCGAAGATATGAATATGTTTGTTAACTTGGCCTTATTTTTCCTATCTATTTATTGTTTGTAATTGAAAAACAATCAGTAGCCATTTTGCGAAGTGCCCACTATGTTACGGCCAAAACGATATGTGCTCATTCAAGAATGCCCGGTTATTTTGTTTTATTAAAAAGTTAATTCGCTAACATCACCCCTTTTGTCCGACACCTGAGTAGGCACCCAACGACATCGTACGCAGCGTCGGGACTATGGAGCATATTTAAAGGTCTGCAATCATTTTAGCGATTCCCGGACCCGGTACCTTCCGTATTCAAGGCGAACGCGTTAACCGACTGGACTCTCCAGCCCCCAAATATAAGTTACAAAAAATAAAACTAATTAATGTGCATAAAGAGTAATACTTTATGCTCAAAAACACTGCATTTACAACGGAAAATTAAATTAAAATTAAATTTTAATTGAAATATAGTATTCAAAAAGATATTAATTAGCAATAATTGTAATTAAAAATATAATTAAAAATAGTTGTAATTACAAATAATTGTAATTAAAAATATAATTAAAAATAGTTGTAATTACAAATAATTGTAATTAAAAATAATAGTAATTGCAGATAATTGTAATTAAAAATAATTGTAAGTTTAACGAATTTTCATTTTTAATTACAAATAATTTAAGTTGAAAAATAATATTAAAAATCCCCCCCCCCCCCACACACACAATTTTTTTGCGCCCTTTGCAACTGGAAGGGCCGGTAAAGCTGCGCCTTTGTTAGGGTGCCAGTCCGGCCCTGTATGTTGGTATGCACATATACAGGGTGGTTATAAAATAACGCTCGCTATTCGGGGTGGTCTGTAGCTTTAATGAATAATCCAAATGCAGAAGACTTTGAGACACTTACTAATCAAGAAGGGGGGAAAGAATGGAATCATGAAAAACAAATTCGTCTCTTGACCAGGGTTCTAAGTTACGAGGCGTAATTAGCTGTGTTGGCCGTAATTGACGACGTCTCGTAACTTAGAACCCTGGTCAAGAGACGAGTTTGTTTTTTATGATTATTCTTTTTTGTGATTATTTTTTAAGATTCTATCTTTTTTATGATTCCATTCTTTTTCCCCCTTCTTGATTAGTAAGTGTCTCAAATTTTGAAGCATTTGGACTATTCATTCAAGCTACAGACCACTCCGAATAGCGAACGTTATTTTATAACCACTATGTATATTCCGGTGTGTGTGCATGATCAGAGACCCGCTTATAAGATTTCGTCAAGTAAGACAGCCACAGAAGGCTTTTTTACTAACAGAGAAAGGAAGTACACCCAGGGCAAAGGCGGGAATTGAACCCGCACCCATTACAGCGCGCGGACAGCTAGCGTTATGTCCCCACATGACACCCTAAATTGTCTCCGCGTTGGTAGATGGTGCGGTTGGTAGGTTCAGTCTCTACCCTACTATAGAACTATTTGGTCCCAACACATGCACATTTCGACAAACTGTACATTTCTATCGCAAAACGTTTAGCTCCTTCCAATTTTCAAACATCCAGCTCGAATTTGAAACACACCAAATTATTTAAATCGAAATCCAAGCACAAAAATTCAATTTTCGTAGTTACTAATCATTTTTAGTAGTTTTAGAAACTGTGATGTACCAGAATCTGCAAATTGTAAAATTACTAGGCAATATGTCGATTCAACCAAACCAAACTCAAAACAAATGCATCCCTTCGTCAACACATTCTCGTGCTGCCCTAGTTCAAGTATGCAACCACGACCAAAACGCATGATCAATTGGCTTTTTACTATTTTTCGGAGGGGCCGGCTCAATATTTCGGAATTGCATCAATTCCTATTCCGGTCAATTTTGAAACACCCCAGGGTGTTTGAATTTTAACCAAACTAAAAGTTCTAAACACCCCAGGGTGGTTTAGAACTTTTAGTTTGGTTTGGTTGAATTTACATCTGATAAAAATTACAGGTTCAACTAGTTTTCAAAAAAATTTTTTTTAGGAGGCTGTTCATTTTGATAGGTTGTTGCATTATTGTTAAAAAAACCTGATGTTGATCATCATTCTATACATAACAATTATTGTATTTTGCTTATTTATGCTGGGTAGGTATGCACATATACAGGGTGGTTATAAAATAACGCTCGCTATTCGGGGTGGTCTGTAGTTTTAATGAATAATAAAAATGCAGAAGACTTTGAGACACTAATCAAGAAGGGGGGAAAGAATGGAATCATAAAAAACAAACTCGTCTCTTGACCAGGGTTCTAAATTACGAGGCGTAATTGGATGTGTTGGCCGTAATAAGTCATAATTGACTACGCCGCGTAATTTAGTACCTTGGTCAAGAGACGAATTTCGTTTTATTATTCCATTCTTTATCGAAAAAAAGAAACTCGTCTCTTGACCAGGGTTCTAAATTACGAGGCGTAAATAGCTGTGTTGGTCGTAATTGGCCATAATTGACGACGTCTCGTAACTTAGAACCCTGGTCAAGAGACGAGTTTAATTTTTATGATTATAGTTTTTTTGTGATTATTTTTTAAGATTCTATATTTTTATGATTCCATTCTTTTTCCCCCCCTTCTTGATTAGTAAGTGTCTCAAATTTTGAAGCATTTGGACTATTCATTCAAGCTACAGACCACTCCGAATAGCAAGCGTTATTTTATAACCACCCTGTATATTCCGGTGTGTGTGCATGATCAGAGACCCGCTTATAAGATTTCGTCAAGTAAGACAGCCACAGAAGGATTTTTACTGACAGAGAAAGGAAGTACACCCAGGGCAAAGGCGGGAATTGAACCCGCACCCATTACAGAAGAGCGTTATGGCCTGCGATCCAAACCACTCGGCCGTCGATCCCCACATGACACCCTAAATTGTCTCCGTGTTGGTAGATGGTGCGGTTGGTAGGTTCAGTCTCTACCCTACTATAGAACTATTTGGTCCCAACACATGCACATTTCGACAAACTGTACACTTCTATCGCAAAACGTTTAGCTCCTTCCAATTTTCAAACATCCAGCTCGAATTTGAAACACACCAAATTATTTAAATCGAAATCCAAACACAAAAATTCCATTTTCGTAGTTACTATTCATTTTTAGTAGTTTTAGGAACTGTGATGTAACAGAATCTGCAAATTGTAAAATTACTAGACAATATGTCGATTCAACCAAACCGAACTCAAAACAAATACATCCCTTCGTCAACACATTCTCGTGCTGCGCTAGTTCAAGTATGCCACCACGACCAAAACGCGTGATCAATTGGCTTTTTACTATTTCTCGGAGGGGCCGACTCAATATTTCGGAATTGCATCAGTTCCTATTCCGGTCAATTTTGAAACACCCTGTATGTGTTGGGACCAAAGAGCTCTATAGTTGGATAGAGACTGAACCGGCCGTGAGGCGCCCTGTGGTCAGTGTCTCGATTTACGGATCGGAAGGTCCCGCGATCGAGTCCTGGTCGCTGAAAACTCACCGGTATATGCGGAGTAGGTGCTCGTTAAATCTGTCGGGGTCCGAAAGTCCTGTGGGCGGTCATTGCCCTGTTTCCCACGGGTACAGGTTCCTGGAGACTATTTCCCTCCCCTTCAGGGACATTTCTAAATTGTGGAGGTGGCGGGCGATAGATGGCAGCTTCTGTCACGTATATGTGTGCATGTGAGTGTTGTGACCGTCTTGGTATGGTATGTACATATATATTCCAGCTTGTGTGCTTGTTCAGAGAACCGCTTATAAGCTTCGTGACTGTCTTACTTGACGAAGGTTTATAAGCGGCTCTCTGCAAGCACACAAGCCTGAAAATATATGTATACCAACCAACCAAGAGACTGAACCTACCAACCACACCATGGACCAACACGGAGACAATATAGGGTGGCATGTGCGGCCCGATGGCCAAGTGGTTTGGATCGCAGATCATTGCGATAGCAGTTTGCGCACTGTAACGGGTACGGGTTCGATTTCCGCCTTCACCTTGGGTGTACTTTCTTTCTCTATGCGAGCAAAAATTCCTTCTGTGGCTGTCTTACTTGACGAAGGCTTATAAGCGGGTCTCTGATCATGCTAACAACCCGGAATATATGTACATACCTACCTACCCTGCATAAATAAGCAAAATACAATAATTGTTATGTATAGACTGGTGGTCAACATCAAGTTTTGTAAAAAATAATGCAGCAACCTATCAAAATGAACAGTCTCCTAAAAAAGATGTGTTGAAAACTAGTTGATCCTGTAATTTCAATCAGATGTAAATTCAACCAAACCAAACTAAAGGTACTACATTCTTGTGTAGCACAAGTACAAGCTTTCTTGCACGACCGAAAGTGAAGCCAATTATTTAGCCGTTTTTTATTTTCAGGGGTCGGGTAAATATTTAGGAATTGCACCCTATACAATTCCGGTCAATTTTGGAACACCCTGTATGTATTGACAGAGCATATATGTTTTGACACCGTACATATGTCAAAACATGTGCATATATAAATTGACATACATACGGTGAAAGTCATTAAGTGTAGTAGATGCATTTTCGTTATTATTATTATTATATTTTTTTGGAATTAATATTTATAAAAGTCTGAAGTCAATTTCTATTGCAAATTCACTTTTTATGTGCAGAAAAATTGTAATAGTTTGCTTCATATATACCTTTGTGCCTATACCTAATCTACGATATGCTTTTCGTACGGTATACATTCCAAGATATGCCATATCTTCATGATGAATAACAGCGCTGCACGTTCCTATAATTTCCCCTGTAAATAAGATAAATTAAACTTTTCAAATAAAAAAACCAATCCTTTTTTAAAAAAAACCACACATTTCCCCCAAACTCCAGTGTCAGCAAGTCAGCAATCATCGTACTGAACATGTTTAATTTTCAGTAACACGAAAAAGTAACAGGAAGGTTATTAAATTTAACAATGAAAGTAATATATATTTCGGAATGTAATTAACACATCGTGGATGAATTTTTATTCGAAGAATGGGGGCTATGTGTCGTGAAAAATTAACACTTTACCTACGGGCGTCGACTGACCCATAGACTAAGAACACTCTAAGTTTCAAACTCTCATTGGAGAATTTCTACATTGAAATTGACAAAGAAACTAGCGCGCCCCCTTTGTGTCTAAGGGAACTAATGTAAGGTTTCTGGCTGCCTATTTGCAGTCACCTTTAGGAGATTTAACAGAGCCAATGACATCTCGTAATTTGGAACCCTTATCAAGTGACGATAGGGATCTATTTTTTACTACAACTTATTTTCGACTTTATTTTTGAATATATACAGCTACTCATTGACTTTTATATCCCTCGTAGGCCCATCCTCAAGATATTTGACCTTGTGCTTCTTTTTCTCCATTAATAAACCTACAGACTGACTACGCTTGTCATTTTAGACATGGTCCCCCCAAAGATCCACAAGTGATTCGATTGAATAACTCGTCAAATATTCATCCAAATGTAACAAAAACTTAGATTTAGGGGTTTTCGAGAGTTTTTCACATTTCTAAGCAATTAAAATTGTTTGTTGCTATTGAAAATTTTAAAGTTCGTAACATTTTTAATGTTAAGACGGACCCTTATGCAAATTTTGTGTCATGCAATTAACTCAAAATGTTATTTGTTCACATAGTCAAAAAGGTCCGATGTAAAAGGATGACTAACGGTTGAAATAATCACTAGTGGGTAATTTTTTTTAAACAGAGAACATTCCGAAGAAACAGTAGCCCTACAATTGAAAGTACAATTATGCCAATCAACAAATCAACCTTTAATAGTGTTTTAGTTGCTTTCGACACGTTAGAAGAGCTAGGCATTAGATTAAGTTGCTGGTCTAGAAGATTTTTAGTCTACGGGTCAGTCGACGCCCGTAGGTAAAGTGTTAACACATACGAGAAGAAATTATTAATGTTCGAAGTAAATCAACTTAAATGACTACTTACATAGGGTAGCTACTCAGAGAAATTTTCCTTTGTTAAATATCTGAGGTAGTGGCTTACATAAGAGATACCTTTCTACCTTTGAAATATGGTTTCCAAAATATATTTAATTTCTTACCAGTTTCCAATAGCTATCGAGATTCTTCTTAAAATCTTCCACTCTCTTCGAATACACAACATATGTAAAGCATTCCACTCATTGACGACTCTATTGTTAAAATAATGTTTTCTTACCTAGTTTCTAAAGCATGATTTATTCAATTTCTGACCATGTCTTGTCCCGCTATTTAAGGTAAAACCTAAGCCCTCCATGTCTCACTGTTTTATGAACTTGAATAACAAAATTAAATCACCCCTTGTGTGTGTTCTCCTATTTTCCAGGGAATACGTGTTCAAAGATCTTAATCTATTACCATGATCAATACCCGATAAATCCTTAATCATTCTTGTAGCCCTATGCTGAACTTTTTAAAGAAACTATATCTTTTCTGAGGAAGGGGGACCAAAACTGAACAACATATTCCAGATGTGGCCTTACCAATCCCCTAGGTTTATTCCCTTGTATTCTGGCGAAGTTTTGTTTGGCTTAGAATACAACACAAACAAATGGCAAGAAGATCAAAAATGGCTCTTGTACGTTTTGGTGACCATAAATAATATGAAAGGGTAACCATAATAGAGAATTACGCTAGAAAAATATTATCTAAATTATGATGGCGTTTACCAGACGAACCAATCCTATCACTCTGACATAGCTTAAGCAATTACAGCTTGTAAGCTCATACATCACACGCAGTTTATAAAACAATTTCGATGAATTCGATGACGTTCGCATAGTATGCAAATTATTTCCATATCATGAGACACGAATTTTGTATGTGTGGGGTGATTGTAGTTAAGTAGCTCAATTTTAAGTTTCTCGTAAAGAACTTTGTTAATTTTTTTTTTAATTTCAATATATTAAACAATACTAACTGTTTCAAGTAAAACTATCTCTGTAAACATTACAAAATAACTATGATTTGTTTAATAATGTCAAATATGCTTTATTAGATAAAAAGTTATGCCAAGAGACGCATTTTTATGCATTAAGATTTAATAATTGAGGGAAGCAATCGCATACCGTTTTTGATTGCATAAATTTTTCAGCTATTTTTATTGGTTCAGAAAAAAAACTAATATAATAGAATAAATTTATTTTATTCCTAACAGCTTTTTCTGCAAAAAAAAACCTAGTCAAATGGAAATTAAAAACAGATTGTAATTCGTTATAATAAAAGCTATTCATAAATGTGCTTTTTTTTTAAATATTAACTCTGCTTTGACCTATCAGTAGAAAAATATTATGTTGAGAAGGTATGTACTAGTTTTATTTGTTGAGGCAGATACCCCATTTGAGGGTACTTAAAATATCATTTTACCATAAGGTTTCTTGTATACACCGTAAAGATGTGGTATAGATAGATGACTTAGGTTAGGTATTCCACAAGTCCGTATGAATATAATAATTATGTAAATGTAATAATTGTGTATATTGGAGGTCATGTAGGATTGCAATCGTAACACCAAGGTTCGATTGAAAAGTGACTGTTAAAGAAGTGAAGACTGATAAGGGCTTCAATCAAAGTAGAATAAACATTTGTATTGTGCCCACATTTCAGGTGACTGTTTTTCTTGTTTTATATCAAAATGGTTTAGTTCATTTTGATGTATTTTTATGTAGTTCTCTTGAAACCTTAAGTTTTAAGGGGTGTATTCACCTATGCTGTTAAGTAAATGCTGTACGGCTTTTGCCAATAAACCAAACTTTTTCTTCAGGATATTGTTCAGTAATGTCTACCTGAAGTACATTAATTAACCCTTTCAGTCCCAGTGATGCCATTTGGCATCATCACTTTCAATATTTTTTTCAAAATGTTTATGTCCCGCTATGACATTCAAACACACATCATTCGATTCTTCACATTTTGTTCTACCAGACAATATTTTACATTAATCTCAATAGAAGTCAGAACTACTACTTATTTTATTTTGAAAATAGTCAACAAGCGTTTCTCCTGATTTTTGATAAGTTCACTTCAGTTCCACATATTTAAAACACAATTTAAACTATTTCGGTTAAAATAATTACTAATTTTTTTTTAATAATATGGTCAGATACCTTAAAATATATAACTCGAAGTGTTTTTAGGTAATATATATATATTTATTTTGTTGTTTTCCACAGTTAAAAAATGTTGGCATTGTTTCAAAAACCATATAAAAAATTTAAATGATTTTTTCTTTCTTATGGAATTCGTATATTTGACCTAAAATAAGCTTATTTTGTGAATATCAGGTGTTTCTGTAGTGTAGTAAATTTTTGGGACTGAAAGGGTTAACAAGCTGTTGTATTTAAGTTGCCGTGCCGCTGTGTGCCTTGTGATGTGTTTAAAAAAATTGCTTATCTGGATGAATTACTAGCTTAACCCTTTCGGCCCCAATGACAATTTGGCATCATAATTTTTAAAAAAATCTGATCGTCCATAGCCATTTATGATATCAAAAAGGAAAATTTTTGGTTTTTGATTTTTTTTCCATTACAAAATATTTTTTATTAATCGCAATAGATGTCAGCACTATTATTTTTTAAGTTATGACCAGAAACATGATGATGCCGGATGGCATCATTGAAACTGAAATTGTTAATAAATAAATATTTTATTTGAGGCATTTTCTTTGACTATTGTATTGGTAAAAATATTTGGGACATAAAATGCACTTTATTTTCTGAATTTATTTTCTTCTTTTCCCCTTACTTATAATTACTAATTTACACTGACTAACAAAGACATTTGGTTGAATACATATATTTTGCCTTTTCTGTCTTAATTTTCAGTAATGTGTTGAAACCGAATACTGAATCAATAAAATCAATCACAACCATCTATTTACCCTCAACAATGAAAAGTAAAACCACGGCTTTTTAAGTGGTACTTATAAGTACCGTCAGTTCATCACGAGTTAGCGTAGGATAACTGAAATAAAAGTTTTAGGAAGAATCTACTTAGCCTTTATAAACATTACTGTGCTAAAACCAAACAGGTCAATCCAAAAGTTCATACTTTCGCTGTTTCCCCCAAATTGAACAATGAAAAGTAAAACAGCGGCTTTTTAAGGGGTACTTATAAGTACGACATTAGATAAAGGGTAAGTAGTTGTTTATAATAAGAAATTTTAACTTTTGAACAAAGTGCCGAATTGACGTAGTCCATAAAAAAAGAAACAGTTCTGTTCAAATTACCTAAAGTATGAGTTTTATGAATTCAAGCATTTTTATGTTTCTTACCCGTGTCTTTCACAGCAATGTTAACGGCATCCTTGTCCACTTCCAGAAACGTGTACAGACAGTGGGTGCCTTGTTCCAGTGGGTCAGATTCTCTATACACATCCCAGGTCTCCGGGACATCTTCCAAAGTCATTTTACGTATGGTGTACGACACTTCTCCCATTATTGCCTAAAAAGGATCCTTCAAAGAAAATTTATAGTATTTCATATGTTGAGGACATATATATTGGAATGCACACATTGATGTTTACAATATATTAGATTTGCATGAACAGATATAATGTTAATATGAAGAAATGACGCGTAAATTGAATTCTACAAAAAAAAAAGACTCGTTTACCAAATACACACATAATTTTTTACAATTTTACTAAATGTAAAATTTTAATAATGGGAGAGTAATTCACGATCACTTCTTTAGAAGAAGATGAAGTATAAATAGAAAAATGCAATTTTAAGTTAAAGTTTAAATTTAATTGCACTTTTATTCTTGAATTGGAAATAATCTTGTTTTTATTTTAAAATAAAACTAAAATACTGCAAATATTTTTTTGCGAGAACTTTGAATCTAATACATTATTTTATGAAATTTTCTCGGGGACAGTCCACCGAGTGGGCAATTCAGAGTTTTGGTATACAATTTTAAAAAGATTAAATAATACTTTGAACTTACTCTTCTACTTCAAACGTTGACGTTGTATCTACCTCGTGTTTTGACAATGACCCATATATATATGTAATGACGAAATTTTTAAGTTTTATGGCCAGAAAAATAACTTTTATTGAATCCGTGACCAGTAAACCAAACTTTTAACGGCTGCCATAGTTAAACAGCGGGCTAATAAAAGTTCAATTATCAAAAGTAATAAACTAAAGTTCTATTTGAAATCATATGTAGGGGCGTGAGATAAGATTTGTCTTCGCTCTTCTGTATTTCTGCACCTGCGTTACACTTTTGAACAATAAATGGTTGATATAGCAAAACTAAAATATTTCGTTTTTGTTGTAGAAACTAAGGTGTGTTAGACCATCTTACTTCCTAAATAAACTTCATTTTTATTTGTTGAGCTGCATTGTGATGCGATTTTCAGTGGCGAATCTAGAACTTCAACAAGTGGTGGGGAGGGGAGTACTTATTATACTGAAGAAACTAATTAAACATTAATATGTAAATCTATTAGTTAATGTTCTATATTAATACTTAGCTAATTGTTTCTGAAAATTAATTAGTAATGCTAATTAATATATCGTATCTTTTCAAGACTGACCTTGGTATAAATGCAAATATCTTACACAAACTTTTTAATCTCATCTGGACTAAAGAAACATTTCCATAATCTTGGAAAGAGTCACAAATTGTGAAGATATCCAAAAAGGGAGACCTCGCAAACTGCAATACATAATTGGAGAGGTATTAGCCTTATATCTGTGCCATCAAAATTCTTTACCCGCATATTAATAAATAGAATAAAGCACAGTATTGAAGAAAGGTTAAGAATTGAAAAAGCAGGCTTTAGAGTAGGGAGAGGTACTATAAATCAAATATTCGCCCTTAGGAACATAATCGAACAAAACGTTGAATTAAATTCAAGGCTATACCTCAATTTTATCTATTTTGTTAAGGCATTTGATAGTATAAACAGAGATTGTCTTTGGAAAATTTTAAAGATATACGGTATTCCACAGAAAATAATCAATGTAATAAAAAACCTATCCCAGGGAAGTAGTAGTAGGGGAAGGTGGGTTACCTTGGACCTATTTTGACTTTTTAATTTTTTATTTCTTAATCACTTGCAAAAAGTGAATAAAAATATTATTACTAAATACTTTATGTTGTTATATACAACATATATTTATTTTAACATGTTATTTAAATGATTTCAACTATTAAAAAAATAAATACAGAAAATTGTAATTAGGACCAAGGTACACCACCGGCGGTGTACCTTGGTCCAACAGGTAGTGTACCTTGGACCCATTATTAACAGGTAGAGAGACTCGATTTACAGTCCGAAAACCAATATTTATTAGCCACATAACATTCAAAAATACATTTTACAACCCACTCTTATTTCTAGCCAAGATTGTAGTAATTGGTTATGTTAGGTCAATTGGCTTAGTAAGGGATTTTATTGCCTTAGTTTTTTAGCGCCCTTTAGGCTTTTTCAGCTGCAATGTGATCCGTCTCAGGTGTATCCGTTAAAATGCAGCATAAAATTAAACTGTTATTTCATGCCATAGAATAACATTTGGCTATCTTTCTGTCTTAAATTTGAAAAAACAACTCAAATATTCCCCCCTATGTTTATACAACAATGCCTAAACGTAAAAAGGATGTTCTGCTAAGATATTAATTATAAAAAATATCTTTTTAGATGAGCATGCAATAATTATTTTCTATATTATATCAATATGGTTAAAATTTTATAGGCTTCCATAAATCTAAATAATTAACTACAGAAAAATTATTTATCACACCATATAAAAATTTCTTACAAATTTCCATTTTTCTAGATTTTACAAATCAGGGTTGAATATTAATAGCTTAAAATACTTAATTTTTCAAAGGAAAAAAATTACTTGAATTTTAAAAAGGGTTTTCAACAATCTGAAGCATACATAAGACCTATAGTAGTGTACCTTGGACCAGTCCAAGGTACACCACTTGTATTGGGTTCGAGGTACACCACTTGGATATTAAAAACAAAATAGTTAATCACCAAGTTAAGGTTAGACTTAACTTAATTTCAAGCACACTGTTTTATAGCTAAAACTTTGCTTTATATTGCATAACCATCGTTTCTGAATAAACACTACATGTTTGAGTATAAAAATACACTAAAGAATCTGACAAAAATTTACTTTTGAACTGTGAATTTAGTTTTTCGAAACCTCTTTAATAAATTGGCCTTTTAAACAAACGGATAGAACTCCACTGAGATCCCTGGTAGCAAATACTTTAACTGCATGTGATGTTGTTTCAATATCTAAGCTAATCGAGCTAGAATCAGCATAGGTTCGAGGTACACATATGTCCAAGGTACACCACTTACCCCTATAGTTCTGGCAAGTGGAACAACTACAGAAAAGTTTACACATCCCTGTTTCACTCCAGTTCTGATGTCAATGTCAGGTCTACTATTTAATATAGTTATAGATTGGATGATAAAAACCCTGAAAGACTGGAAAACTCTAAAACTGGAGCCAGCCTATCAACTGAAGGAGGGACAGATAAAGATGTTGCCTCAAGAATCAAAAAAAGCACAATATACCTTTAAAACTCTCCATAAAATCTGGAGGTCAGGCAACGTTTACTTAAAACTTAAGATTTTTAATACTACAGTAAGACAGTCCTACTTTACGGTAGTGAGACATGGAAGCTCACCAAACAACAAGAGAACAAACTCGATACTTTTGTTTCGACTATGCGGACGACATAGTGTTAGTGTCGTCGAAGTTTGAAGACATGTTGACAAAAACAAATAAGTTAGAAGAAAATGCAAAACAAATTGGATTAAACATAAATGAAACTAAAACAAAAATTATGAAAATCAACAGCAATAGAGACGAAATTATAAGTATTAATGGAAAAGAAATTGAAAAGGTTGAGGCCTTTATCTACCTTGGAGCCAGCATATCAACTGAAGGAGGGACAGATAAAGATGTTGCCTCAAGAATCAAAAAAAGCACAATACACCTTTAAAACTCTCCATAAAATCTGGAGGTCAGGCAACGTTAACTTAAAACTTAAGATTTTTAATACTACAGTAAGAGCAGTCATACTTTACGGTAGTGAGACCTGGAAGCTCACCAAACAACAAGAGAACAAACTTGATACCTTTCAAACAAAATGCCTAAGAAAAATATTTAAAATATACTGGCCAAACAAAATAACAAACCATGAAATGTACGATAAATCAAACAGTAAACCTACATCCACAATAATAAAGAAAAGAAGATGTCAGTGTATAGGACATGTACTTCGAATGCCCCCATCAGACCCAACTTGCATTGCCCTCACTTGGGCATGGGCACCTGATGGAAAGAGGAAAAGGGGTCGACCCAAACTAATCTGGCGTCAGATGGCGATAAAAGAGGGGAACAGTTTTGGAATGGATGGCCAAGCTGGGGGATCGCAAGGGATGTAGCACTTGACCGGAGGGGATGGAACGCTATGCTTGTGGCCTCATGCGCCACTGGAGCGTTAGGAGACTTAAGTCAAGTAATTAATACAGTTTTTATTTGATTTAAATTATTTATAACGATATTATAAATTTTTAACTGCAAATTAAATTTGATTAATAATTGTAATTTGATTTATTAATGTAATTTGATTTATTAATATAAATGTGTATTTGGTGCTTTGATATTATTAAAGTTTAATTAATTGAATATTAAACTTTTTAATTGATCTTTTATACATTCGTTCATTTTATTCGTTATTCGTTTACTCGTTCATTCATTAACTCGTTTAGGGGGAAATCCCCAAAATGAAAAAGGTAATGCCTAGGTTATGTCTTTTTAAAACGACAAGCTAACAAAAGGGATAACATAATCTCGCCAACAGATGCTAGAATTTAACCATCTTCACTAATATTGTGATTATCACATAGAAGTTTCACATGTTTATGCAAATTTTTGTTTCATTCATATTGCTAAAAAAAGTTTAAAATTCGTCTCACTTTTTCGGTAAAATAAACAGGTATTACAAAACTTGGGTTTAACACGATATTTAAGGAAAGCAAAATAAAATTACGCAGAATGATTTGGCAATGATTTTTAACCAAGGGAGTGGGCAAGCCACTAATCATGTTAAGTAATCAATGGGGTAACAATGAAATATACTAAAAACCGAATTCCAATAATGTTTTTTTTATAATTGCGTGAAAAAAAGCCGACTTTTACATTATAATTTCAATATCAGACGCGTGCACAAAGCTAGACTTTTTGAAACAGTGAAAAAAAGTACTTTTTTTCACCCAAAAGCAGTGAAAAAAAGACTTTGTCGCACTCTTTTTATAAGATGCCAACATTTCAAGTAAAATTTCGATTTGATAATACTCATAAAATCCAAAGATTTATCGATCTGCTGTATTTAAAAATATTATGCGCGTGAATTATTTTTGAATCAATGAATTTTTTTTCTCGCGATGGGAATATTTCTTAAGTCACGCCCTTCGAACTGCGAGTTCATTGGTTGCTTTCTTTGACAAAATGTTGAAACACGCTTATATTATAATTGCGTGAAAAAAAAATCTGACTTTTACACGATAATTTTAATATCAGACGCGTGCGTAAAGTTAGACTTTTTAGGAACAGTGATACAAAATTACTTTTTTTCACCCAAAAGCAGTGAAAAAAAGTACTTTTTTCACTCGTTTTATAAGATGCCAACATTTCAAGTAAAACTTACGTGAAAAAAAATCAAATCTCATTGGTTCAAAAGTAATTCACGTGCTAATTTTTTTTTATCTAAAGAAGATCGGCATCGATTAATCTTTGGAACTACAAAAGGCAAACTTATTTTTTAGTTTAAATTAAAACATTTGAACATGGATACTGATACCAATTTTGAGCTTCCATAAAAGATAGAAATAGTAGTAGCTAATGATGTTACTTCTAATATGCTCCCGAAAAAAAAAAATATATATATGAAAAGGCGTTTGAAAAGTTCTCTTCTGGAAGCTCAAAATTCGTATCAGTATCCATGTTCAAACGTTGAACTTTAAACTAAAAAATAAGTTGCCTTTTGTAGTTCCAGAGATTTATCGATACCGATCTTCTTTACGTAAAAAAATTAGCACGTGAATTATTTTTGAACAAATGAGATATGATTTTTTTCACGCAATTATAAAGTAAAAACTTTTAAAGTACACTTTTTAAAACACGTGTCATTATTTCACTCACTCATACCTCGTTCACAAAATAAAATACACTAGTTTTAAAAAGCGTTACTTTTCGCACTAGTTGCATAAAAAACTATTTTATAATTGCGTGAAAAAAAGCCGACTTTTACATTATTATTTCAATATAAAATGCGTGCAAAAAGTCAAACTTTTTGAAACAGTGACACAAAGTACTTTTTACACCCAAAAGCAGTGAAAAAAAAAGTACTTTGTGTTACTCTTTTCATTAGATGCCAACATTTCAAGTAAAATTTCGATTTGATAATACTCATAACATCCAAAGATTTATCGATCTGCTTTATTTAAAAATATTTTGCGCGTGAATTATTTTTGAATCAATGAAATTTTTTTCTCGCGATTTGAATATTTGTTTAGTCACGCCCTTCGAACTGCGAGTTCATTGGTTGCTCTCTTTGACAAAATGTTGAAACACGCTTATTGGTTTTAATAGCACCACGCGCTCCGAACTGCGAGTTCATTGGTTGTTTTCTTTGACATCTCTCCTGGAAGCTCCAAATTCATTTTAGTCTAATTAGCACGTGAATTATTTTTGAACCAATGAGATTTGATTTTTTTTACGCAATTATAAAAAATAGTGTATGAAACACGTGCGAAAAGTAAACTTTTTAAAACGCGTGTCATTATTTCACTCGCTCGTAACTCGCTCGTGAAATAAAATCCACTAGTTTTAAAAAACATTACTTTTCGCACTAGTTGCATAAATATCTATTAAGGTATTTATTTCTAAATATTAAACACACTTTTTGAAATTGTATTATATATATCGTACATTTAAAAACATAGTAATCGATATAATTAAATGTTAATTATGCAAACAAAATACATTGTATGCATTTGAAACAAGAAAAGAATTTTAGACATTTGACATACATCAAAAATTTGAATTAACATTTACCAATAAACGCGTTTGAATTACCAAACGATAATGAAAGTTATTATCAAATTTGCCAAGTAATTTTTTACACGGTCCCTAAAATTCGTTTTTTTTTTTTTTTTTTTTTTTTTTTCAGTTTTCTTACAATAGCTCTGCAAAAAACTGTTGTTGAATCAAAAAAAAATTCGGGATTTTGGTTCTACTTAATCTACTTTATCGATTTATGTAAAAAAAAAATGGGGTTGCTATTCATGTTTTATTTGTGGCGAGCAACCAGCCAGGTCTTGTCTCAAGTTTTGCTGTTCTGCACCTACCATTGCATGTAACCTTTCTTAAACTAACCAAAACTTAAACTTATGCCACCAAACACTTAAAATTTAATGTATTTTTAATTTTAGAAACATACATTTACTATGTATTTAAATCATCAATTAATAAAAAGTAATTTAAATATTTAATTAGTTATTTGAAGAAGACGAAATAATATTTTTAATCTATTTAATAACTTAAAAAAAAAGAAGTTGTAAAAGAACTAAAATGGTCTACTTTTCCTATTACTTATATACTTACTAAAATTCTTTTCGGGAAACAACTAGGTTCGTAATAGTAAGTGTCATTTATAACCGCTTCTACATAACATTTATACACATTAGAATAAATTTCACAAAACACAGCATACACCTATAATTATAACTTCGTAATGCCAAAGTCAACCATTTTCATTAACTTTCTATCGCAAATAAAATTTATATTACTTATCGTCTGCTTGATTTATTTGTAGTTCATGAATAATTAAATATTTATTAATATCAAAAAACAGGGAACTACTCCAAAATGCATTTAAAAGAAATGTAAATTAAAACTAATCATGATTATATGCAAAAAATATGCTTTGCCACTTACTTAGTAAACAAATGATAAATAATCACATTTTCGACGTCATTCCAAACTGATTTATAACCAAAATAAATTTTGCCTCAAAAAATACTTTTAAATGAATAAAGTTTCTCATGCCATTTTTGAGTTGGCAACAGCGATTTAAATGACTCGAAATTGAATTTCAATGCTAATTCAATGAGAAATTCGTCGACAAATAGTAGATTTATGTCCGTCCGATAGCACAGACAGACGAAAAAAAAGTATGAAAGTTGGGTATCTGAAATCATACCTTTCTAACAAAAAAAAAAAGAATATTTAAGATCGAATTGATAGAATTTGTTGTACGACGGACGGACTGACGGACATTGACCGCATGTCAATGCCTACTTTTTATTATTTTTTTAAATTCTTTCTTAATTTAAAAAAAAAAGAAAAGTAGGCAATGATAAGAGTTGCATTACGGGCAATTTACGCTTGTGTATTCAGAAAAATTGAGTTTTACCTTTTTTCTGGCTAAATTGAAATTGAACTATCCAAATACATTATCCCAGTTGATGGAGTAATCACTAAAGTAATATCAACGTCTAAAAAATAGAAAAAGCTTCCCACCATAGATTCTGATATAAAAGCTTCTAAAAAATATAAAAAGCACAATTTTAGTACTGTTTTATTCTACCCAACTCCCCGAGCAGACCTCAACATGGCGGTAGAAAGGTGTCAGCTTTTTATCCCTCGTGTCTCTAGTTTAGCTTAGTTAGAGTATCGTTGTACTAGAGTTACTCGAGGGCTATTGGCGACGGGCGTCATAATTTAGAATCACAGACGGGTGACAGCTGACATCAGAGTAAACACCTAACGCGACCGTTAAAGGCGAGATCATATGCAGCGTCGGGACTCGGGAAGCATATTTAACGTGCACTAACACTACACGGTGTATTATTCGTCGAACATTTTTGGCTACACGGGTCGTTTATAGGTCGGCAGTTATTTTGCCGATGTCCGGACCCTAGGGGGAAAGGTGAGGCCATTTGTGAACCAGTATCCCACAAAGCAGTTCGCAAGCCCTAGCACATGGCATGCCATACGCCACCAGATGGCACCATGAGATAATTCGACTAATAAATAATGTATATTTAATCTATAATAATAAAAATGAAGTTTTGTATGTGTGTATGTCTCTCAGAAATATTTGTTTGACTCGTAACTTGGCACAAATGCGTAGTTCATACTTAAGTTACAAAATAAGAACTTTCAGAGCTCAAAATGTTCTATTTTCAGAGAAAATTCGAATTTTCTGGAAAAACTACACCACTTTGGCTCAAATCCGATCATTTTTTTACTTTCCTGATGCCATCAGCTAAAAAAAAAATAAATAAAACTTTCAACGAATATAAATAAAATTGAAAATATTAATTTTTGTGTTGCCATTACTTTCAGAAACTAAATTCATTATTTGAAAATAATGATATGTTTCAAGTGACGTATTTCGGCGCAGTCTCCATTCCAGGATTTATTGTGGGTTTGGTTGATGATTTCTTTATTGACGGTTCTGTTGATTGCAAATATGCATATTTAAGCAATTAATGATAGTTAAGCTATAATTGGAATGTGATATTCAATAAAAGCCATCGCACTACAGCTGCATATTAGGGTTTAATGTCTTTACTTTTTCACCAAATATGTTGCCAATCTCGCCAAATTATTAATTGAAACTCGCCAAATGGGCAAATATTTGATAAGCTATTACTGAACTATGATGGTTAATAAAGGCCATCACACAAGAGCTGCATATTAGGGTTTTATGTTTTTTTTTTATTTTTTCGCCACATACATTGCCACTCTCGCCAAATGGGCAAAATGTTTGTTAAGCTATTACTGAACTATGATGGTTAATAAAGGCCATCGCACTAGAGCTGCATGTCAGGGTTTTATTCTTTATTTTTTCGCCAAATATGCTGCCAGTCTCGCCAAATAATTTATTAAAACTCGCCAAATGGGCAAACAGTTTTTTTTTTTTAATTTATAGGCTGGTTGGTTGCGCTAAGGTCATTGTGTTAGAGCTGTATGATGGGTGTGTTTGTAGCTACATCTATTTTCTCGCCAAATTATTTCCAAAAACGTGCCAGGAGAGTTAAAAGGTTTTATGTGTTTATGAGGGAATTGTGATAGCATTTATGAGTGCATTTTACAGTGTATTGTTGATTTTAGAATATTAGGGCAATGAATCGGGATTTTATAATTGATAACGAGCGGAAAGAATAACTTAAGTTTATGATCTTATAACAGGTTATATGGTGCACATACTAGGATCTATTTGATATTTTTCTAATCCGTGAGAAGTACGGGTATAAATTTGCTAGTATTAACTAATTAAAACTTTTTACCAGTTTTGTTAGCATAAGTTTATAGCTGGATATGTATTGATAATTTCTGGCAGACATGAGGTATATATTTATAAAAGAAGCATATTAAAAATGCAGTTTTTATTGCAGGTAACTCCTCGGCAAAAGCATTTTTTGTGAACCAGTATCCCGTGATGCATTGCGAAAGCGGCGAAACGTGGATTCACCACACAATCGCGCGGTTTGTATTGCGTTGTACGGGATTGCGCAATCGATGGGCATATTTGCTACTTTCTAAATCTATGATCTCTATAGTCGCACTCATTCTCGTGACGTGTTTCAAACGGTAGTAGATACTCTATTCGCATAAAACTTTACTCAGTGTTTCATTACTGGTTTCATACGCTTGGTTGTACAACAGATGTATTACTTTTTAAACGTGCGCAAATCGGACATTTGTCTTAATTGTTGCAGATAAAATATAGATTTAAATACTTTCTAAATGCAGTTATCTTCTGCGGAACGCAGAATGGAAGAAAATTATACTTTTCCCAATGATTTTTTTTGTAACATTCTAAATGTACTTAAAGCTCAAGTTACAACTGCGCTATTGGTAGTGCTCGTCTTAACTGTTCTGTATAAACTATTACAGAAAAATGAATGCAAAAAATTACCTGGTCCTATTGGTTTACCCGTATTCGGATATTGGCCTTTTCTTACTAGAGACCCACATATAGCTTTGAACCGATTGGCCAAAAAATATGGAAACTTTTATGGGTAAGAGAAGTTTAATTGGATATCTTTATATTTTATTAGTTCTAATTTAATCGTACCAATAGCCATTTTTTAAGATATGTATATTACTAAATCTCTATATAATATAAAATTGTAATAGTCGGACGCTTGAAAGCCAATTGACTTACGCGGCTTCAGCCAATCAGAAACGTCAAAAAAGCTGAAAGAAAGTATGGCGGTGTGTTTGTTTTGCGCCGGGGCAGCTTCAGGTTGCGTCCCGTGTCTTTGGTAGAGATCGTTGCTTAGCGCTAGAGCTACGGGATGCCCTGAAGCATTCCTAACTTAAAAATAATAAAAATGTCCTGATGTGACTGACACTACACGAAAGTTCGTAGATTTTTGGTTATCATAAAAAATCTAATTTCTTCTGATTGTAAATCAGCAAATCAGCAGCAGTAAATCAGCATTCTACCACTGCTTATATTAAGTATAAGGTTTGAGGCTAAATATATTACTTGCAAAAAAGTATTGAAGTGCCATAGGAAATAATTTATTAGGGTAAGGTGGGGTAAGAGGGCCACCTTTTTGGCATAATTCAAACCTCATACCACGGGATGTAATCGGCCTAACAACTTATTTTTTTGTGTGGTCCCTTCTCTCATATGTTATTACTGTAACCATGGCAACCTTAACAAAAATTGGCAAATAATAAATTTTAAAAATATGTTTTCCTTTTTGGTCATCCGAGTGGCCCACTTGCCCCGCAAGGGGGGGGGGTTAAGTGGGCCACCCCCCTAATATATTTTTACACATAACTGGTAGAGATATGGTGGGGCATCTGGAATAATCTACATGATTTTTTGAGTGTTTGAAAAAAAAGTAATGATGTATCTTTATTAGTTCCCCCATAGCAACTTTTTCTGGCACGCAAGCTTACTAAAAGAAAAAATACGTTCATTTTCATCTTGTCATTTTTGCATGTAGTGTAAAAAAAAATGTTAGGGCTACAGATTTTAAACTGGCCTATGTCAATGAATAGGACTATGAATAGTGAATATGACTAACCCTATGAATCAGTGAATATGACTTTTTTTTAAAAGTATATTTAAGAGTTGGGGCAAGTGGGATACCCCTGGCCCACTTACTCCGCCAGTGTGGTGGCCCACTTACCCCAAACGTGGGGCAAATGGGCCCCTCCAATTTTCTTTTAACCTTATCAACATCACAAGTACATGACACTACAAAAAGATACTATTTTATACACTTTCAAAATATATAAAATTTTGTTTTGTATCATGAACCGTTTATAAATAAATAGTATGATGGCGTGAATTACTAAAAGATGCAATTTTAAAAAATTTCACAAAAAGGATTGTACCTTGTTACATACTTAAATGAAAATGATGCCATAATGTTTTCTGCATCTATTGTGGTAAAACGTAAAAATATTGTAACAGATTTTTTTACGTCCATAATTCGAGAAATGCCAGTGGGCCACTTGCCCCACCTTACTCTAACATTTTTGTGCGTGACTGACACTACATTCAATTCGTGACTGACACTACATTGTGAATTTTATCATAGATCTGGAATTTTAAGCAAAAATAACACAACATATGTAGAGGAGACCGGGGCACAATGGACCACTTTTTCATTTTTTGCACTATAAGTACAAAAATATTCATAACACTTGTTTAAAAAAAAAGTGTATATATTACATATATATCCTGGTTTAAAAATAAATTACCTAAAACATATAATTTCAACTATTTTTTTCTGAATTCACTTTTTTATTACAAGTGAGAAAGTGGTCCATTGTACCCCAGGTTCGGGGTACAATTAAGCGGGGTACAATTAAGCATCATGGGGTACAATGGACCATGGTATTTTTTGCTGAAAAAAAATTATCTGCCCTTTTTAAAGATTAACATACAAATAAAATAATGTTTTTTTTTTTTTTACTTTTAAGTATCCAATTGCATTAAAATTTCTTTTAGAGAGGAGCCTGTACCATCACTTCTTTTGGCTCTGTTCCTTCACTAGTCTTTCTAATTCTGTTACGTGGCATTTCTGATAAAAAAAAATTAGTAAAAGCATTAAATTTTATCTTCAAACTTATAAGATCATTTCAAAATTTAAACACTTGTTTATTGCTATACAAAACAACACCAAAAGTGTAGGGCCAAACTGTGGATCAAAGAAACATCTTTTTTATGTTCGACTAATTTTTTTAACCCTTTTAAAGCCTTCAATTAATCAATGTGGTTAAACATTTTACTAACAAAATTTCGATTTCGTGCATTTTACCAATTCTGAAAAAATTTGTTTGTTAGGTACTTAATTATTTATAACTACAACAAATAACTCACATTTTTGTTAGAAAAAAATCAACGGTAATCAAATATTAATTTAAAAATTAATGATACTGTACTTGTAGTTCTGTTATGTAAATGTGTAAATTTATTTTTGTACCAACTCAAATTTCTAAACTTCTTGTTTTAAATAATTAACACTCTAATATCACATTCAATTTTAAAAATACTTTTCTCATGCAAAACACTTCTTGTTTGTAATCATTTATAAATTAAAACATCAGTTCACTAATAATTTGTTACTTCTGATTAAAAAAAAAAACAAGCACTATTAGTAGATGGGGAAAAAATCTATTACATTCAGAAATGAATATTAGAATATATATTAAAATAGTTTACTACTATATCAAATTTAACTTTTAATAATTAGGAAGGACTTGCATCAATATTTTTTTTTATTTATTTTGAAACTAAAAGTATTTCTAAAGTTGCATGGGGTACAATGGACCATGGTCCACTGTACCCCAGATTTTGTGATCCATAGTGCCCTATATTGTAGTTGAACAAAAAACATAATTAAAATATGCTGTATTTTGATTTCAGAAATTAATTTATAGATTATATAGAAAGACAAATATCTTATCTTTCAACTATGCTAAGCCACCTTGTCCAACTAATGTTACTTTAATGATGAGAAGACAATTTCTAGGAGCGAGCTTTTTTACTTTCACCTGGTTAATACACATCAAGAATAAAAAATGGTAAATGTGCGAGTTAAAAATATGGTTTTTCATAATAACTAGATCAAGACTATTATACCATCTATGAATCATAATAAGAACTAATTTGGAAATATACAAAATAAATAATTGGGGGTGGTCCATTGTGCCCCGGTCTCCCCTAAATGATTTTGAACATTTAAAGTTAAAAATTGCATAAATGGTAAAATTATGGTTAGAAAAAGTAACACAATGTCCCATAAAGAAGGTTTTTGGTAATTTCTTAAACTCTAATTTCTACTTCAAAATGCAATAAATCAACATTCTACCAGTGCTTATTTTAAGTATAAGGTTTAAAGAGCTAAATCATTTAATTGCAAAAAAATATTTAAATATCATAGGAAATAATTTATTAACACTTTTGTGCGTGACTTACACTACATTCAACTTGTGACACACTACATCACTTGAATTGTATCACAGAAATGGAAATTTAGGCAATAATAACATAACATATGTAAATAGTTTTGAACATTGTAAGTTAAAAATTACGTACATGGTAAAAATATAGTTAGAAAAAGTTACACAACGTCCCCTAAAAGTGGTTTCTGGTAGTTTCTTACTTCTTTCTTCAATAGCATTTTCTGAAAAACCTTCTTTCTCAGGCCACGCAAAAGACTTCCCGACATTTGCAGATGTTTCATTTTTATTGAATAAGCATCTTTACTTAACATTTGCCCACAAAATATTTAACGATAATTTAACTACAAAAGGAAATAAAGCTCTTTTCCAGCATCAAGTTCCTTTTCAGAATGTTGTTGAGATTTATTTCTTTTTACAACATTTAAATTTGTTTAATTAGCCGTGTAGTATTTTGGGGGATTTAAAGAAACATTGGCAGTTGTTTTTAGTAGGTATTTGTTTTATTAAAAAAAACCGAGCAATTTTTGAGTGTCAGGTATCATATATTTATCTTCCTTTGATGGGAATACATAATTTAATCTACAAGTAGGGGGATAGTGGGGCTTCAACGCCAGTGGTGGGATGGAATCCCACAGGAAGTGGCTCTGACGTCACCGGAGGGGGCGTGGCGGATATGACGTAATGGATATGACGTAATTGGTGTTGAGTTGCTTTTATGCTGAATGTTGAGTTGTTTAACTCCTGATTGTTGAGTTGTTTAGTGCTGAAATCCTTAGGGAACGTTGAGTTGTTTAGGTGCTGAATGTTGAGCTGTTTAGATGCTGATATGACGTAAGGGTTCTATGTCGTGGCGCCATCTATCGGTGGGAAAAATAAATATTAAAATTGAAGATATTTATTTAAAAAATAGCTAGTGCTGACCTCTAGTGTGCGTGAATAGGAGTTATAGTTTATTTATTAGAATATATTTATTAAAAATAGTTTTAAGTTAGTGCTGCCCTCTATCGACAGGAAAGTATATGATTTTAATGTGAAATTGTTACATTTTAGCGCAAAAAATATTAAAAAGTTTATTCGACAAGATTCGAACCTAGGATCTCCAAAAGTGAGCATGGCCGAATGAGTTTTTCTACGATGCTACTTACTCGACCATGCTCACTCAGCACTATAAGAAGAATTAACGTTTAATTCCAGTTTCCATACTCATCCCTATGTGAGATCCTTATAGAATACCATCTAAGGATAATTAAAAGTATTTTAAGATATGCCAAGTAATAGCGCCATCTACCGGCGAGAGAAGTAATGATTGTAATGTAAAAATAACCATGAAAAATAAATATTAAAAAAAAATTCGAGTATATTTAAATTCTATAAAAGTGGGGATATGTTTATGTGACGTAGAGGGTTTAAAGAAATGTTAAATAGTAGCGCCATCTATCGGTGAGAAAAGTAATGATTTTAATGTGAAATTACCGTGAAAAACAAATATTAAACTCTATAAAAGTGGTGCCATCAATCGATAGGAAAATTATTGATTCTAATGTAAAATTACCGCGAAACATTTCAGCGCGAAAAATATTTTAAAATATAGTTTATTTGTCAGAATTCGAACCAACGATCTCTTTTGATGCTAGTAGTTGAGTTGTTTAGATGCTGATGAATAATATTGTAGGTTTTTGTTACGTTTTGAGTAGGCTTATACGACGTCATGAGTAATAGGATAGATTCGAGTGCATAGATATATGTTTTACAATATAGTTTTAAGGAATAGTAAGGGGTGTTAAAGTAAGTGGTTATCTAGTGTGATCTTTGAAAAACATGTATTATTTCGAACAAAATAATATGTCTATTACAACTTTCGTTCATTAACAGTCAAATTTAGAAACAATACTTAAGTTGATAAGTTCATTATAAATTTATTTTCAAATTTGTCAATACACATTCAGTTGTTAGAATTTGTTTTTTAAAGGTTTAATTTTTTTAAATCATGAATTTAAAGAATGATAAAGAACCATCATACTGGTTATTAGTTAATATTTTATAGCTTAAAATTACATTTTTTTAACGTTTGCTATTACTTTTCAATATTTGAATTTTATTACTAAAGCAAATATTTTCGTTAATTAGAAGAAAGTTTCATAGAAAATTAAACAATAGTGCAAACATTTTTATTTCAAAGAATTCATTCAAGTCTGAAAATGCCAACCTAAGACGTTTTTGTTATTACTCATGTCTAATTGGAGACACACAGTCAAAATACTTTAGATAAATATCATAGATTGAGGTAATATCCCATTTTACTCGACAACTTAATCGTAACACCAACTTAAAACTTCTCTAGAAGATTCAATATTGTCGGAATGTCGACACTTAGTCTTAATACTTTAGATAAATATCACAGATTAGAGCTACTTCAGGTTCACATAGCAATCAAGATGATTTATAGATTACAGTCACCCTGGCACCAGGAGTTTTGTGTGCAAGACCATGACATCATGAGTATAGACCAATAAACATAGATGTAGATGGCGTTGTTTTTCTTCTCGACCAATGAAAAATGTAGATAGAGGGCGCTTCCACCTCTGACTTATTCCAGTTTCCAAACCTGAACAATCATTCCTTCACTAGATCCCGCCTGCTTGCATTACCTCTAAAATGAATTCCATTTTCACGAAAACGATCGTCCAGCACGCATCCACCAAGTAAAAAGATTAAATCAACTACAATATCTAACGTAGATGCTTCTTCAGAACGAGAAGTTCCAATCATCGATCTAACTTCAGATGACGCCCCACAGCTGATCATCGACACATCTGAATCCTCTCCCACAGAGCCTGATGTATCATCGCCAGATGTCAACACCGATGAAATTCCAACTGGAGATTGGTTGACTGCCATATGCCAATCCCTCGGAGAAGTTCCAATCATCGATCTAACTTCAGATGAAACCCCTCAACTGGTCATCGACTCTCCCCACGCATCAGATGCATCCACGCAAGCCCTCAACGGTACTACCTCAATCACCACAGCAGTACCCAGGATCAAAAATGAGGCATCTGCATCGACTCGCCCCATTGACGAAGTTATAAGCAGAAAAGCAGGCCAAGTCCTAAGATGCTGGATATTGGAGAACTCCTTGCAAGTCTCACTTCAACTAACCGGACATAAACTCCACATCGTCATGAACCTATGTACCATCTCAGGAATGAGTTGCAGTGTTTCCACACAAGGTATTCTGATGACCATTCCAACGTATATAGACTTTAAAGACAAAATTCACAAAGTGAATGCTACATATCCAACTTCAAGTGTAATCTGCAATAATCAACTAGTTATGTTTTCAAGAAGCGGTGAAATAATCTTACATCAGATTTTTCATACCAATGAATTTAAATTAAAAGCGTCACCTCTAAAAATATACTTTTCCACTTGTGAAAAAATTCGTGATATTATTTACGACATTGATGAATCCATTCGCGAGGCATTAATTGGACATAGGGGAGAGGAGGGAGGATGGGACGGTGGGAGGAGTGGGACAGCTGAAATTATGGCAAAATAAATGACCTAATTTTATTTCCAGTTTTACCACCAGTTAGCATATGTATAGCTTCTTGTTGTTACCTATTTATAGTTTATCCAGATTGAAATTCCAGTTTACATTTGGATAAAGTTTATTTTCACGCCTCCAGAGAAAGTTTTTAATATATTTTTAGTTTTATTTCTTGACTCAGGTAATTTCTAACACAAACGTTATATAGTGTAGCAGTACTCTTAAAGACACAATGTATACTTATCAGCAGTTAAGTTAAGCTTAAAGTCAGCATGGTTTATGTGAGAATTTATTTTTTAGAAGCATTATGTAGAGGAAGGAATGGGAAAAACTGAAAGAGGGAGGAATGGGACACGTCCATTCCTCTGCCTTCCAGTCCATTCTTCCTTCCTCCTGTACATACGGCCATTTCCAAACGCAGAACCTAGGAATCCATTGAATAAAAGTAAAGGAAAGAAAAGGACTAATAAGAATATTAACAGATACCCCCGAGAAGAAAGAAATTGAAGAAGCTGAAGCTGCCAGACTGGGAAAAAAAGGTGCCAACCAAAAATGTATATGTGCAAGCCTAAAATTTGAAAATTCAAAAGAAAATTGCCGTTCAAAGAAATGAATCCAGTGATAGCGAAGGGTCATTATTTTAATTACACGACAGTTCAGATGATGACATGGATATAGCACAAAAGATTGACTGGATGAAAGACAATCCTAACATATAGGCAAATATGATTCGGTGCTTGTCAAATTCCTCACCAAACGATTAATTGTTTTCTACGTTTCAATAATTAAGAGTATTGACAATGCTGAATTACAATGTAAAATTTTTGAGAAAGTACACGAGAGGAAATTTTAATTTTCCTAATCAGAATGAGTATAGAAAAAAAAGAAAAAAAAACGATATTATCATAAAATTGCTGCCACCACAATATTGATTGGTATGACCAGTAGAGTGTAGTCTTGCTATTCTTTTAATGTTAACCTCTCTCATTAAGATATTCGATCATTTTTCTATAATTTTCAAATGTGTCAAATCCCTCCCTTACTCATGTCCCACTCCTCCCGCTTAAGAGGGAGGAATGGCACAAAATTCTTGTAATTTGAATTTATCAACAGTAATAAAATTGTTCAACATTTAAATGGTGTGTATTTTTTAAAAATAATTTGAAACATGTAAGTTTATTATTTAACCATTTGCCTCGAAAAATAGGCAGGGGGTAATGAATAAAAAAATATTTATGCGAAAATATCCCAATCCTCCCTCCTCTCCCCTATATTACCCGAAAATTTTTTGGAAAAATCTGTTACAAGTCCCACCTTTCATCCCGATCTCATGCAAGATTTTTTACGAACTGTTCAAAATGAAATAGAAAATACTGTTTTCGAACTATATCAATGTGAAGGATGCAAAATTAACGATCCCTCACAATTCAACCATGATTGTATGATGATGTCATATGAGACAAAATATTCCTTACACGGTGCTGATGCCTTTCTTATGTTAAATGCTAGAAATTTGATACGAGAATTTCAAACTAAAAACGTTTTGCATTGTTTTGATAAAAAAATTCTTTGAAGACCCCATGTACCACTTCAATATGAAAAATAACTTACAAAAAATTAACAATGTATAAAATGTATATGTTTTAAGACTTAATAAATATCGATGTCACCTTATTCATGTATTTTTTTAATATCTAATTTCAACAAGTTAACTAGAATTTTAAAAAAATGTCTATATATTCTTTAAAAAGAAAATCAATAATTATATATAAAACTAATTTACTTAGTAATAAATATCTTCTTTAACGTAAAAACTTTAATATATAAGTAAAAAAAATATTTGTCAAACTTAAATTAATGACATCTAAATTTGAAACATAATTTTCAGTTACGTTGAATCATACAGATATATATTTAAAAAATATATCAATAACAAATTTTAGAGTGTATAAAAAATTTTTCAAAGAAATATTAAGTAGTCTTTTGGAAAAAAACATTATTTAAAAATTGATTTTTGTTATCCAAAAGTATTTGCAAGCCCTATCGGAAATTAAACATACCTTCATAGTACGTAAAAAAAATCAGTATTGTAAGACTAATGTAAATAAAAACAACAAAATATTTTAGATAGTGATAAAGGTAACTTGTGATATACTTTGCTCCAAAACAAGTAGATAGACATCACTCCCTTAAGGTACTTCAAATTTCAGTCCTCTTATATTGTTCTAACCATATATACACCTTTGAACACATATGTTTTAATCATTATTCACCGGACATCTCTTTCTATATGAGGTTCTCAGATGCTTTAAATGTAAGTCATACTCCAAATCTAATTTTTCTAGGTTAAGTCAGAAGGGAAAGATTTTCTTAACATTTTTTTTTCAAGTGTGCTAAGCGCTATTACTCCCTCATCCATGGCTCAAGTTAACAAGTTTACCAGTATACCTGAAGAATTGCTGTTTAAGAATGCTGTTTCTAGCGAAAGGTTAAGTGAACTGGACAAATTAATTATAAAAATATTAAGTAGTAACTCATCTGATCACGAAAAATTAGCTCGATACCATGAAGTTCTTCAAACAAGTTTGAATCTACAGGAGTATAATAAACCTATACTCGAAATAAAAAACAGACATAAACAACACATTCCTAAACAAGTTCCAAGCATCGAAAAGAAAGATGTTCAAGAAATGAAAGTGGACAAAGCAGATAACGACTACGATGGTATCATTCTAGCTGCTATACCCAAGTCTAGACGAGGTGCTGCCAAAAATATTCGTACTATTATCAAGAAGAAACCTGATGTGCTCTTTTACAATAATCGTGGTGAAATCTCCTTACATGGAGAACACATTCAAAACTCTAATATTACCGACTTGATTAAATATGTCTTTAATTTAAGAACAGCTGTATCAGACAAAAATATTTATAATAAAGCTATAAATGATTTAAATATTCCAAAATCATGGATAACTAATAAACAACTAATTGAAAAGAATGCTATGAATGATGTCGTGACACCAATGAAGAAACATGTAATAAAGAAAAGTAATGTAACCACATTGACATGGTAAAATTACTGAATAAATTTTGTTTACCTCACATAAAAATTGTATTATTATTTTATATTATGAAGAAAAATATCATAATAAGTGGAAATTATATTTTTGATCAGCTTTGAGTCGAATTATTATTCAAATTTTATTACAATACAAAAAAAAAAAATTAGAAGTAGGATTATGAATAACAATAAAAAAACTTTAACATACATAAAAGCTATATTTTTTATTGCATTAAGTCCATGTGCTAAACTATTTCATATGATACATACATTTTCTTTAAACCAGAAAAATACATATATATTTTTAAAAAAATCATCACAAATATTTTTTATCAATGAAAAAATTTATCAAAAATACATATAGAGAAATTTCATTCAATGACATGTTTTCTTTTTCGAGTTACGCTAATACACTTTTAAAAAGTTTCCATACGATCATACTGTCTAACATTAGTGTTCATGAAAATATAAATTTATTGACTCGTTCCATACTACTGCAAAGTATTAAAGAAATATTAACATTTAGAAAAATATATTGTTGCAAATCAATATGACGTCAAGGAAATGCCTATGGCATACCAGAAATACCTATGATGTACTGGAAATGCCTATGACGTCATAGGCATTTCCCCTACGCCATAAAAAAGATATCGTTATATATTTTCTAGTCAGCTTGAAGTGTTGCGGCAGTAAAAAAAGCTGGACTTAGTTTTTTTTTCATATTTATGTATTAGTTGAGGAATTTTGCCACTACTCAAATATTTTTACGTTAGTTGAGTTTGATGAATAAATGTTAAAGATACACGAGAAAAATAAAGTAATAAAATTTATATACATGTTTAAGTCTTTTAATTTCTTTTTCGTCTAACGAACCAATGTATGTTAATTGCATATCCAGCAAATCTCTGATTAATTATCGGGATAATATCTGTGCTTTTTCTTTAAAAAAATATATTAATAAACCAAAGCGCTTGAAAAAAAAAGCTTTTTAACATTTTTTCAATCGATGCCATATTGTGTTTAATTTTGTTTTCTTTTACTACTGCACCTAGATAAAATGTCAATGTTACACTGTATTCATTTTATATACATGTATAAGTCTTTTAATTTCTATATATTTATTGTTTTTAAGGATATGTAATAGTCCTAATTGGAGAATCTATTGGTATAGTGATATCTGCCCAAAAAAGAGTAGCGGCTTGCTATGAGAGGTTATATTTAAAATACTTATTTCATTTAAGGTTTTGATTGAAGCATTCGTTACTATTCCAAGCAATAAAGTCGCAAAAAATTTATTAAGTTGTGCGGCCGTTAAACTGTATATACTGTGTTTAGTCGCTAGATAAAATAATAATATTTTATTAAAACTATATTTACGGGATATTGAATGGGTTTCAGAATTTATAGTATAGTTTAATCAAGTTAATTTATGCTCTACTATTCGTAATTTTGAAATAAACAATCAACATTGGGTTACAAAAAAAAACATATTTATTTCACATTTATTCAAACACAGGATTACAATGAAACCATGCTTAGCACTTGTCTTTCATGTTATTTTTATAATAAGTATAAATCATGGTTTTAAACCATTGTTAACACCAACTGGATCGGCAAGGTCAATTTTGAGCTTCTCACAATTTCTGTGTAGAACGTTTAGTCTTCTTACATTCAAAAGTCCATGGAGCACCATTTCTGGCAATCTTTGTCTTCTCAAGAGTTATTAATATCCAGAAGATTATCATCCTAGGTAAAAGAAAAAAAAAGAGATGATGAGTTAGGTTATATATTTTTTAATCTATAGAAATGTTTTTTTGTAAAATAATACTGGCGACTTATCTTACTTTAAAAGCAATTATATACGATACCTGTTATTGTCAGTTATAACTTAAATAATAATGAAGTAAAGATAGAAATTATTATATTATTTTAAATATTGATTGCATTTTGATGAATTGGAATTAAGTATTTTAATTTATTTACCAGCATACTTTAATTTTTGAAATACCAACTAATCATGAACTAGAACTGAAAAAAAAACATTTCAGAACTTGGGCTTCGTCTTTTCATGAGCAAAATACTAATTTAGAAACGTAACTAATTGTTACTACTACTTTATTTAAATACATTTTTTTTTCAATATATAATTAAATGAAGGATAGCTAACCTCACACTAAGTCTGACAAAAACCAACGCATTCTGAATTTTTTTTTGTGTGCAAAATTTACTTACACATGGATTTTTATTTTCTTGCAACTTTGATTAAGGAAATGTAACTTTTTCTTCACTGGTTATCCTTTCTCGTGTCGCCCCTGATGAATTTGCGAACTTTAACGAACTTGGAGCGTATCCAACGGACGACTCTTCAGCCACGCTTAGGAATTTTTTTTCCTAAAAAAACAAATACAAAATAAGACAAATGAAGCATTTAAATTTAATGTTCTGATATATTACATCATTTAATAATGATAATTAGAGATATATTTACTATCTATTTATAAAAGTGAAGTTTTTGCTTAATTTTATATGGAAATGGTTAACATAATCAATTGTTTACGAAATACGATTGTATTTTTAATTCATTCAGAAAATTCTTATTAATATTGCAATATGTTTTAGTTCAAATCAATTATTTGTTTTGATAATTAGAACCCTCATCGTTTTGTAATGATTTTATTCCATATACATCTTAAATTTGTAACTAGTATTTCACAGTCACTTTTAAATTATGCAAGTATACACAAAAGAGTTACTGTACTTACTTGTGGTAGTTTCAATTTCTTTAAACGATTCACTGGTTTTCACGTCTAGAGGGGGAGTTCTTGATAATTGTTCAGTCTCAATACATTTGACATCAACATCTCCCACTTGTTCATTCAGATTTGTTGCACTGATTTTCACGTCTGAAAGGGGAGTTCTTGTTGTTCGTTCAGTCTTAATACATTTGACATCAACATCTCCCACTTGTTCATTCGGATTTGTTGCACTGGTTTTTACGTCTAAAGAGGGAGTTCTTGCTGTTTGTTCAGGCTCAATACATTTGACATCAACATCTCCCTCTTGTTCATTTGGATTTGTTGGACTTGGAATAACATAATTTAGTGTCAGAGATGGCCATTTAATGAGTGCCACAGTATTTTTTGCAATTGTTTCTATATCCTCTTGTGTTATAACGTATTTATTAGGACAATGTTGAAAGATATCTTCTCCAAGGTTTCCAAAAGCCTCCCTTGTAATGCTTAAACAAAGTTCATTGATACAATCGCCAAGGGGGTCATTTTCAACTGCTTTAATGCAATTCTTAGAATCATTTTCAGGACCAAAAGATGATTCATTGATTTCGTCGCATGTAGACGAGTTTAATGTTTCTGTTTCATTAGAATTGCCCTGTTCTTCGTTTCGAAGCACTTCAATGTATTCTCGAAACTCCTGAGAGTCCATGGACACTGAAACGTAGTAATAAAAGAGATTAATTGTTAAATTATGTGTGTAAGTTTTTTCATTGAAAATCAATTTTTATTGTGAGTTAAGCAACGTAATTCTCACTCTTCAAATGTTTAAAAGTGTTGACTCACGTCACTTTTAAATTAGCTAAAATACTAGAACACATATTGAACTAAAATATTTGGATATTACACATTTGGATTTATTTAACTAAAAAAGATTCAAATTGCTTTAAATAATAAATAAAGAAATAGTTTTAAAGTAACATTGGAAAAAAAGTACCATTTAAAAGTAACATTGGAAACATCATAACATTTACTTATATATTCTATAAATTAAATGATCCAAGTTCTAGTCGAAAAGTGAAATTGTTAATGTAAGAGATTAAAAATAATTTTCAATAAAATGTTGGGCTGACTTACGTTTTTGTTTCCAAATATCGTCAGGCTTAGGAACACCGGCTTTGCCTTGCCCTAAAAACGAATGTTGCGCGGCTTCTGAAGCAGAAATTCGCTTGCTGGGATTCAATCTAAGAAAGCCATGAATGAAGTTAAGAGCAAATTTAACCTCCTCATTGTCACTGAGATTCGCGTTTGGAAAGGTGCTCTGTATCAAACTGGAAAACTTTTCTTCCTAGATGAATAAAAAAACAATATAGGAATATTAACTGGTGTTTACAGTAGTTTACATGGGTTTCATATAAATTTAGCGTCCTGCGTAACAAGTCGATTAGTCGAAACGTAAAACCATAGTCACCAAGATGGCAGACAATCGATTTTTCACAATAAAATGTTTGTGTAACTATGACGCTACTCTTCAAAACTGGTAGAAACTAGCTTTGGAAAAATAGTAAACTACAAGAATTTTTTGTTTATTAAAAAAAGTGTAATAGGTATTTACTAGCTGGTTCACGAATTCCCAGGCGATTAGCTACTTAAAATCTAATTTCATTATGAGGTTTCTTGTACATACCATACCAATTTGGTGGAGCGTTACTCCATAAAACTGGGAGCAACCTCAACTGTCATATGGCCTTTACGGAGTAACATTCTTCCAAATTTGAAACATTTTTTAATTAAGTAACCATCCTATAAATCATATCGTATCCAAGAGCATGAAGTTTTCGAATTGCAAGACAAAATGGAGGATGAGGATTTATCGTTTTTCTTAATTAGTACGTTCTTGTTGCAGTACATATTAAACTTTTTTAACAGTGGAACTGTGATGTCGTTCATTTTTGATGTAACTATTTTACCGAATCGTAATGAAGATATAATTAAATCCATTAAAAAAAAGCAAACAACAGTTGATAATTTTAATTATTATTACGTTGTTTTTAAATTTTGATTCGTACCATATAGTAATTAATCGATAGTAGATCAATTCGTCACAAAATAACCTTTCTATGCATTGCCCCCCCCCCCCCATTACGAATAGAACCAATTTTAACGAAATTAAATAAATATTTGACTTACCTGTAACATTTCGAACAAAGTAGGATAAACACCTACTATCCAACACTTGTCCTTAGCTGAAATATTGTGGGACATGTAGGGGCCGGTTAGAATTCGTAGCGTCATCATTCCAAGGCCCCAAGAGTCAACAGATTTCCCATCGATCTCGACGCGACTACCCGACTTTCGGCAATCATTGCAGCAGCATACTTCTGGCGGTGAGTATATATCTGGCATACCCACGTGTTTTCTGCAAATGAAAAAATTTATGTCTTGAAAAACTGTGTTATTTACTTTTACGACCCTCTAAAGTCACATCGCTTTTAAGTTACGGACTAGGATCTGGGTTCAAATATAATTGTAGTTGTTGCACTAAATGTACAGTTAATTGATTATCAGTTTTGTTAATTAATTTTCAGGTATTGGATAAATGCATTTTAATCTTATATACAAAAATAAATAATAAAAAGTTACTGTTTCTTGATGATGTATTGATCTTTACATCATAATTGTAGACTATATCAATAAACTAATTAACTCATTGAAAATAGTAGCATAGGTATAAAAAGAAAAAAAGTCAGTTCTAAACAATATTATTATTTTAACATGTAACTTTTTAACAGAAATTGCCAATTAGAACTGCTTAAACGAAAAATAGTTTTATGCGTCTAAAGATGCGCCAAACACAGTATTTTGTTCAATATTAAACTTTTCTGAGATTAACATAGACTTTATAAGAGCTTCGACTTTTTACGTTATAAACATGGTGTGGAAGTTAAAACTAACATCATATTTTTGAACAGCTATAATGGCCGGTCTGAATTTGGTGATTTGAGTTGCGTTGCCAAGCAATGAAAATGTCTAAATGTAGTAAACATTCTTTTTTATGTTTTTCAGACAATTTAGAAAGGTATATCAGCCCTACGTAAATTCTTCAAGCTCGCCAAAAAATTTCCAATCAACAGACCGGCCATTATATCATAGTTGTATTCATATTTTAAGCTTGCCTTACCTGAAAGTAGGCTCTGTGCAGTCTTTCAAGAAAGTAAAGTCACACAACATTGCCCTGGAGGAGTGGGATATCAAAATGTTGTTGGCTTTCAGGTCAAGATGGCACAGGTCCTTGGAGTGTAGGTACTCCAGGCCGCATAGAATATCACGAAGCCAAGCCTTTACTCTATCCAAAGCTTGTGCACCCATTCTGAATTCCTTATTTATGACATCGTCGAGACTGCCGGCCTGAGCATCCATTATGAAAACTCCGACTTCACCCAGCGACAGGAAATCAAGCAGTTTGAGGACGTTTTCGTGATCAAGTTTTGGCCACAGAACAGTCTCTGATTCATCAATTTTTTCACTTTTGACGATTTTCACGGCGATGCTGCGCTCGTACTTTTTGTCGCTCATCAGGAACACATCCCCGAATGTTCCGTCGCCAAGATCCTTTATTAGACTGAATCCGTGTTGCTCTTCCAGTGTATTCAAAGCTGTTTGCGCCATTATATTTCTCGGTGAAAGATTTTCAAGATTTTCCAGTGGCACAACAACTTCAGTTGGATGTGTGATAGACCCAGAATGTGTCCCAGTTTTGGATCGTTTTTCAGAGCTGTGGTTGTTTTTACCCATTTTGTTAATGATACAACCCATTTTTGCTCAATAATACTCAGTATTTAAAATACTCTTTAAAATAAATCAAAAGTTTTATCAGCTTTAGATTTTAAAAGGTTTTTTTTTCACTTTAAGAAATTCGCAGTTTGTTTGAAGTAACAAGAACTTTAACTGTGCTAAAATATTTTATCTATTTTAAATGTATTGTTGCACTGTTTTGTAATAATTATTCAAATCTTTTACAACAATAGAGTGGATTTTAAATAAAAGTGGCATTTTAAACAATGGTAAAGTTTTTGTATTTCAGATTTCATGCTAAAAAGCATTTACCTTTTAAAAATACATTATCAACTCTATTTCCAGTAACACTAAGCTTTTAACGGTACAAACACATTCTAATTTTTTTTTAAAGAAATAATTAACATAAATGGACAGAATAATTTTTACTAAGGATCTGAACACATTCCTTTATTGATGCGTCTTATACATTTTTAATCATATACTAGCATTTGCCAATTTATGTTCCAAAGTATTTTTTACTTAATGGGAGTATTTCTTATATTAGGATCTCCATACTGTGGTTTCATTGGTTGCTTTATTTTCTTTGACAAAGTGTTGAAACAAGCCCATTATTGCACAAATAGAGAGCACGCGGTCAAAATAATTCTACAAAGCATTGATAACTGCAACACGATAAAAATATTGCGTAAACTAAAAAATAATAATAATAAATTCTTAGGGCGGCTGACCAAAAAAGTACTTATTCAAAAAAAAGTACACTTTCGCTACTTTTCGGCTGACATGATATTTTATATAAATGATAGTTGACCCTTTTTAATAAATTTTAGAATTCTATGCCAAACCATGATATTTTAATTATTTTTATTAGATATAGTTTTAAAAGTAATTTTTTTAAATTTTAGTTCACACTTTTAAGGTATTTTCAAAATAATTCTTTTTTAACAACAATTATATAAAGAAAAGGACACTGCTATATTTAAAACATATTTAGCAAATATTTTTTTTATAATTGCGTGAAAAAAAAAGCCGACTTTTACATTATTATTTCAATATCAAACGCTTGCAACAAGTCAAACTTCTTGAAAAAGAGACACAAAGTTCTTTTTTTCACCCAAAAACAGTGAAAAAAAGTACTTTGTGTCACTCTTTTCATGATGCCAACATTTCAAGTAAAATTTCGATTTGATAATACTCATAATCATTATTTTTGAATCAATGAAATTTTTTTCTCGCGATGGGAATATTTCTTTAGTCACGCCCTTCGAACTGCGAGTTCATTGGTTGCTTTCTTTGACAAAATGTTGAAACACGCTTATTGGTTTTTATAGCATCACGCGCTTCGAACTGCGAGTTCATTGGTTGTTTTCTTTGACATCTCTCCTGGAAGCTCCAAACTCATTTTAGTCTAATTAGCACGTGAATTATTTTTGAACCAATGAGATTTGATTTTTTTTCACGCAATTATAAAAAATAGTGTATGAAAGACGTGCGAAAAGTAAACTTTTTAAAACACGTGTCTTTATTTCACGAGCGAGGTACGAGCGAGTGAAATAAAATCCACTAGTTTTAAAAAGCATTACTTTTTGCACTAGTTGCATAAATATCTATTTTATAATTGCGTGAAAAAAAGCCGACTTTTACATTATAATTTCAATATCAGACGCGTGCACAAAGCTAGACATTTTGAAACAGTGAAAAAAAGTACTTTTTTTCACCCAAAAGCAGTGAAAAAAAAAGACTTTGTCGCACTCTTTTTATAAGATGCCAACATTTCAAGGTAAAATTTCGATTTGATAATACTCATAAAATCCAAAGATTTATCGATCTGCTGTGTTTAAAAATATTATGCGCGTGAATTATTTTTGAATCAATGAATTTTTTTTTCGCGATGGGAATATTTCTTAAGTCACGCCCTTCGAACTGCGAGTTAAAAATTTTCTACAAAAAATCTGCAGAAAAGTGAAGATCTGCGGATTTTCTTCAAAAATCTTCAAAAAATCTACAGAATAAAACTTCAGATTTGAATAACTGCAAATTTCTTCAGATATTTTAAAGATTTTGGGACTTAAACTTTTTCAGATTAAAAGCATTGCTTACATTCTGCAGATATCTGTAAATTTTTCAAAATGTTAAAAAAAAATTATTTTTTAAATTATTAAATGGTTTGGCTTTAGTCGGTGTAAGGAATAAAACATTTTTTTCACAAAAATCGGAATTATTGAAACTTATATCTTGCTTTGTCTATAAAATTTTAACTTTAAAAATCTGCAGATTTTTGAAGAAAATATTTCTTATATATTTTTTTTCCATTTTACAAAAAATTGGATTTTTAAAATTTTCATTTTGTCATTGAAGTCTTAACTTCAAAAATCTGAAGATTTTTGAAGAAAATAGTACGTTAAGATTTTTTTCATAATTTTACAAAAATTGGAACTTTTGAAACTTTTATTTTGTTTTAAAAATCTAAACTTCAAATATCTGCAGATTTTTGAAGAAAATATAAGTCAGATTTTTTTTCCAGTTTTAATAAATTGTTAAGGTTTCAACGAATTGCGGATATTTTATTTTTATCATAAAAAGAGCTCTGATTTTAAAAACCGATAAAAAGTGTAAATATAAGAAGCGGAATTCAATGATTTTAGTATATTATCGGACAAAATCTGTCTTTGTTTTCCTTCGGAGATAATCTTATTTGAATACAAATTCAGTTATAAAGATTAAGTTTTATTTAACAATTTGTGAAATTTCTTCCAAAAAAGTAAACACAAACCTTAAAATAATGTTTCAGAGAAATTAGCAGATTTATTAATGAAAATAAATTAATCATTTTAACATATTTCTTTTAAAAAATTGTGAGTAATAAATTAGAGAGAGGAATGTTGGTATCCAGACATCTCGCAGTCGGTAGCGTGAGGGTCTCGTGAGCTTAAGGACCTGGTTCGATACCCGGGTTAGGAATTCAAAATAAAAAATAATTTTATATTACAATTTATTCTTGATAATAAAAGAATGCATTTTTAAAAATTCTTTTTTATCGTAATTAATGATTTTAAATTTGTGTAAAATACCAATTAGCATAGTTCATACATTTTTTTCTAGATGAAGTCCCAAATAAAAACATTGAAAAATTGCATGGCAATTTCCTGCATTCTTGTTTTAAAAATAACTCCTGCTTAATTAAATAAAACACTGCATCGAAACAAATATTTTATTTAATAACATAAATATAATATTTTAATTAATATATCAAAGTTTCGTTTTGATTTGATTTTAAGAATTGAAATTATTATTTATCTTGTAAAAAATTCCTCTTTCAAATCCTGTAACAAGTAAATGGCAATGAAAAATTTTTTTAGCCTTTGTATTATATACTCTTAAAATATAAATTTTAAGGTGGTATAAAGAGATTAAAAAAAAAAAAAACTTGATCTGGCTAACACTCTGACGAGATAAATGATGTACTGACTGATGTACTGCTGTTAACTTTTTTTTTTGCCTTCGAAGATTTTAATATGTATAAAAATTTATATTCCAAACTAAAATTTACATTTTAACGGGGGTTTTCCAAAAATTGTAAATATTTTATAATCGGTAACATTTTTTGTTACATTCTTTGCAATGTGTATGTGTTGCACGTGGCGCATTGCTAATAAGATGGAAGAAAATAATTTTCTGCTACGACTTGTCGCTATATACGCTTAGCTTTACAATAATAATGTTCAGAAACTGATTTTAAAATATTACTTTACAATAAAACTAAGGAGAATAATTAACTTTGGGAACTTTTGGTTTAGAAAGTGGATTACCGACTCTTGTGTTGTCTTGTTTACTTAGGACAAAACTACGAAAATTATTTAGCAAGAAATGAAAACGGGAGATAAATATTATTCATTAGTTCTTTTTAGATGTCAAAAGGTTATTTAACAAAAAACAAATGAATTATCTTCGAGTATATAAATTGTAACCAAGCAAAATATTTCCACATGTAGCTTCACTGTAACTGTAATAGTTTTTCCTTCGTTTGGTTTACAATTCCGTCGGCGTGCAACGTGCATGCATACTTCTAGAGGGGCTATTTTAATTTTTAACTAATAAATATAAAATATTTTATAAAATTTCAAGACTACATTTACACGGTAAGTAATAATCATGTTATTTTTAAAACTATAAACTTAATTTTGTTTACATAGAAAGCGTATGAATTTTTTTTGTCATGCACGTTTGTGATTCTCACATGACGTTGTAATCGTTTACATTTATGTTCTATTCTTTAAAAATATTATATTTAGTACTAAAGACATGCTTTCTCGATAGTGTAATCACGCTTATTTAGATTTTACCATTGATAAAAATAAAGCAGTGCATGTTATTGAATGGCATATTTACCCAACCGGATATTGGTTTGCTAACGCGCGCCAAACTTAATCGCCAATGGCGCCAGTGAATGAAGAAATTTTTACTTTCTTATCATTGAAGGTTTTTTTTTAAGTAAACTGTTAGAAATGTATTTGTCTCCTGTAAAAACGTACTTGTATTGTATCTGAATTTGTAATTGGTTGGTTATAAAAATATTACCAACATTTTGGGTTCAAAGAAATTTCCTCATTATACTGTCATAGTGATGCAAAGCATAGCATTCATTAAAAAAACAGTTGAACCCTGCTAACACAAACTTAAAGTGACCACTGATAAATTTTATGGTTTGCAGATTTCATGTTAATCGTCTGGATTTTTTTTACATTGAAACAGTGTATTGTTTTAAAAGATCATTAAAAAATTCTTAGTTTGTCATGTAATACACTAATAATAAAAAAAAACATGCAATTAGTAATTTAATTAGTTCATTTCAGTAGAGCACAACTAAACTAACTCCTCGGCGCAACAGCTCATTAGTGGGCCAAGGCCTGCGGTGCTTATTTAAGCTGCTTACTTGATGAAGGGCTCTAAGGTGTCGATATATGCCCTGGTTAGGTGGTCTAGCTCATGCGGAACCCCTAGTGTTTATTTAACAAGCATGCTTTGTCCTGACAGTATGGACTCACTTAAGGAATAAAAGAATGGGTCAACCTTGATCAATCCCTTACCCGATCCTCCAACCTACGGCATATTAATCTGAACTAGGTTTGTAAAATGTTTTGTTACAAAGAAATAGTCTGCTGTTTTCGAAAGACTATACTTTTCATACATATGGGATCATCTGACACCTGTCGATTAAAATTGATGAATCATGGAAGATCTCTGGATTTTCTCAGAACTAGGAGACAATTTATTTTTAGAATGTTAGTTGCCATTTTTTAATGTTTTGTTTCATTTGTGATTGCCGGCCCACTGGCACAAAGGTTAGTGTACTAGCCTTTGGAGCTGCTGGGCTCGGGTTCGAATCCCGGCAAAGGCATGGATGTTTGTGCTTGTTAATAAATGTTGTTATTTGTCTATGTTTGTGTCGTCCTTCTTAGTGTGTCTCTTGTGACTGTCTCTTCTGGCGAGCTGGGTAATGGGCTATAAAGCCTACACTCTCCCTACTAGAGGGCACAATCGCTGTCATTCATTTGTGATTCGAAAAAAAAGGGGGAGTTAAAGGAAGCCAAATTCTTAATTTCTTGTTCTGGTTAAGCAAGATTTCGTTTTATGGGATTTTTCAATCATTAGCTTAAAGCTTTTTGGTATTTAGAAATGATTTCAGTTGATGTGAAGAAAAATTTTTGTTTAGTGAGTTTCCGTTAACAAGGTTCGACTGTAATTAGTTTTAATTATTAGTATTTTGTATTGTTTAACTTTAAAATGTGTTTTCCGCTTATACTTGAAGGTCATTGGATGGATATCTTATTTTGCAACTTTAACCATAAATGGCAAATGGGTGTGCAGTACATAAAACTGTCCTCATTTTGACATTTTGTGTTAAAGTTGCAGTTTCTTCAAACTAAATTGGTTCCCAACTCTTGGATCACCATCCAAGCAAGAATGGGTAATAGATAATATTTTTTAATTCTAAATACTTTTGTTTACTTTTCAGCCATTTTATTGGCAAAAAAAATATTTTTTATTTTAAAAAAAATATAAATAAACTATAATATGAAACCTGTTATCATGCAATAAGGCTTAAACTAAAAAAAATATTAATTTCCTATTTTATCTTTAAAATATCTACCTCCACATTAGTTAGTCGCATTTTCTTCAAAGTTTAACAAAATCATTTATTTCAGCAGTTGTCTATTGACGAAGGTCAGTGGGTAGGTATTTGTAAACATTTATTAACCTTCAAACTGGGTAAATACTTAAAATTTGGGAGTTAATTACTTAAAATTATTTCTATACATGTAATACTGTTTTAAAATGTAATAATCTTAGACTCTTACACACATAATTCACCACATAAATTAATTATTACTTATTTCAAGTGTTCAGAATGTACACATTTAAATTTTTAATTACCATGTCAGAAGCAAGTGACAAGCTGAATTCTACAAAAAAAATCAAATAGTTGTAGATTACATATGTTAGAATATTGATGCTATATATATATATATATATATATATATATATATATATATATATATATATATATATATATATATATATATATATATATATATATATATATATATATATATATATAACTGGAAGGAAAGAAAGTTAAGACTATAGAACTTTTTGAAATGTGGAAAAAAAAATTAAATTGAAAAAAGTTATTGTTAAACATATGTGTCCTAAACTGTCTTTTAAAAGTCCTAAGTGAATGCTTGATGTAAAAGGAATAATGAATAAGCGGTGTCGTCTCTATATAGCGAATATCTCATTTTTATGCATACTGGTAGCAAATAAAAGAACTCTTCTTAAATTAAAAATATATATATATATTTAAAAATATAAATAAAGGAAAAGAGATTTTATTAATTTTTTGGTAAATCTCTTCACTCCAGTTTTTTTAGTTTTTTCCATCCATAATATTTTAAGTTTTAAGATGTTTAAAATTCAATAAAACAGGATGAATTGGGAAATTTGTAAACAATTTTTTTTGATAGGATTTTCAATGTTCACTAATTTTCTTAGATAAATACCTGGTTATTTTACTTTGCTATTTAAGACACAGAGTTGGTTTAGATGTTGATAGATATTCGTTGTTATTAACACTAAATGCAAGAAATTATTTAAAAATACCAGCACGAATGAATGAGATAGGTTGGCAAAGTTTTTTTTTCTTTCAGGCAAGTTTTACGAAGAAATAAAGAAGCTAGATGCATCCAATTTTTTTAACAGATATTCGAGAAAAAAGTCAAAAGGAATTGCCAAACAATTCAAGGAAAACACAGTTCAAGAAAAATTAACACATATTTCATTATTTGCATGAAGTATTTATTTTAGAACAGATTTTTTTTTCCAGGGAAATAAGATTTTTCTCTTCAAGTACAAAGAATTCCTAAAGGAGAAAAAAAATTGTAGATATGGTGTAGATTTTTTTCTACAAAATATTTTTTCAGTCCCAAATGCCTGCAAATTTCTGCCGAAAATTTGAAGAAAAAATCTTCAAATTTTCTGTAGAAAATATTTGCAGAAATTTGCAGGTATTTGGGACTGAAGAAAATAATCTGTAGATTTTTGAAGAAAAGATCTTCAAATTTTCTGTAGAAAATATCTGCAGAAATTTGCAGGTATTTGGGACTGAAGAAAATAATCTGTAGATTTTTGAAGAAAAAATCTTCAAATTTTCTGTAGAAAATATCTGCAGAAATTTGCAGGTATTTGGGACTGAAGAAAATAATCTGTAGATTTTTGAAGAAAAAATCTTCAAATTTTCTGTAGAAAATATCTGCAGATATTTGCAGGTATTTGGGACTGAAGAAAATAATCTGTAGATTTTTAAAGAAAAAATCTTCAGATTTTCTGTAGAATTTATTCTGCAGATTTTTTCTTCAGTCCCAAATACCTGCAAATTTCTGCAGATTTTTTTTGTAGAATTTTTGAAGAAAATTTTTAGCTGGTCATTGGTTGTTTTCCTTGACATCTCTTAGTCTATTTTAGTCTAATTAGCACGTGAATTATTTTTGAACCAATGAGATTTGATTTTTTTCACGCAATTATAAAAAAAATAGTGTATGAAACACGTGCGAAAAGTAAACTTTTTAAAACACGTGTCTTTATTTCACGAGCGAGTGAAATAAAATCCACTTGTTTGAAAAAGCATTACTTTTCGCACTAGTTGCATAAATATCTATTTAAATTTTGGGATAAATTTTAATGCTACAATTTTCGTAAAAAATATACTTTAAGATGATATTTTTTTTAACTATATAGCCAGTTCATGTTTATTGCTTAAGTTTTTATCTATTTTTTTATTTTTTAAATTTTAATAGTGACGCATTTTTAATTCACTTTTAGTACTATACAATACACAGTAATTAGTTTAGTGTGATATTTTTTTTATATACGGATAGTTGTAAATGTATAATTCTTGGATTTTTTTTATAATGTTTTGGTTAAGTTTTTTATCAATAACACATTTAAATGTTTTGTTTATAATACATAAGTTTATTTATTAAGGAGTGCAGGGGGAAAAACCCAGATAAATTCGTGTGCATCAGGTATCTTTGCCAACTATAGCTACTCATCGCCTAAATTAGTGGAAGTAAGCCGGTTTCGCACTTGGTTCTTCTGACCCTGATTCCTGCGAATTACGTGTCCCACGTGTGTACCACTAGAGAAGAACCCAGAAAGAAACCAGTTTCCTGTCGCGAATATCCGTCTACCATTTAAAAAAATATACCAGCAATATAAAGAAAAATTAATTTACGAACACAGATGCACATTAAAAAAATTATTCATTCGAAAATAATTGTTCTCATATTAAGAGCAAAAATATTAATTAATAAATTGGTATATTATTTAATATCTTGTTCACATACTGATTTAAAGTAAATATATAAGTAGATAAAAACACATATGTTGGCAGTGACATAAAGTTAGTTTCCTTAGAAATATAAAATCACTATGAGATAATTTGGTAAATAAGCACTTTATATTAATTGCACAATTTCAAATAGTATGATTCAATAATATTTAGAATACTAAATATAAATTTCATACAAAAACCACGAAAAATTCTTCAAAACCAACTCAAGTTATGAGTTATGCAAATAGCAAACTGATCCATACCCTGCATGATATTTTTATGTTACTAGTACTATTTTATGACATTATTTTTATAATAATAATATGCGACGAAATGAAATATAACGATTGTTAGTATGGAATAATAATAAAAATATATAATATGAGTTTTTTACAAGTGATTGAAAAAAATTACGATTTCTAGACCGATATATGGGTTTGACTCCGCAAAAAGTTGAAGGCAATCCAGAAATAATCTTAATTTGGTAACAATCTAAAATTGGTATTTCCAATTTTAAATATAAATTTGTGTGAGCAAAAATAAAGTAGTTTAATCATTAAACTCAAATATCTTTGCGATCAAATATTCCCCCCCCCCCCCCCTAACAAATTATTTGTTTCACAAATACACGAAGTTTATTCTACCCTGAAAGCTGTTTTTACTGCAAGCAAACTACATGCATAAAGAAACTGGTTTTACAGAATTATATTGGGAAACTGGGGTAATAAGGCCCTGGAAAAAATTATAAGGTCGAAGAAATAACCAGTGAAACTTGAATTTATGCATAATCATTTTTTTTTATTAAATGCACAATTTCAAACAGTATTATTATTACTATTTCGAATACTAAATAGACTTTTCATACAAAAACCACGAAAGATTCCTCAAAACCAACTGAAGTTATGCAAATAGCAAATTGATCCATACTCTGCATGAGATTTTTATGTTCCTAATATTATTTTATTAGACTACGTTCCTGTTTTTTAATTCGAAGAAATAAAAAAATAAAAAAGTAGGTATTGACATGCTGTCGATGTCCTTCCGTCCGACCGTCTGTCTGTCAGTACCCCCCTTCCAAAATCAGTTCTATCAATCCGATATAAAAAATTATTTTTTTATTAGAAAGGTACAACCTCAGACACCCAACTTTCATACTTTTTGTCCGTCTGTCTGTACTATCGGACGGACATAAATCTACTATTTGTCGACGAATTTCCCATTGAATTAGTATTGAAATTCAATTTCGAGTCATTTAAGGTAGGCGAATACCCAAAATTTCCCAAAATTCTAATATTTTTTACTATTGCTTTAATCTTTTCCAAATTTGGCATAGTGATTTCAAATATGAATAATACTATTTAGGCTTTTGTTTTTATTTAAATATAATTAATTTATTTTAAACGGTGTTTTCCTACTAAAAAAAGAGGTTTACGCCAACAAATCTACCACATTGAGTTTTCATCCTATGAACATTTATTATGTGTTAAATTCTTCGTTTTGAACTGATACATGCAATGACCCTCTAGAGTTACATACAAATTACAAGAAAAAAAGTTATTAAGAAAAATGTTATAAATTAACCACACAAAAAAATGATTTTTTTTCGATAAACTTACACTTGTAAATTTTTAAAAAAAAAACTTGTATACTTACACCTGATGTTAGAGATTCATGGCACAGATATATATTGAAATAGCAACGGTGAAAAATTTCAGGTAAATTAATGTAAAACTTTTCATGCTAGAAGTGTTGGCGTAAACCCCTTTTTTTAGTTGAAAAACACAGTTTAAAATAAATCAATTATATTTAAATAAAAAAAATTGCCCCAAAAGCATTGCTCATCATATTTGAAATCACTATGCCAAAGGCCCTCGCCAGATAAGACGGTGAAAAATGCCCCCATTCCAATCGGGCTAATTTTTTTTCTGAAAATACCTCATAGTATGGACAACGTCTCAGCCAAGTTTCAGCTAAAAAATTTGACGCATTTTTGAGTAAAAAATTAAAGTTTTTTCTTTTTAAATTGATTATTCCCTGAATATATTTGATAAATCCAAAAAACTACTCATGAGTTTTTAGATATCATTGAGTAGTATTCTCAGAAAAATCCGCTCATAAATCTGATCGAGCGATCATTCTTAAAAATGCATTTTTATTTTTCAAAAAAAAATTTAATGCCAAAATCGCTTGGTCACAACTTAGGATTTTGTCTCTACATATTCCTCTATTATCAATCTATAATATATATTTTTTTCAGATTTTTAAAATTATTGGACGATAGTTTAAAAAAAATAAAATATTCTTAAAACCTGACTTTTCGCACTACTTACTCGGCAGATGGCACTCCTAACAAAGGCGGGGAAATTCAATCTGGGAGAATTTCTTTCGGACTAAAGAATTTAGCATAGATTTAGAAAGTAGCAGATCTGCCTCTAGAGGGAAAGGTGAAGCCATTTGTTAACCATTATCCCATAAGGCAGTTCGCAAGCTCTTGCACATGGCATGCCATACGCCACCAGATGGCACCATGAGATAATTCGACTAATAAAAGATATATATTCAATATTAACTAATTAAAACTTTTTACAAGTTTCGCTAGCATAATTTTATAGCTGCATGCGTATTGATAATTTCTGTAAGGCATGAGGTATATATTCACAAAAGAAGCAAGTTAAAAATGCAGTTTTTATTGTATGTAACTCTTCGGAAAAACCATTTTTGTGAATCAGTATCCCGTGATGCATTGCGAAAACGACGAAATGTGGATTCATCACGCATCATTGCGTTGTACGGGATTGCGCAATCGGTGGGCATGCTATTTCTAAATCTATGGATTTTAGAGCAAAAAAATCAGGCTTTAAGAATTATTTTTTTAAACTATCGTCCAATAATTTTAAAAATCTGAAAAAAAAAATATATTATAGATTGATAATAGAGGAATATGTAGAGACAAAATCCTAAGTTGTGACCAAACGATTTTGGCATGAAATTTTTTTTTGAAAAATTAAATTGCATTTTTAAGAATGATCGCTCAATCAGATTTATGAGCGGATTTTTCTGAGAATACTACTCAATGATATCTAAAAACTCATGAGTAGTTTTTTGGATTTATCAAATATATTCAGGGAATAATCAATTTAAAAAGAAAAAAAAACTTTAATTTTTTACTCAAAAATGCGTCATATTTTTGAGCTGAAACTTGGCTGAGAAGTTGTCCATACTATGAGGTATTTTCAGAAAAAAAATTAGCCCGATTGGAATGGGGGCATTTTTCACCGTCTTATCTGGCGAGGGCCTTTGGAAAAGATTAAAGTAATAGTAAAAATTTTAAAATTTTGGGTATTCGCCTACCTTAAATCGCTGTTGCAAACTACAAATGTACGGACAAGTGAGATACGTCAACAAATTCTGCGTATTGAAATGAGAATACATTAAAATTTTCAGGAAAGAATTCGAATTCTAAGTACTTTAATTATCTAAAAAACTTCAAAATTTAATGCTCGTTTAAAAATCATAGGAAGTTATTTTTATTAGAATTAAATCACCATTGCCATCGCAACAATCACCCGAGAAACTTTAATTATTTTCGACAATAAATTAAAATAAATTTACTTTTGCGACATCAGTCAGTTTGAAATGACGTCAAATATCTTTCACTTCGTTGTACAATGGTATGCAATGTTTTCATTCTATTTAAAAGCGAGAACTATTACATATTTATTCTTTGAAATATAAATCTTTGCAAACAATTTAAGTAATAATTATTTAATTTTCGAAATAAAATAAATGAGACTAGCCAAATTTAGCGGGTAAATGTTTAATATAGAATTAATGCTGTGTTGGCGCCTTTTTACCTGTTAAACACAACTGTTGTTTGGGAGCAGGTTAACACATTCGCTGCCACTAAATCATCGATCGAGTCTTCATCGATAGAGGCTGATGAAGTAGAAAAACATCCTGTTTTTTTAAACCTGTTCGTTACAATGGAAATAAACTAACTGTTTATTTCTGAACAAGTACAAATCTTAGTTCGAGATCGTAAAATAGCAAGGTTAGGTTGAATTAACGTCACTAACTAAAGCTCATGATAGCTACCTAGTCGTAAAAATACAAGGAAATGTTTCCAACCGGATAACTCATCATCTGTCACGAATAATTGAATTTAAAGCCAATTACCAGATTTGCTTCTGTGATTAACTTTTCGACTAAGAAATAATCATTAAATTTTCCTAATTCTTATTTTTGGGTAGTTTTTGTTTGAAAATTTTTTTTAAAAAATAAAGCAGACTATTTGCAATTTTTTTATAGCTAGATTGTTGAATAACAAATTAATCACTTTACGAAATGCGGTATGTCATGTGTCTGGTAGCCCTACACTTGAGACGAAGGATTTAATTTCCTCGTAATTTTAAATAGAATGCCATCTTTCAAATCACTAAGTATTATTCCAAGCACAGAAGGATCGGTTGCAAAAGTTACAAACGAACTTGAACTCATAAGAACGGTTGGCGAAATGGTACTATGAATTTTATTAGAATGTGCTGTTATCGGTGAATCGGAACCACACGACTCCTTAAGGAGTCAGTGGCATCCAACGTGTTAAGTGACAGATTCTGTTACAAACCTACTTGTTAATTTACATGTACTATTCTAAATGCGTTTTGGAGTAGTTTTATGGTTTTTGTTCTACGAATAATTAAATATTTATTTATAACTGCAAATAAATCATGGGGATGAAAAGTAATATTTGTTTTATTGGCGATAGAAATTAATGAAAATAATTTATTTGGCTTAAGGGGTCACAGGAGTCTCAAAAAATGTGCAAAGAAGATACTACATAGCATAGTTTGATCTCTCTTGTAATTTTTTAACTACTCAATAAATGAGTATAATTTTTTTATATGTAATTCTACAAGATTTATTTATTATAAAACAAGTTTTAAAATTTATGAAACTTTAGCCAAAACTAAAATAAATGATATTAAACATGAAGGTACTTGAACACACTGTGATTAGGCTTGCGCGGCAAATTGTGAGGTCAAAATTGAAAAAATGATCAAGAAAATGACTTTATATTGTACAAATATGTACAAACTAGGACTTATACCTAAATTCTCAGCTCAATTTTAATTATAAATTATTTAAGAACTTTTTTCTAAAGAAATTAATAAAAATTTAAAAATTTTGATTTTAAATTTTTTAAAAAATAATTTCTAATTAAAATTGAGCTGAGAATTTAGGTATAAGTCTTTGTTTGTACATATTTGTACAATATAAAGTCATTTTCATATTCATTTTTTCAATTTTGACCTCACAATTTGCCGCGCAAGCCTAATCACAGTGTGTTCAAGTACCTTCATGTTTAATATCATTTATTTTAGTTTTGGCTAAAGTTTCATAAATTTTAAAACTTGTTTTATAATAAATAAATCTTGTAGAATTACATATAAAAAAATTATACTTATGCATTGAGTAGTTCAAAAATGACATGAAGGATCAAACTATGTTTTGTAGTATCTTCTTTGCACATTTTTAAGACTTCTGTGACCCCTTAAAGAAGAAATTATAGCTGGATGCTGTGTTTAGTGAAATTTATTATAATGTATATAAATTTAATGCAAAAACGGTTGTTGATGTCACTTACTGCTACGAACCTATTTTTTTTCCAAGATAATAATTTTAGTAAGTATTTAAGTAACAGGAAAGTCGGCTATTTTAGTTCTTTTGGAACTTATTGTTACATTATTTTTGTAATAATAATATGTGACGAAAAGAAATATAAAAATTGTTAATATGGAATAATAATAAAAAAATGTATAATATAAGTTTATTGCAAGTGATTGAAAAAAATACGATTTCTAGACTGATATATATGGGTTTGACTCCAAAAAAAGGTTGAAGACCATCCAGAAATAATTTTAATTTAGTAGCAATCTAATATTTGCATTTCCAATTTAAAATATATATTTGGGTGAACAAAATAAAGTATTTTAATCATTACACTCAAATATCTTTACTATCAAACGTGTTACCCCCTCAACAACTTATTTGCTTCTCAAATATACGAAATTTATATTACCTTGAAAGCTGTTTTTACTGCAAGCAAACTACATGCATAAAGAAACTGGTTTTACAGAATTATATTGGGAAACTGGAGCAACAGGTAGAGAAAAATGAATCTTTCCCCTTTATATAACCAATGAATAGTTGGAATTATTTTTTTTTCTGTTGAAAATCACATATTTCTAGTATTAATTAGTATTAATTTTTTTATAAATTGTCTTAAATAAGATTTTGGAGGGTTGCAAAAAGTTGAGATATCAGAATGGATAAATTCTATAGTTATTACAAAGTATTGTTACAACCTTTTAAAAAATTGCCGTGATAACATGATTTTATTCAATTATTTTCGGATATTATTATTTTTTAAATGGTAAAAACTAGGGCAGATAAAAATGCTTGTTTAATATAAATTTAAGCTAAAATACAATCATTTATTTTACTTTACTGATTCATTCGGTGAGTGCTCCTTCACATCTTCGCAAAGCCAAGACGTCAGAGAGGCATAAGCGAATGGCAAAAATTGTAGCGCCATCTAGGTTTTTAAAGGACAAACAAAATCCAGTTAACCCATGTTAAACCTAGAGTGGCTCCATGTAAAGTATATATTATAGTATTTACTATTCATGGAGCCACTCTAGTTAAACCCAAACTAATGAATGTTTCCTCAGACAGGGGTGGTGGCAGCAGGGGGGGGGGGGTTATGAAGGCTCAGCTCTCCGGTCAGGCAAGGCAAGGCTAGCCGTCGGGATAAAACGAACTTATGATGCAGATGCAGGTAAAACATAATCCTGTTAAGTTATCCACCTACATTCGAGATAAATTTTTTGAAAACGATTTTTATTAAGCATATAAATATAATTTTAACACGTATATGGATAAAATACAGAAAAAAAAATCGAGAATACAAACTCCTCTTTAATTCATTTTTAGCTATTAAGTTGTAAAATTATCGAGTAATACTCTGTTAAGCAAAATCTTAATTCATAAAAACTACTTACGACAACCAAATTTCCTTTTACTAACGTTACAGTGCTAATGCTGTTAAAGGCAATGAATTAAAATAAGGGATATATTGAGAAGGGGGAAATTATTGTTCATCGAGACACAATACTAGGGGTTTTCGTAAAAAAATGCATTTTTCAGAAAAAAAATTGTTGCTTTGAAAAACCAGCTATAAAAAATGAAATTACTTATAAAACCCTATAATTCTAGTTCAGTGCCTATAAAAGAGTTCTATAATTATGCTGGAAACAAAATTTGTGAAGTTGTCTATAAAACTTGCGAAATCATGCTTTATGTGAAAGTTTTTTTAAAGAAAATTTGAATTTCTCATTAAACTCGTTTAAACTAATGATTACGCTTTTCATAAAGAACTATACAAAGACTATTATTAGCAAAAGTTCACTTCGTTTCAATCGTAGTTCGTACAATCATCCATTTGACTTTGAGCGCATAGACTTACAACTAAGCGATGGTGAAATGTAACTTCTCCGTAACTCTGACTCGTCATCAACTCCATACAGTGGGGCAGAAACCCCCAAGATAGATAAAAAAAAAAAAAGAAGTGTCCAGCTACTTGGGGACAAGTCACTCCCCCGACACATGCATGGCTTCTATAAATTTGTTGCAGGGGTGCATAGTTGAGCAAGAGAGGAGCAGGAGATTCATTACCACTGCGAATTTTCTTGACGACGGACGACTATTTTTGCGCTTAAAAGATTTGCTTCTTTTTGCAAGAAATTAAAGAATACAGGGGGACAGACTACTAGAGGCATTTTTTACTTAAATTAATTTTATTGTATTTTATGAAATATGAATTTTGATATAAATATTTATTTAATTAAAAGAATTACTTACCTCGTTTATTGATAATTTTTAGTGTTAAGATTAAACTAGTAGGTTTGTAACAGAATCTATCCCTTAAACCGCTTCCACACAACATTCATGCAGTTTCTAATTTAAAGTTTTTAATGCCAAAAATAACTATTTTCCTTAACCGTGCTTCGCAGATTTAATTGTTTCAAATTGTCACAATTTCAGAAGTTTAATTGTTTCAATTTGTGAATGCCCTCTTATAAACTGAGTAGAAAATATAAAATACCTTGAACTATATGTCAATCAAATATTTAAATGGAAATTACATGTAAAAAAGGTAAATTATAAGCTACATTTTGGTATTTATGCATTTTATTATTTAAAAAATAATCTCAGTAAAATATTTCAAAAACAATTATACTTAGCGTTTATTCAATCAATAATACAATACGGCATAACCTCATGGAGAGGTGACTACATAAATAATATCAGACCTTTAATAAATACTCAATCCAGATTGATTCGAATGTTAAATTGCGATCCAGAAAATTTTGATAACCCTATTTTAACTATAAGACAACTATACGTATATACAATAGTCTTCTATATTTATATAAAAACAGATCATTCTGCACAATTAACGACCCTTTAAACTAAATTAAAGAAATACAACTATTTACAATATACCTAAAGCAAATAAAGAAATCTTACACATAATCTATACATAAATAGTAACATTTTATATTTTTTTTCCACCAACTTCAAGCTTGATATATATCCAGTTAAAAAAAACTTAAATTTTAGCCTCATTGAAATTTTTTAGATTATTAAGTTTCATTTTAATTGTTACAAGGTTATCAATTTAATGTTATTCCTTCCTTTTTTAAAGAAATTTTCTTTGTATCTTCATATTGTGCATATGATTATTTTATATTATTATTGTACTAACGAATCTACTGAAAAATATGTATTTTTCATGATCAGTTAATATTTTTTCATAAAGATCATGAAAATATTTTCGTTGTCAAAAAATATATAATTTGTTTTAAATTAAAGTTTTGTGTACCTTTTTTGCTTGAAAATTATCTGGCTTTTCAATCATTTAATAATTTATTTAGCTGTAAGAAATAAAATGTATTACACTATGCGGGCACAATGCTACTCAATTTTAATGAATCTTTTATAACTTCATTTTTTTAGTACAATTTCCATTTTCTTATTTTTAAAAAAGAAATTAAATAACTAAAACAAATTATTTTTTGTATATGCAAACTGTTTTATTCATTTTATTCCAAATAAATGGAAGAATTAAACAAAATATCGATTTCAAAGAGAAATTTGTAAAATGCTTCAAATTACTTTTAATGTACTTTTAAGTAAAATCCTTCATTACATAAAACAAATTCCAGTATTTTATATAATACTTAGTAGATGGTTCAAAGATTGGAGACACAGCTGGAGCCGGCGTCTACAGCAGTCTGTTCTCAGTATCTGCTCCTGTTGGACAACTTATGTCAAACTTTGACGCCGAAATCTTTGCCATTTCCCTGGCTTTAGACAACCTAAAGTCTAACATTGGATGCTTCTCCAGGGTGGTCATCCTAGTGGATTCTTTGGCAGCCATTCAAGCAGCCACTATAAACCATCCTTCTGAAACCCCAATGGTGGACATAATTAAACAGGCCATCAAGTATCTCCAAAACCAGAATAAAACTATCGTTTTCCAATGGATCCCCTCACATGTTGGTATCTTTGGAAACGAGCAAGCAGATTCTCTAGCTAAGAGAGGAACAATGGAACATCAAGACTTTCAGCTCGTTCCTCCAAAATCCCTTTGCAAATTTATGCATGTAAAAATCATGGATTCGCATAATGCTGAGCAAGCTGCTCTGACTGCAGATAAACCCTGGGGGGGCATTCAAACTTACTGGGATTCTTTCAGCCACAGGCCTCGCAAGGAAGCTGTGGCTAATTTCAGAATTCGGACCAGGCATGATTGCCTTGCAGAACACCTAAAAAGAATAGGTATCCTTGCGACAGACGTGTGCCAAATCTGCGGAGAGGGCACTATGAATGCTGAGCATCTTCTCCTTTGCCCCGGCCTTGACCAAGAATCCCAGAACCGTGGAGACCTATACTGGAACGCAAGGGACCTAATGAACTAATGACACTTTTAAAGATATCATTTTGTTTTGTGTTCGGCACTTGTTTTCTCTATAGTTCCATGCTTCAATTGTTACTGCTAAGTTGTTATTTTCTAATCGTTCTTTTTTTTTGCATATTTCTCCTGTTAATGTTTCTGTTATATTTTCTGTTCTGTTATATCTAAAGTTGTTTGTCTTACCTTTTGTCACGTGGGTTGCCTGTATTTATGGATTGAATTTCCAATAAATGCCATATGTAACAACAACATATAATACTTAGTTTAGAAATATTTTACTTAAAAAATATTTGCACAGTTAAATTTTTCTTAAATTAACCAATACTGGAGAGTAGGTGTAAATAAAGGGATATATATTTCATTTAAATCGAACATTTTCATATCAGTCTCTGCTTAAGTATCGATAAGATAGATGTCGCCACGATTTTTGCAATACGCTTATGCCTCACTGACGTCATGGCTTTGCGAAGATGTGAAGGAGCATTCACCGATTCATTCTACAGTTTTGTAATAATATTTTTTTTATCAAAAAGGTATTTGAAATTCACACAATTGAGAGATTTATTGTTTGAATAAGATATATTATTTGAATGTTATTCAAAATTGTGGAAGTTTTTTTTCTTCAGAAATTTGAAATACTGAGTAACATTTCGATGTAAATAGCTTTCACATTAAGAGGAAGCAATTTTTTAATGTCTATTCTTTGAACAGCAAATAAATTTTATAAACTACAAATAAAATTGAATTTGTGAAAAAAATCATAAAAAAAAGTATGGTGTGGTAGGTTCATATATATTCCAGCTTGCTTGCTTGTTCGGAGAACCGCTTATAAGCTTTCGTCAAGTGGGACAGACACACAGAAAGAGTTTTTACAAGCAAAAGAGACACATAAAGAAAGTACAACACAAACACGTAGACAAATAACAACATTTATTGACGGTCACAAACATCCATGCCGACCGGGATTCGAACCCGACCCCAGCAGCTAAAAAGTCCAGCATCCTAACAATTGTGCCGCCGGGACGGCATAAAAAAAAGGTTTGTCTGGAGTTTAAAATTGAACTAAATGCTGTGTCTGGCAGCGGTTATTTTTCTAAAGTGTTTAACTATTGTGTGGAAGAGGTGATAGTTCCTGTAACAATTCAAGTTGTTGTGTCTCAATGGGTATGTTTCACATCTTGAGTTCCAACAGTTTCATAGAAATGAAAATAAGGTCTCGATTGGTTAATCAATGTGGTAGTCGGTGCGTATCCAGCCATACCACCAACTGATAGTCTATAGCACAGACAATAATCGTAAACAGACAGTCCAATCGGAATTTTTTTTGAGAGAGTGACGTCACCAGCCATCCAGCGGATTAATTTCGAACTAATGATGACGTCACTGGTTAAAACTGCGCGCGACTCCAAGGTGCGCGCGCAACTTGTACTAATTATGCTCAAACTTGGATAAATGAATGCGCGCTTGCGCGCTACTTTTGAAATGGATTGCGGAGAAGAAGAAAATTGCGACTCGAGAGAGGCCTGGAGAAAAATATTTTTGTTGCGTTCTTTTCTCGTCAAAACACATATTTTTTATTTATTTAATGAAATTCTTTTATGTTCCCAAGGATATTGATAGGTAAGTGTGTTAAATATTTTACTTATTCAAATATTCTTGTAAGTTTTCTTTCATCAGCGCTAAATGCTCGATCACTTAAGAAGGATTGGTCATTTTTGTATTGAAAATTATTGATATGTGTAGCTTAACATACCTAAAGCATCTGTTTTTTTTTTAGTCGTCGGTAATTATTTTTGTATTTAAAATAATTAAACGTTATTAACTATTAAATGAGTTGCACTTTTTTTCGTGTAACTTTATTAAATAAGTTAAGATATATGTAGAGTTAAAATATTATTGTTGTTAGTTTTTAAAACTATGTTTTAAACAAATAACCCAACTGATGACCTATAAACGGCCCGTGCAGCTTAAAATGTTCATTGAATGCAACGGTGTAGAGGGAGTGCACATTAAATATGATAGATGCAATATGGTTGTGTTGGGTGCCTACTCAGGTGCTCCCTAATGATCCCTTCTAAATATATAGGAATGAACCAGTTACCACCAGATTTGTAGGAATTTTTACTCCCAAAATAATAAATTTTTTAGGCAGGATAATTTTACAGTTTCCAAAAATCATTAGATAAAAATCATTAGATACATTTCTTTAAATTGTTTACTTTTTAATTTATGTCAAATGTTACCTGTTTTTAGTACCTAATTAATCTTTAATTTTTTTTTTTAAAATCTTGTTTAGCTGTATAGTTAGAGCTGATATTTCCATATAATAAGCACTTTTTGATTCAAAACTTACTATTTCATTTCACTAAATATGAAATATTCCTCCTCCTGATATATTGGCTATTAAAATTTAAGGTCTAACAATACATATTGTAAATTAATTGCTTCGCTTTAGAGCATTTAAAAAATTTTGTGGATTTTTATTCACAATTTTGATGTGTTGTGTTTAAAAAAGCTTTTTCTTCATAGGATGAAGAAATAGTTGAGCTTATTTGTGTGAAAACTCATTCCATAACCTCCATCTCCAAAGGGCCAATTAACACCTGATTTGTTGGAACACCTACTCAAGTGCACCTACTTCGCCAATTATTCCTTGAATTGTACAAAATTACTTGCATGACTCTCCCTATATATGTTTATTTTTAAATATATTACTACTCTGAGTAAAAAATTTAGCATACAGTGTAGGTACCTACGAATACAATTTTGCTTTATATTACTAAGCTGAATATAAAAATACTTAAACGATATTTTGGTTTTATGATGTTATTCTAGAATTGAGATGTTGTTAACATGTTTTTTAGTTGACTGTTTTTTGGATGGGTAGTTATTTTTTTTATTTGGTTATTATTTTTTAAAATATATCTCACTTTATTTTAAAAAATAAATATTTTGCATTTGTTTTCCTTCATTGTATAAGTTTGTGATTACAAAAGTGCCGCAATACATTTCTTATGATTAAACAATGTTTTGATACATTTATCAGAAATTATGCCTTTTTCCGTAAAGAACTTGTAGACTGTAAATTATTCAGATTCCCCCCCCCCCCTAAATCATTGGATTATTTAGAGAAATTGAGTTATTTTTACTTGCTCTAGAAGCGAACTCTAATTTATTTGAGAAAAAAAAAACATTTTATAATCAGACACTTTATTTGTAATAACATTATTTCTAGCTTCTTGTATGTTCTGATATTATACAAACTATAATTGGCTGTGTTATAGAATAATAAGCAAAGGAAATATTAATGTTTTTGTAACAAGGAAAAGCCATTGAAGGAAAAACTACTATATTTAAGATTTCAAAACTTGTAAACACCGAATTCAAAACTTGTAAATGCTTTATTAACTTTAAAACTTGATAATTAATTGCAAATTTATCTACATACTTATTATTTTGAGATGCGGTCTCATTATTGCTAATTCCTTTCTGCTGAAAAACATATTCTAATAATATTTTGAAAAGTTAAATTGAAATGATTAATACGTGGCATTATATATATATATGATATATATATTATATATATATGAAATGTATTATATATATATATTATGAAATATATTACATTATATATAAATGAAATGATATATACATTATATATATATATATATATGAAATGATTAATATCAGGCATATATATATATGCCTGAAATTGATATTTATAATTTTCAATACAAAAAACCCTTTTAAAGATGTAAAATTTGGAATTGTAAACTAAAGGTTTAAAATTCTTTTTCATTGTTTTGTGGTAATTTCTGTTTGCATATTTACTTAAATTTTATAATTTTTCTTTATCATATATAAAATATTATAACAGTAGTTATCATATATTTCAGTAAATATATAAATAATATATTCACTTTTTAAATTAAATAACAAGGCTTGTTTCACGTGGGAACTAGCAACAGCTCCACAGTCTTGTTTTCATTTTTCTCGAATTACTTTTGCATTCTATTTGCTTTGGTATTCCAAATAGAATTATCTAAGAATATTATAGTTGTTATATATTTAAACCAATTATTCTAACTTCTTTTGATGCAAGTTATCATTGTTAAATTATTAAAACAACCAACAGCGCAGCAAGAAGTTGTAATTTTAAAATATAACAACTAAATTAAATTATTCTTAGAAAACTCAATTTCGGAAGAAAAAAAAAAGTGCTTCGAGAAAAGTGCAAACTAGACCGCGGAGCTGTTGCCAGATCCCACGTAAACAACAAGCCCATTCACGGAATGGTTTCTGGCTGCCTATTTCTAGCCTTCTTTTGAAGCTTTAACACAGTCAATGACGCCTCGTAATTTAGAACCCTGGTCAAGTGCCGCAGTCCACTAAGAAAAGCGAAAATTACACGAGCTACGAGACATTTATAGCTGTGCTAAAATCCGCTTTTGGGAGTTAAAAATAAGCAGTTAAAAATGTTTCAAACCAGGCAAAAACAGTATGACCAGGTTTTCAAATTACGAAGCGTTATTAGCTACGTTAAAGCTCCTAAAGAGCTAAAAATAGGCAGCCAAGAAACGACTACACTTGTAGCGCCCCTACCAGATTAATTTGTTACTACGTCAGGGGGGTGGAGACTTTTCGCCTCATTCACCTACGTAAATGCGCAGTCTGTTTAGATTCTTGTCTGTGGTCTATAGTATGGCTAGGACAAGGACAGAACCAAGAACCTTCTCGGCGTGAGCCTCGTCGCTAACACCTCTCGGCCACCGAGCGGCCGAGGTTCGTCTGTATTCCAATTGACTTAACATTGGAACAGCAATAATCCGACACCGTAAATACGGTGAAAGTTATTGGAATCGATGCACGTGAACCGGCTTAATACCACCATTTAAAATGATTTAAGTTTTTATGTATATTTTTTAATTTAAGTTTTAATTCAATTTATCCCTTTAGCCCGATAGGACTCACCAGGGGTCCATATGGACCCCAGGTAAGTTCCATAACACTCTAGATCTGAAACTCTGATTGGATTACACTTAACGGTTGCGTTGGGTGCCTATTCAAGTGTCGGCTCGTCACTTGACTGTGGTTCTAAAATACGACGCCCGTCGCCAATAAAACCCTCGTGTAGCTCTAGTGCGACGATAATTCAAACCTAACCCTAACCCTGATTGGATTACTATTAAGGATTTTCTATATTGAAATTGACATAGACACATTCGCTGCCAATTGTGTCTTAGGGAACTAATGTAGTGGTTTACGGCTGCCTTTTTCTAGCCTCCTTTAAGAGCTTTAACACAGTCAATTAGGCCTCTTAATTTAGAACCCTGGTCAATTGACGAAAAGAAACTATTTTTGACGACAACGCATCGTTGCCATGCGATTTGGTATAATATTATTGTAATCAAATTGGGGGCTGAATTTGTAGTAAAATTTATCTCTTGGTTTAATTTAACGAATTAAAGAATTGACAAAAAATAATATTAGATGAACGAAAAAGAAACACACAAACAAATTAGAATTCTAAATTGCATATATCAACTTAGTTGGTTGATTGGTTGGTATACATATATTTTCAGGCTTGTGTGCTTGGAACTTTGTTGTAATGGTAACATAAATGTACTTTCTGCTTCCAGCGTTCAATTTTAATAAATTTAACTCTGGCAGCCAAGTTTTAAAAAAAAATAGCGTCTTATAGATCTTTCTCAAGAATAAGGTGGCTCTTAGATCGAAAATTTTAATTATCCATGAAAATCTGACGTATTATAGTACATTTCGAAGAAACAGTAAAAAATCGGAGAGTTCAATTATGACAATCAACAAATCAATCGTTAATAGTGTATTAGTTAAGTTCGACCCTTATGAGGCGCTAGGTATCAGATTGAGTTCTCGGTCTAGAAGATTCTTAGTCTATGGTAAGTTCAAAACAGAATTGCTCAAGTTCTGCCAGAATTGCTCAAGTTCTGCCGAATGACCACGGGTCTCCAAACTGAAGTGTCTCTGCGGATCTATCGAATAAAAAAAAATCTAACCACACTTCTCCGGTTGTATTAAATATTTTGACAAACGGGCTCACGAATGTAGCTGACTTAAAGGTCGCTTTCATCGCACTTTTTTTCAGTAAATATTTTTATAACAAAATATTCGAACCATTTTCAAGAAAAGGGATGAAAGGGACCGTTTAAATAGTAACTACAGCCGGAGAAATGTGGCTTAGAAATAATAATTTTTCAAATTGGATTAATACAGAGGCACTTTGGTTTGGAAACCCGCGGTCATTCAATCTTATTCGCTGAAAATGAAAGCTTAGTGGTGTTTCCAGATTATATCTTGGCCGGAAATACGCCGTTGTTTGCAATGACTACGAAGCTGTGAAGGAAGCTCTGGGCAAAACAGAAGCCATAACTAGACCTGCCGGTATTTTTAGTTCCATACCCTTAGGAACAGGTGAGAAATATTTACAACTTTCTATGATTTGAATGCTTTGAATTATTTACTTTTTTGCAGCAGAGCTCTAATTATCCGAAGCGTCGCCGATTATCCGAATATCAGGAAAAAATACACACGGTCTGTCTGTCAAGTTGCCTAGTAATTTTGTTGGCTTGACATCCAATGTAGATAAACAGCAACATGAAGGCCGGGTATAAAAGTTTATATTTAGCATATAATCCTATAACCGTTTGTATACTTTTGCGGGTAATAAGGCTCGAGCAGAAATGAAGGGGCTTGCAAGCAGATTCAAACAATAACAACGTTAATCAAAGCATTCGAAACTGAACTCAAAACTGCAGTATTTATACAGTACAGTTGTAGGGTTGCAACACGTTACACAGTTGCGAAACATGAATGCGTAAACATTTCAAATTAAAAAAAAAGCCTTGACATAAATTACTAATACGAAACATTAAAAACCCAACAAAGCAATGTAAAAACTAGCCAAGTGTTGGGAGGAGGTTTAAAAAAAATCCTAAAATGCCGAAAATGCATGCGGCCCAATCATTCCTGCTCCGTCCGGGTCATCAGATTTGCGGGTAATAAGACTCGAGCAGAAATGAATTAAGGGGCGTGCAAGCAAATTCAAACAATAACAACTTTATTAACACAACAACGTTAGTCAAAACATTCGAAGCTGAAACTGAACTCAAAACTGCAGTATTTATATTTTACAGATATGTAGGGTTTGCCACAAGTTACATAGTTAATCGCCAAATGTCCGGCATGGCCGAGATAACCGTAAGAATAAAAGGTTTTTATAATATTGCATGTGTAATTATAGCAACTACGAGGGCTGTTTTTTTTTTCAACCTCCAATGGGCTGTAGCTAAAAGATGGGTTTAAATACAAAAAAAATATGTTTTTTTTAACCAAAAGTAATGCACAGTACTGCTTATTTTTCTACAGAATCACCTTGACGATAAAAGCATTTGTCATACTAAATGTAAACAAGATGTGTTTGAAATGCCCTCTTCATAAAATGTAACCGCCAAGTGATAATTGAGAGTTGTTGTTTGTTTCTCGCATGAGCAGAAATTCATCGAAGAATAAATAGTGTGTATGGAGATACCTTTAAATAAGTAAGGGCGTTGTTCGTGAATGCAGTTGAACATTTTAAAGCGGCAGAACTGATGTTTATAAAAGAAGGGAACCAAGGAAGCAAATCTGTCGCTACAGACGGCATTGTTTATAGCGATTGAGTTTAAGGAAACTGGATGGTTTACGATAAGTGAATTTCCGATTAGCATAGTGGCTTGAATTGTAGATCTTCCAAAGTGACGTAGAGCTAAAAGAAACCACCACAACTACCTTAAAAATCATTGGCTTCTACATTTTATAAAATGGGTATTTCAAAGCTCGTTTACAGATATGACAAATAATGCTTCCATCGTCAAGGTGATTATTTGGAGAAATAAGCAGTATTGTACATTACTTCGTTAAAACATATATTTTTTTGTATTTTGACCCGTCTTTTTGTTACAGCCCATCGGAGGTTAAAAAAAAAAGCCCTCGTACATTCAATTAAAACTTAAATGTTTCAGGATTTGGTAGTGCCAACGTCCATGATTGGTCTGTACAGAGACGATTCTGCGTGAAATCGTTGAAAGACGATGGATTGGGGACAGGACATGAATGGGAAGAACTATTGCAGGTTATAACAACTATATACTTCATTATAACTGTTTGGGCTTGATTCGTTGTTTTAAATTTTGTCGGCAGCAACGTTTTCAGTCAGGTAGTGATTCACTATTTTTTTGTTCTAATCTGGATTGATTCAGGTCGTGAGTGGCAACATAAATGCCGAAAGAAAAAAAATCTTCCGATCGGAATAAGAGACGGAGTAGAAGCTAGAAAAACACGCCCACTGAAATAAGCCAATTATATTTAATTTATTTTTGAAAACTAAAAACTAAAATAGTTTATGTAGAGATTTTTTTTTAACATTCTTGAAATAAATACTAAAAAACTAAATGAATGTACTAGATAGAGATATATTTAAATTCCTGAGATCCATATGACCATTATATTTAAGAAAAATTTAATTTTGACAAACTGACTATATTTTTCACTCAGCGGCTCAATGGCTGAAAGGTAATACGTGTCCGGCCCACAAGCCAAAGTTTGCGTGTTCGAGCAGTGACATAATCGTTAGATTTTCTGGATTAGAAAATCATGGGCACGAATGTTATATGATTATATTTCATGAAAAAGATCCCTTGAGTACCCATTGGTTTGGGTTCTCTCGACAAAATTAATGTCTGAGTATACTTTAACATCCACAGAGAGCTCAGATTCATTGTAATCTGAGCTTCAAAATCGGTGGCGAGAGCCCCCTAGATGGTGCCGCAAAAAAAGAAAGCTCTCAGTTCTGAAGTATATGCCGAGTCGCACAAGCTATACAGCACCGTTAAAGCCCCGATAATGCAAAACCGTTTAAAAAATATTTTTCACCTCTGAAAAGTTTTAAGCACTTAGTTAATCCATAATAATAAAAATAGCGGCTCAGTGGCTGAAAGGTCTAACGCGTCCGCCTCATAAGCCCAAGATTGCGAGTTCGAGCCCCGGCTGAGTCGTCGGATTTTCTAGATGGGAAAATCCTGGGCGCGCACATATGATTATGTGGCATGTAAAAGATCCCTGGAGGGTCCAATTGGCTTGGATTCTCTCGGCAAAATCAAATCTCGGCATACTTTAACATCCACAGAGAGATCAGATTCATAGTAATCTAGGCGTCAAAATTGGTAGCGAGATTTGCCTAGATGGTGCCACAAAAGAATGGCTCTCAGTTCTGACTGCCAATATTGCAGCCCCATTATAAAAATAAAAAATTAAATTATAATAAAAACGGAGTTTTGTGTGTGCATGTATGATTGTATGTATGTATGTGTGCGTGTGTCTTATCGACTTATAAATTAGACATTTGTTTGATTCGTAACCTGGCACAAATGTGTATTCAGAGTTCAAAATGTTCTATTTTTAGAGAAAATTCGAATATTCTGAAAAAAATACACTACTTTCTCTCAAGTCCGATATTTTTTTTTTATTTCGCGATGCCATATTCGGCAGAAAAAATTAAATTAAACTTTTAGGAAAAATGTAAAATTAATTTTTTTATTTTTTTCTGTTGCCAATACCTAGTAACTAAATTCTAGATTTGAAAAATAATTGACATGCTTCAAGTGACGTAGTTACGTTTAGTCTCCATTCCAGGATTTTATTGTGGGTTTAGGATTTTTTTTATGATTGGTTTTGTTGTATGCAAATATGCAGAATTGTAATAATGATGGATGTTCAAAGCCTAACTTACCAGAGCTGCATTTGGGATTCAATTTTTTCAGTATTTCGCCAAATACGGTGCCGAACTCGCCAAATTCTTTCCTAAACGCGCCAAAAAAGCATTTTTTTAAAATTTATAATGTAGGTTGATTATCGAAGGTCGTCGTGCTAATGCTGTCTAATAAGTGTGTTTGTAGCTATATCTCTTTTCTTGCCAAATTCTAAGAAAAAGGCGCCAAATGAGCTACAAGGTTTTATATGTTTAGGAGGGAAATTGCAACAACTATTATGCGTACATTTTACGGCGCATTTTTTTATTTTGAATTTTTTAGATGATTTAAGTAACAGTATTTTATACTTAATAACGAGCGGGAATAATAACGTAAGTGTATTATCCTATAATGGATGGAATTGTACATATACCTGGATCAATTACATTTTTTTTCAGTCCGTGCGAAGTTCGGGTATTTATTTGCCAGTCCTAAAATAAAAGTTTTGAAATCCCCAATGTCTTTTATTAGGAAGCAATAAGTGAAGTGATACTTCGCATCCAGTCCAGTAAAGGGCAGTCCATCGATTTGGACACAGTACTCGGCGGGACATTTACCAACAATGTCATGCTCATGTTGTTCGGGTACCGACTGCCCTACGAGGAGGTAGTGTAGACATCTCTTATTACTAACTTAACTGTGCACTCTGTACCGGGTGCCGGAGGGCTCGATTATCGCCTTCGTCCTTGGTGTACTTTCCCTGTGTCAGTAAAAATTATGTTTGTCTTGCTTCAGGAAGGTTTGTTACGGGTTTCTGAACAAGCGCACAAACCGGAAAATACATGTACCAACAAATGGGCAGAAAAATCATGGCAAGTGAGCATCCTCCCGTGGGAAAAGTGGCGAAGACAGGTTGTACAGTTTCAAAATGGGTGTCGTGGCGTGGAAAAAGACGTCATCAGGTTTTAAAAATTTACACCTAGCTATATAAAAATCAAATACAGGGTGAGGCAAACAAAAGTGGCCCCGGTCAAGAGATAGGAATGCGTTGAGATGCTTGGCGATAAAAACTCATGAAACCGCATGAAACCTGTTTTTGCATAGGATTAGCTTCACATTAAAGGTACTCATAGACTAGTGGCGAGTTCAGATCTTAGTTCGTATTGTATGAAGACGTCCCATAATGCAAATGTTGTGTTTTGCAATCAATTTAGAATGTATTTTATTACCAAATTAAAAAAGTTCCGGAACTTTTCGTGATTAGCTCTACAAACCTTGTTTGCCGCTAAGCGTTAATAAGTCACCAAGCGTTTGTTTGGGCTTAATATTGAAGCGATTAATAGCTTCAGTTAGCAAACCTGCTTTTGTATTGGTTTTTGACTTGGCAACATTTCTGTCGTAATCTTATCTCCACTTAGGGGCCACTTTTGTTTGTCTCACCCTACCCTGTAGAAATAGAGCTAAATAAATAAAGAAAAATCAACAAAATTGTAAGTTTTAGAACTGGTTCTGCCCATAGATATTGGTGCTGCTATCTGCATTTGTTCTCAATTTCTTCAGCTGGTGCTGTCAACTACAATAAAAAATAATTCATTTTATCTATTACTTATTATGACACAGGATTTACACCCAATTATAAGACTGATATAAGTACAATTTACAACCAAGCCTCGGGAATCGAACCCAGCTCTTCCGTCCAGAGCTATAACCGTTACACTACGAGGGCGGAAAAAGCTATACTGATAATCATAAATGGAATTCAATATTTCACAGACAGTAACATGGTAGTATTTAACAGGTGCAAAGAATTGAGGAGACCATAACCATAGCGATTGAACAGTCTCCGCCTCTGGACCCTTGCATCTTTCTGCCAGCCGTAATCAATAATTTATTCTTCCCTCCAAAATCCATCGACAGGATTAAGAAATTCTCGGATTTCCTGCAGTAAGTTGGATTTCTTTTGAAACTAGATGCTAAGTCCTGAAAAATGTACAGCCGGTGTTGTTGGCTATAAATTATAATATGTAAAAGAAAAAAAGGGGATTGTGTACCTGTATGTTGATCGGTGGAAGACCTCTTATATGGGAGTTATACTGCCTTTAACCCTCCCTTTCTCGCTCGTAGAGTTTGTAGAAAGAAAAATTGACATTTGAAATCATCAATGATCCATGACTATTAAGAATTCTTGAAAGTTTTGAAATAATCATTAAAGTGATATACATTGTTTTTGTTTCTAGACTATGTGAATTGCACAGTAAAACCATTACTTTGAATAAAAATATTTGTTAAATATTAAAAAAGGTGTTTAATTTCGGCTGCCGACCCGGCAGCACAACGGTTAGGGAGCTAGCCTTTGAAGCTCCTGGGTTCGGGTTCGAATCCCGGTAAGGCATGGATGTTTGTGTTTATCAATAAATGTTATTTGTCTATGTGTTTGTGTCGTATTTTCTATGTGTGTCTCTTTATTCTGTGTCACTTTTGGCGGAGTGGTGCAACGGGCTATAAAGCCTATGCTCCCCCGGTCAAAAGGACGCATTCCAAGATATGCTATATTAATTATCGGTTTTTTTTTCTATGAATTTCTTGGAAGTTTCGTATTTGGGATGGTTAAACTGAGTGAAAGCGTCTACAAGAATATGTACACCTAAAAAAATAAACAGCGAAATGAGGCCAGAAGAAATAACAATGACGTAAACAATTTGCTAGTATGACGCCACCTATGTATCAGGTTATTATATGTTTTAATGAAGTCATCTTTTTCTAAATCATGCTAGCTGTACTAGCCTCAGCAACCCATGCGCGCGTGGAGAACCGCCACACCACTCCCCTCCTAGACAACGAGGTTCAGAACTGGCGCAAGTTGCTTCGCTGGGCGTTGTGCTATATATTAAGTTGAGTGCATTATAGCAGCGAGGAACCATGGTTCAGCACATTGCAGCAGAAACATCGTTGGAGTGGGTGACGATCAGGTCGTGGTTATCAATGTATTGGTCTCTGCAACTAATAGTCTACCAAAAGGATTTTCGCGGTAGAGAAATCTGAAATCTACAGCGAACAATCTGAGCATCGGCGCGAAGCGCCCTTTCTCATTCATCGAAATCGCCCCATAGGGCAAAACGAAGAAAAACAGGTTCAATAGAGCCAGGCGAACCGGCTGGTCTAAGAACTAGGACTCACGAGCCGGGAGTCCGACCTATGGCTCAAAGAGCGAAAGTAGGGCCGACACCTTGTCAGCCTTGGTGGTGGATGTAGCAATGGCCGCTACTTTGTTCCTAAAGACCGCAAGGTCTTCGAAGACGTCAGCAATGGCGTCTTTGATGGTTGGCATCAGAGCATCCAATAGGGAGGTAGCTATCGACACCTGGGGTCCATTTGGCAGAGACTGCTCACATGGCCAAACCCCTGGCAGTTATAGCATTGGGGGACACGGGCAATTTTCTATAGGGTTTGAAGGAGACCTTCTTACCCAGGAGAACGCTCTGATCGAAAATAGACTTGTAGTTCCCCGTCCGAACTACAATCACTTGGAAAATCGGGAGGGGGGCCTTTGTCCGAGCTTTTGTCAGCTGAACGACCCGTTCGATGATGTATCCTTCCGCGGCGAGCGCGGAGGAGATTTTCGATGGATCGGTGTCGCAGGGCAACCCTTTGACGACCGTTTTGAATTGCGACCGCTTTCGTCTGGAATGGCGAAAATAACCAACCTTCGCCTCGGCAAGGATGGCCAGAATCTTGGCCTCCTCTTCCACGGACCGAGGAAATACCTTCACGAGCTTATGAAAGGTTTTACTGCCGAGGTCGTCCGCCACAAACTCAGCGATGCGTTTGACCACTTCATCACCTGTTTCCCCTCCGAGGAAGAGAATAGGCATTGGTCTACTGGCCACGGGCCGAGGCTCAGTGCCAGCCGTCGGGACATCCGAACTTCCCGCCGGGAATTGGGCATCCGGGGTTACAACCCCTGTCACCGGGACGGGCCGATCCGAGAACAGTTGCATGGGCTTAGCTAGCTCATCGAATTTGTTAGAAACAGGAACGTTGGCCACGAGTCGGGGCTCAACGTCTGCCTCTAAGTCAGTTACTTCCTAGTAGGAAAGTTTGACTTTTTTAGCCGTCGGGACATCCGAGCATCCCTCCGGGAATTGGACTTCCGGGGTTACAGCCCCTGCCGCCGGAACGGACCGATCCGACGAAAGTTCAATGGACTCGGCTACATCGAACTTTTCAGAGACAGGGACGGTTTCCAAGGGCCGGAGCTCACCGTTTGTCTTTACCTCCGAGTCAGTGACCTCCGGGCCGGCAGGTTTGACTTTTTTGGCTTTTCTCTTAGCCGATTTTGATTTTTTAGAGACATTGACTTTGGCCACTGGCCGAGGCTCATTGTTTATCTCCGTAGCCACTTGGTTGGGGACTGGTGTGCTGGCCGCGAACCGAGGCCACTCACCATCCGACTCCATAGGAATATTAGCCACAACTTGTGGTTTAACATCCGTCTCCGATTGTCTTCTCCTCTCCCCCGTTGGCTTATTCAACACCTTCATGAAATTATCGAGACCAACAGGACTGATTCTCCTCATCAGTTCATCGAATTCCTCCCGCTCATTACGACGTCCTGACATAGTGACAGCTCAGACACCTCACGGTAGAGATGAATTACTTTGGCTTTTATACTAAAAAAAAACTGTTGTAATCTAGATGACCGGTAGCAACACAGTAGTAATTCATCGCCATCTAGCGTGGAGTTTATTTTGAGGTTGCACGCGTGGAAAAACGCTAGATGCTCCACTCAGATTTACAGTGACTAGTTATTTATTTTTGACGTTTCCGTTTATACCAGTACGTAGGGAAATTTATCATGTGAATGATTGGTGGCAACTGATAAATATTTTTACGAACTAGTCATACAGAAGGCTTGCCTTTATTGTAGGAGACTATTTTAATTAATTAGTAATATAGTATATTTTTCCTTGTTTAAAAATATAGTCTTTTAAATTCACTTCACTTAAACTTTATCGAATTATTTATTTTAGGAAATGCATTGAAGGTGAAGTAGAAAGCAAACAAAACTTGGAACAAAAGAAGTTAGTACAAGCTTATTTTCAAAAAATTCAAGAAAACAAGAGAATGGAGCTGAGGAACAGTTTTACGGGTTTGGAACTCTTCGCAATTTACATAATAAGGAATTCAGTTATTCTGTATAGTTTTAATCTTACACAAAAAATAAATAAATGGTGTTTGTCTAAATTTGTAACATTAACAGCATAGTAAGCAGCGTATTTAACTGCAAACACGCAAGAAAATAAGTAGATTAAAATTAGTATTTTAAAATAGTATTAATTTTGTCTCATTACAACCCCAATTGGCGAGTTCAAGAGTAAATCGCAATATTGAAAATAATTATAAAAAATTGTATTTGGCATAGAAGTAGAGAAAAAAAAGCTTAGAAAGCTTAAGTATTCTAGGTTGTAATAAAAAAGTTAGTATTTTGAACAAATTTAAACTGAAGTTGGTAAGTTAATTCTACAAAGGTTTATGTATGTGTACTATTTCTGAAGCGAGGAGGTATCCTCTTCCACAGGTGGCACCAATGCAATTTGTCTAAGTACAATTTTTATAACTTTTACAATCATACTATAGCCATGGAGAAGTATATGACAAATTGACAACCTGGTAAAAGGTTTTTAAATTTAAAACCACTAGAGGGCTATTCGCCCTTAAATCCCTCTAACAAAAAAGTAGCAAAGATGATTTTGTTATTTAGATCATCGAATAAACCGATTACTAGACGATTTTTCCCAAGGTTAAACCCAAAAACGTATATCACACGGACACATCATTCATGCAACCCAACCCTCAAGGCAACTCGATATTCAACTTTTAACTCAATTTTGAATTCATGAAGTTGGACATAGGTTTTCCGGCTTTGATGGAACGGTTGATCAATATTCTAATTTCGGGCAGTCATAAATAGACCTTCATTCTCATGTTTGACGCAATTTATGTTTGTTCATTAATGTTGAATCATACGCATGATTAGGTTCAAATACTAGATTGGATTAGCCAAGATCGTGTGAGGTTGACGACGTTGCAGATGCCATTTTACCCCAAAATTTCATAGCAGATTGCATCAAAATTTTTAGTTTTGCGTTGAAGATCTGTTTGAGTTGTAAAATTTTTACTCGATGTGGCCGTAACTGGGAATTATTATCGAGGCAGGAAAGTGCTAAATTTGTAATGAATTACGATAAAAGACAATTTCTAAAAAACAGTTTCTAAATGCAACAAGTTTTCAGTAGGCGCGTTTACATGAGCCATCGAATCCATTTATTGAAATTTATTGAAGAGCAAACTCTGCAATTTTTCCCTCTTGGGGATTTTCTCCCAGACAGAACCGGAAATGCAGGGTTCATTGGGAGGTTTCGTAAACCTTCCAATTTCCAATAACGGAGGGTTTGATCTTTCATACCGTGGATTCGGCCACTGACTACACTCTTAAAACAAACACTCCCAATTTACCTCAGTCTGAGTGGATTTCACTCCTCCAGACTGGAAAATGCACTTCTCCGGAACGAGTGGATCCTTTGTGTGTTAAACCTCCGACAGAATCACTCCGAACGAGTGATTTTAACTCAGTCTGAGAAAATATGCATGCCTTTAGGGTGTCGAAAATGCACTTCTCCAACTGGAGTGGATTTCACTCTTTTGTTTTAAGAGTGTATCATTGGGTTAGAAATCCTGCTCGACTCTTTTCCCCTAATAGTTATTTTGACATTCCATGGATTCGATGGATCATGTAAACGTGCCTAGTGTGTGTGTATCACGTGTTTTACGTGGCGTTTCGATAAAACTTTTAGATGCCGGTCTTCTGAGAAACACTCGTAGCTTACTTTTCGGTAGTAGGAGCAAAGTGAAAGCTCTCCACTGGCTTCTGGTGGCCATGGCCGAGTACCCGGAGAAGCAACTTAAGGTGCACCAGGAGCTCGACGCGGTGCTGGGAAAGGACCACGTCCTCAGCAGCTACGCGGATAGAACGAGTGTCCCTACACCTTCGCTGCCGTCCTGGAGTCGATGCGATGGAAGACATTGGTCTACCTTAATGCACTCAGAGTGTAAGTACAAGATTTTAAAGGTGAATGAGACCGAGTGACTGTGGGTCTCTAAACCAGAGTGCCTCTGTGTGAATACAAAAGAAACAAAATAATTTTCTAAGCCATTCTCCGTTCTCCGGCTGTATTGAATATTTTTTTTTATAAAACTTTTTTATCGGGTAAGTGGAAGAGAGGTATTATAAGCCCAATGCTTGCAAGTTCGGGCCTCGCTAGAGTCGTCAGATTTTCTGGAAGTAAAAATCATGGGCACGCTTTATCATATAAGTATGTGGTATGTAAAAAAATCTTTTGAGTATCCATTTAGCTTAGGTTCTCTCGGCATACTTTAGCGTCTACCCCCCCACCCCCCAGAGATAAGACTCTTTGCAATCTGAGCATCAAAATTGGTAGCGAGAGTAGCTTAGATGGTGCCACAAAAATGCTCTCATTCCTGGGGAAAAAAAAATATGCCGAGTCTGCAAAGGCTTAGCCGCCAATAGAGCAACCCCGTTGAAAAAAAAAATTAAAAAAAGTTTCATATTATAATAATATAATATCTAATAAATAAATATATATAATATATATATATATATAATATAATTATATATATATATAGATATATATATATAAAATACAATATATATATATAATAACTCATATATATATATTATAGATATATATATATATATATATATATATATATATATCATTAAGAATATAATCTATATATAATATAAAGTATATAATATACGTAAATAATATATATAAAATATATTTAATATATATAAAAAAATATATATATATATATAAGTAAATATATCCTATATCAATATATGTAATATTAATTATATTTATATTATATATATTTATTTATTTCATCTATATATAATATTTTTAGATTTTATATATATATATATCGTATATATATAAATATCATATTTATTATCTATTTATGTAAATAAGTGTAAATATATATTTTTTTTATGATACATGAACCTATGATATATCTGAGATGAGAAACCTATCTGAGAAAACTTATACAGAATCTTCAAACCAAACCATTGGAATACTTTTGCGCAGTAAAACTTATTTAACTAACAGGAGATAAAAATTATGCAATTACATTAACAAAATATTACTGATTTCAACAGTTGTTGCTAGACCTTTAATACGATATTTTTATATATCATACGTAATTTTTGTCACTTCTTAGGTTCTCTGAAGACACCACTCTAAAAGGATACAAAATAGCTAAAGGAACATTACTTGTAACTAACTTCTGGGCTGTTCATAACGACACCAGATACTGGAAAGACCCTGAACTGTTCAAACCAGAACGATTTCTCACGGCAGATAAAAAGTCGGTAATCTACAAACCGGAGAGTTTCATTCCCTTTTCTGTGGGTAAGTGGTAATTTAATCCGGCAGGTCTCACCTGTGGTCTATGGACCCCAAGTAAGTTCCATAACACTCTAGATCTGAAACTCTGATTGGATTACCATTAAAGATTTTCTATATTGAAATTGACTTAGACACTAGCGCCGCCAATTGCGTCTAAGGGAACTAATGTAATGGTTTACGGCTGCCTTTTTCTAGACTCCTTTAACAGCTTTAATACAGTCAATTACGCCTCTTAATTTAGAGCCTTGGTCAAGAGACGAACATAAACTACTTTTGACAGCAACGCATCGTTGTCATGCGATTTGGTAAAATATTATTGTAATTAAATTGGGATTGAAATTGTAGTTAAATTTATCTATTGGCTTAATTTTATGAATTAAAGAATTAGCAAAAAATAATATTAGATAAGCGAAAAAAAACAAGCAAACTATAATTCTAAAATGCATAAATCAACTTTGTTGTAAAAGTAACAGAAATGTACTGTCTGCTGTCCGAGTTCAATTTTGAAAAAATCTAAATTTTTGGAAATAAATTTCCGAATATATCAAGTTAAAAAGCAAAAATTATCGTTTTATATATCTTTCTCAAGAATTAGGTAGCTCTTAGATCGAAAATTTTAAATAATCCTTTAAAATCTGATGTATTATAGTACATTTGGAAAAAACAGTAAAAAATCGGAAAGTTCAATTATGCCAATCAACAAATCAATAATTAATAGTTTATTAGTTCTGTCCTACACTCATGAGGCTCTAGGCATCAGATTGTGTTCTCGGTCTAGAAGATTCTTAGTCTATGGTAAGTTCAAAACAAAATAGGGCAAGTTCTGCCGGGTTAAAGTCGAATGAGACCAAATGATCACGCTCCAAACCAAAGTGCCTCGCACGGGGCCGTTTATAGGTCGGCAATTATTTTTGGCGATGTCCGGACCCGAACCTGGGACCTTTTGCATGCTAGGCGAATGCCTAACCGACTAGGCTCCCCACGAATATAATAGACGTTTGTCAGTTCAACAATCAAGCCAATAATTTTGATGTTTGTACAGAAAAGAGGCTTTCTGCGCAGAATTTTTTTTTCTTTCCGCACGTTAATTTAACGGGAAATGGCCATTCATGAGGACGTCATATAGTCATATTCGAGATATTTGTTGTCCTCGGGGATTTTTCGACCACCGAGGACAGGAGGCCGGACGGTTTTTCGAGCCCTGATTATAAACCGACTTCTATATTATAGGTCGCAGAGACTGCGCTGGAAAACTGATGGCGATCTCAGGGATGCTGCTGTATTTTGCTGCTATCATGCAAAAGTTCAAGGTCTTACCGGAAGAGGAAGGCATCACAGTTATGGAACAATTTCTTGGGGCTGATTGCGCAGCAGTTCCAGATCGTCGGGCAAAGACAAGGCAAAGGGAGTTAGACTTAGATTCATAGCCAGAGATTAGAGAATCCTGACCTTACTAGTTGCCGTCAGACAATCTTGTATATGGCATCTTTTACTTGGAATAAATTCGTTGGGATTAAACTTAGTCCTATTCATTTCTTTTAAAAATGGTTTTTCTGACTATTAATTTATTTCGCTTGAAATACGTATTTAAAAAGGCTTTATAAAGGGCTTAAAGACCCAATTAAGGCGTTTTGTATTGCATAAAGTTGTTTTAAAACAAATAGATTATTACAAATTGACAGGGCCGTGTGGTGTGTTTTTTACATATGATGCAAATCGTTAAAATGCCGCTCTTGATTTTAAAGTTTTCATACTAATTATATTTTAACTCAAAAACTGAACATTTTCCATCCATCACCCATATGAAAGCTGTTTTTAATCATTTTTACATTACTCACAACTGCTAGGGAAAAAACACATATTTCGATTAGTTTTTTTTTTAAGTTGAGTTATTTAAATTATATTGTATTAAATATTATTAATTTTACGATTGCAATCGGCACATAAAAACAAAAAATATAAGAGGACTTAAAAATTCACGTTTACAGAGAATCCCCAATTTAAAAGGAATATTTTGTAGAGTTGGGTTTGTATAATGACAGAAAATATGTATTTTTTTATAAATATAAAGTTAGAACTGATATTTTAATGAACATTTTTGATATTTGTAATCTTTCACTGCCAGCGCACAGTGAGGTCTTTCATCAGAATATTTGGTCAAAATTATTTCTGAATAGAATTAGTCGGGTTTTTTTTCGCTCTCGGCTTAATTTTTTTAATCAATAAATGTACTTATTAAGCTAGATATTAAGATATCATTTTGCGCGGGTAATGATGTTGCGTGGTTCAGGGGTCTGTGAAAACTTTAAATCATATTATGACATTTTTTTTATTTAATTTTACCAATATATTAAATTTAAAGCTAAATGATATGTTTTGCCTCAATTCTTTGCACTTAATTATGCAGAGTTTCCTAATATAACCACAAAATGCATTAATAAAGACATCGTGTGATGTAAATTGAGAAACTATTTTGAAATTCCTTGGTTCAATCACTAGGGCGTTATGCTATGCTATAAAGGTGGACAGTTAGCTAGTGAATTTTCTAAGATTTTTTTCACTGGGCGACATTGCTTATAAAAAGATTGAAGGGGAAGAGAGAAGTGTAACGTTTTGTTTTTATCTAAAAATTACATTTTAGATAATATCTATATTTTTGATGTTGCAATAGTAACAGATTTAAATGAAGTACTATACTACATAACTGTCTTACTAACAATATTTATTCCAAAACAAATGTTTTCTTTGAAAAATATAGTTATTTAAGTAAATGGCAGATAAAATTGCATTTAAATTGCAAAAAAAAATTAAATTTATAAGAACAAATAGCAGATTTAAGGGATTAGTCTTTTGAAATATTAATTATGAATAATTTATAAATTGATTTTTTTCAATATTTCGTTTCAAATAAGTTAATAAATTTATCCTGATTGGTGAAAACCACATTTGTATGTTTGATTTTTACATTAAAGAATTTAAAGTGGAATTAGCTTACGTACCTTAGGTCATTTTTAGTTTTTTAAAAAATAATGTAACAGATATCCCTAGATACAGATATTGTTAAAATCTTGTCCCCATTTTTTAAGCAAATAAAATAGTAGTTCCAATACAAAATAATTGGTCTCATGATACCTGTCTCTTAAGTTAAAAATTTAAACCGGCCCAGTCTTCGATTAATTGGTATTTGAAAAAAACTCTGACCCTAGTTACACATAATCAGTTACACATCCTCAGTTACACATCCTAGTTACACATCCAAGTTACACATCATATCATCCCCATATATATTTCAAAGCTTTAATTGACAAGGAATACTTTAAATTTTATAAAGGAATAAAATAAATATTCATATGGTAATAAATTATTTGTGGAATAATATCTTAAATAAAATGCTTGTGTTTAATATTTATAGAATTAAAATATTTCAATGAAATAGGATATTTTAGTATAGTACGGAAAAAAACCTAAATCACTATATTATAGGAACTACACAACAAGGCAATATTTTTATAGGAACTACAATTAACAACTAAAAAATATATAAAAAATTATATTAATACTTCAAAAAGCTTATAAATACTTCATATTTGTTACTTCAACTTTTTAATATTTCATCAATAATTTGGAGTAAATAAATATTTCACACATCTGCCCTTTCTTAATCCTCAAAAGTTAATACCACTTTTAAGCACCAAAATTTGAGAGAAAATACATTTATAAAACAAATATATAAAAAGCATAAAAACGTACCTATAAATATAAACAGAAATACCCATCATGCGACGAAAGGCTAGATTTAAGTGAAAATAAGATTGGAGCAAAATTGTTTGGGTGTTTACTTCGGAAGTAAATGTTATACAATGACATATCAATAAGGATCTACTCTAACCACCTATCCTCAGTTGACCATTTCCATGTTCCCAAGCTTTTCGAGTGACTTTTAACGATGTTTTCCCATAGCGCAAGCTACAGATTGTTGCTATGATTCCCCTTTCGCATTTCGTAGAAAATCCCATTTGCTTTTGTACTCAGCCAATTAAAAAAGCGAGGCAAGAGGCAATAAAATACGAAGTTTTTTTTACTACAATAGGCTCACACATTCTGTTTCTGAGAAAGCGTCCCTTGCCCCCAGCTTCTTGATCTAAGTTTGGGAGGGCGCTGGGCGACTAATGAGGGCCCTGCCTTATCTTTTAAAGCAATAAATTTCCCACTATCAGCAGGACAAGTGTCCGAGGCCGGTCACATGAACCAACACTATGAACGAACCCAGACTGAAGGAAAGGGGGGGGGGGGGATTGTGGAGGAGCGGAGAACCCCCTTGGTAACTCGAAACGTTTAAGTCCCCACAGGGTTGAAACGAATATGCGATACTTGTTAAACAACAATTGGCTACAACTTGCCCATTTTTTTTACCTTCAAATGTTTTTTTTTTTTTTTTTTTTGTAGGTTTTTTTTGCAATATACGATTTTATGATAAAATGGACGAGAGTTTTAAGAAATTACGGATTTTTTTTTAATGTCGCCCAGAGTGATTTGATTTTCATATTATGTACTAGGCGACATTTTTCTTTCACTGGGCGACCAGTCACTATGTTAAAAAATTCACTGAGTTAGCAAAATCTAGTTAAAAGTATTAATTTTTGCAGTGCAGCTCTAGGTTGAAATTGCAATACATTGTTTAATTACAAAACTGAGTTTTAAAATTTATAACGTTAGGAATATATCAGTTTTAATTAAAAATTAGATTTGTAAAGTACTTCATTTCTTATTGCACATTACTCATTCGTAAGATGGCTAAATCTTAATTTTAAAATATTCTTTAAGAAAACTACATTCATATACATCTGATACAAAATTACTGAATTTAATTAAATAGAAGTAAAATAATCAAACCCTATTTTTTAAACAGCTGTTATATAAAACATTAAACTGATTGTTTTATTTAATATAAATGCTTTAGATCTTTTGCAACTGCTTTGAGAATATATTTGTAACACAAGTCAAAATTGTTGCTCAGGGACCAAGTTTAAACTCAGTGGCGGATTTCCAAATGTGCCGCCTATAAGCTGAACCAAAATTTGCCGCATATAGGGTTAGTATGGGGGTTAAAAACGATTCAAAAGTTGATCACCAATGGTTGATTCATCTCATTATAACCCGTTGTTCAATGAAAGTTAGTGCCCCTAAAGTACTAAATTAAGCTTAAAAAATGCTGTAAGTATGTTTTTCATCATTTAGATGTAATTTTTCTGATCTCTCACTTTAATGCTACATAAAATTGGGCTTGAGGTGAAATATTAAAAATAATCTAATGTATTCGAGTACTTAAACTTCAGTTGCGTTTTGAAAGAATTGCCTCAACATGCAAAATTCCGCCGTTGAAAATTTGCCGCCTACGAAAATTAGCCGCCGTAGGCTTTAGTCTAGCTAGCCTATTTAGAAATCCGCTACTGTTTAAACTCAATTATTATTTTTTTTAAGTAAAATGTCATAACACTTACTTTTACAGAAGAAATCAAAGTACATATCGAGCTCTTGCAAGTGTTGTTATAGTTTAAAGTACATAAACTCTCCCTATTCCCCTTAAAAAACCAACTGCTATGTAGTTAATCCAAATAGTAAAATAACTGAAAGACTGAAGGTTGAATATAACTGAAAGACAGCAGACCGGAAACACTTCCAGTGTTTTGGTGTTGTGTTACAAGTTGTGTACAAGTACAAGTGTGATGCTATACTTTCATCTTCGGCTATAAATTTCTTCGCCTCTCACATTCCCAAAAAAAAGGGATGGGGGGGTGGGGTCTTGTTGACACAGATGGGTAGCTAAATAACATATAGTCACCAGTTTGGAATCCAAATAAAAAAAACCCTTTCCTTCTCACTATTTCGGATATTCATTAGAATTGCCGCTCTTTTTCTTCCTATATTTGAACATTTAGAAGTATTTATTTTACACAGATTTAGTTAACTAGATACTAAGTTAATTTTTGGAACCAGTATTTAAAAAAATGGAGGTTATAGAATCTCTAATTTTGCCGCCCCCTACTCAATTGCCGCCTGATGCGGCCGCCTCTCTGCATCATAGCACCACACGGCCCTGTCTTTAGTTTTAAGATACCTAAAATAAAAGTATATACTCATCTATAAAATTCTGATTATATGTGCAACTGATTAATGTTACTGAATATAATTGTTTGATAATATAAATCTTATCATAAAATTGTGGGCGCCAGGCGTGAAGGTAAAATATAAACCACAGCAGAGTTCATCGAATCATCTTTATTAAACGACTCAATACTGTGAGCCGAACCAAAGCACTATACAGGAATAAGCAAGAACAAGAAATACAGATAACGATCACAGTTATATGGGGACGTACATAAATTACGTCACGCAAAAAAATTTTTGACTTTTTTGACCCCTCCCTCCCCCTATGTCACGCTGCGTCACGTTTGGTCGAACCCCTCCCCCTAAAATTACGTCACGTTTGTCGCACCCCCCCCCCTTTTTTTTTTCAAGAAAAAATTGGTTTTAATATTTCCCTTTGTTTTTGAGATTTAAAAAAATTCATAAAACGATATTTTAAAATTAACTTTGAAAGGAAAAAAAGAGTAAAAGTTGTCTCGGTTAAATAATTTATATATAGGAATGGATCGACATTGTATTTACATTTTTGCTGTTCAAGGATAAACTAGCTATTTTCCCTAACGCCATCTAAAAAAGGGGTCGGATGTAATCGGATCTGTCAACTGTTTAGTTCTGGGTCTTTTTGGTGTTCGTCCATGTAGCTGCTAGTCCTCCGATTCCTCAAGGTAGTGTCACAATTTTGTGCGTTACTAGTACCATTAGGAAACGGTCCATAAAATGTAGAAGGCTAATAATGTGAACGTTGTGGCATACAATACCCCCCCCCCCCCCAACTTATTACTGAAATCGTGCTTCTTTTGATGATCTTATAATAAAAAAAGATTCCAGATTTCTTTCTAAAAAAAACTTTATTTTATGTAAAACAGATTTTCCTTGCAAAATCGGAAATTTTGAGTCGTTACGTCACGCAAGCGATTACCAAAATTGTTGCTCAGGGACCAAGTTTAAACTCAGTGGCGGATTTCCAAATGTGCCGCCTATAAGCTGAACCAAAATTTGCCGCATATAGGGTTAGTATGGGGGTTAAAAACGATTCAAAAGTTGATCACCAATGGTTGATTCATCTCATTATAACCCGTTGTTCAATGAAAGTTAGTGCCTCTAAAGTACTAAATTAAGCTTAAAAAATGCTGTAAGTATGTTTTTCATCATTTAGATGTAATTTTTCTGATCTCTCACTTTAATGCTACATAAAATTGGGCTTGAGGTGAAATATTAAAAATAATCTAATGTATTCGAGTACTTAAACTTCAGTTGCGTTTTGAAAGAATTGCCTCAACATGCAAAATTCCGCCGTTGAAAATTTGCCGCCTACGAAAATTAGCCGCCGTAGGCTTTAGTCTAGCTAGCCTATTTAGAAATCCGCTACTGTTTAAACTCAATTATTATTTTTTTTAAGTAAAATGTCATAACACTTACTTTTACAGAAGAAATCAAAGTACATATCGAGCTCTTGCAAGTGTTGTTATAGTTTAAAGTACATAAACTCTCCCTATTCCCCTTAAAAAACCAACTGCTATGTAGTTAATCCAAATAGTAAAATAACTGAAAGACTGAAGGTTGAATATAACTGAAAGACAGCAGACCGGAAACACTTCCAGTGTTTTGGTGTTGTGTTACAAGTTGTGTACAAGTACAAGTGTGATGCTATACTTTCATCTTCGGCTATAAATTTCTTCGCCCTCTCACATTCCCAAAAAAAAGGGATGGGGGGGGTGGGGTCTTGTTGACACAGATGGGTAGCTAAATAACATATAGTCACCAGTTTGGAATCCAAATAAAAAAAAAACCCTTTCCTTCTCACTATTTCGGATATTCATTAGAATTGCCGCTCTTTTTCTTCCTATATTTGAACATTTAGAAGTATTTATTTTACACATATTTAGTTAACTAGATACTAAGTTAATTTTTGGAACCAGTATTTAAAAAAATGGAGGTTATAGAATCTCTAATTTTGCCGCCCCCTACTCAATTGCCGCCTGATGCGGCCGCCTCTCTGCATCATAGCACCACACGGCCCTGTCTTTTAGTTTTAAGATACCTAAAATAAAAGTATATACTCATCTATAAAATTCTGATTATATGTGCAACTGATTATGTTACTGAATATAATTGTTTGATAATATAAATCTTATCATAAAATTGTGGGCGCCAGGCGTGAAGGTAAAATATAAACCACAGCAGAGTTCATCGAATCATCTTTATTAAACGACTCAATACTGTGAGCCGAACCAAAGCACTATACAGGAATAAGCAAGAACAAGAAATACAGATAACGATCACAGTTATATGGGGGACGTACATAAATTACGTCACGCAAAATTTTGACTTTTTTGACCCCTCCCTCCCCCTATGTCACGCTGCGTCACGTTTGGTCGAACCCCTCCCCCTAAAATTACGTCACGTTTGTCGCACCCCCCCCCCCTTTTTTTTTTTCAAGAAAAAATTGGTTTTAATATTTCCCTTTGTTTTTGAGATTTAAAAAAATTCATAAAACGATATTTTAAAATTAACTTTGAAAGGAAAAAAGAGTAAAAGTTGTCTCGGTTAAATAATTTATATATAGGAATGGATCGACATTGTATTTACATTTTTGCTGTTCAAGGATAAACTAGCTATTTTCCCTAACGCCATCTAAAAAAGGGGTCGGGATGTAATCGGATCTGTCAACTGTTTAGTTCTGGGTCTTTTTGGTGTTCGTCCATGTAGCTGCTAGTCCTCCGATTCCTCAAGGTAGTGTCACAATTTTGTGCGTTACTAGTACCATTAGGAAACGGTCCATAAAATGTAGAAGGCTAATAATGTGAACGTTGTGGCATACAATACCCCCCCCCCCCAACTTATTACTGAAATCGTGCTTCTTTTGATGATCTTATAATAAAAAAAGATTCCAGATTTCTTTCTAAAAAAAACTTTATTTTATGTAAAACAGATTTTCCTTGCAAAATCGGAAATTTTGAGTCGTTACGTCACGCAAGCGATTACCCCTCCCCCCCTCCATGTCACGATCCGTCACGTTGTCTCATACCCCTCCCTCCCCCCTCTGAGCGTGACGTAATTTATGTACGTCCCCATGCTGGTCAGTTCAGTCAATGCGTAACTTCACTACAGTTCTCAAAAATTATTTTTCTCTTGCACTAATGAAATTTGTTTTTGCATATAGTTATTTTTTTTTTAAATTCTAGTAAATGAAATGAGATTTACTAGCATGTTTCTTCTTTGAGAGATATGAAGAAAAAATTCTTATAATAAATAAAAAATTCATTAATATTCCTTTAACCTCTTATTGATACTAATACCCTGATATTTTAATACCCTGATATTTTAATGAACATTTTTGATATTTGTAATCTTTCACTGCCAGCGCACAGTGAGGTCTTTCATCAGAATATTTGGTCAAAATTATTTCTGAATAGAATTAGTCGGGTTTTTTTTCGCTCTCGGCTTAATTTTTTTAATCAATAAATGTACTTATTAAGCTAGATATTAAGATATCATTTTGGGTAATGATGTTGCGTGGTTCAGGGGTCTGTGAAAACTTTAAATCATATTATGACATTTTTTTTATTTAATTTTACCAATATATTAAATTTAAAGCTAAATGATATGTTTTGCCTCAATTCTTTGCACTTAATTATGCAGAGTTTCCTAATATAACCACAAAATGCATTAATAAAGACATCGTGTGATGTAAATTGAGAAACTATTTTGAAATTCCTTGGTTCAATCACTAGGGCGTTATGCTATGCTATAAAGGTGGACAGTTAGCTAGTGAATTTTCTAAGATTTTTTTCACTGGGCGACATTGCTTATAAAAAGATTGAAGGGGAAGAGAGAAGTGTAACGTTTTGTTTTTATCTAAAAATTACATTTTAGATAATATCTATATTTTTGATGTTGCAATAGTAACAGATTTAAATGAAGTACTATACTACATAACTGTCTTACTAACAATATTTATTCCAAAACAAATGTTTTCTTTGAAAAATATAGTTATTTAAGTAAATGGCAGATAAAATTGCATTTAAATTGCAAAAAAAAAATTAATTTATAAGAACAAATAGCAGATTTAAGGGATTAGTCTTTTGAAATATTAATTATGAATAATTTATAAATTGATTTTTTTCAATATTTCGTTTCAAATAAGTTAATAAATTTATCCTGATTGGTGAAAACCACATTTGTATGTTTGATTTTTACATTAAAGAATTTAAAGTGGAATTAGCTTACGTACCTTAGGTCATTTTTAATTTTTTTAAAAAATAATGTAACAGATATCCCTAGATACAGATATTGTTAAAATCTTGTCCCCATTTTTTAAGCAAATAAAATAGTAGTTCCAATACAAAATAATTGGTCTCATGATACCTGTCTCTTAAGTTAAAAATTTAAACCGGCCCAGTCTTCGATTAATTGGTATTTGAAAAAATCTGACCCTAGTTACACATAATCAGTTACACATCCTCAGTTACACATCCTAGTTACACATCCAAGTTACACATCATATCATCCCCATATATATTTCAAAGCCTTTAATTGACAAGGAATACTTTAAATTTTATAAAGGAATAAAATAAATATTCATATGGTAATAAATTATTTGTGGAATAATATCTTAAATAAAATGCTTGTGTTTAATATTTATAGAATTAAAATATTTCAATGAAATAGGATATTTTAGTATAGTACGGAAAAAAACCTAAATCACTATATTATAGGAACTACACAACAAGGCAATATTTTTATAGGAACTACAATTAACAACTAAAAAATATATAAAAAATTATATTAATACTTCAAAAAGCTTATAAATACTTCATATTTGTTACTTCAACTTTTTAATATTTCATCAATAATTTGGAGTAAATAAATATTTCACACATCTGCCCTTTCTTAATCCTCAAAAGTTAATACCACTTTTAAGCACCAAAATTTGAGAGAAATACATTTATAAAACAAATATATAAAAAGCATAAAAACGTACCTATAAATATAAACAGAAATACCCATCATGCGACGAAAGGCTAGATTTAAGTGAAAATAAGATTGGAGCAAAATTTTTTGGGTGTTTACTTCGGAAGTAAATGTTATACAATGACATCAATAAAGATCTACTAACCACCTATCCTCAGTTGACCATTTCCATGTTCCCAAGCTTTTCGAGTGACTTTTAACGATGTTTTCCCATAGCGCAAGCTACAGATTGTTGCTATGATTCCCCTTTCGCATTTCGTAGAAAATCCCATTTGCTTTTGTACTCAGCCAATTAAAAAAGCAAGGCAAGAGGCAATAAAATACGAAGTTTTTTTACTACAATAGGCTCCCACTTTCCGTTTCTGAGAAAGCATCGTCCCTTGCCCCCAGCTTCTTGATCTAAGTTTGGGAGGGCGCTGGGCGACTAATGAGGGCCCTGCCTTATCTTTTAAAGCAATAAATTTCCCACTATCAGCAGGACAAGTGTCCGAGGCCGGTCACATGAACCAACACTATGAACGAACCCAGACTGAAGGAAAGGGGGGGGGGGATTGTGGAGGAGCGGAGAACCCCCTTGGTAACTCGAAACGTTTAAGTCCCACAGGGTTGAAACGAATATGCGATACTTGTTAAACAACAATTGGCTACAACTTGCCCATTTTTTTTACCTTCAAATGTTTTTTTTTTTTTTTTTGTAGGTTTTTTTTGCAATATACGATTTATGATAAAATGGACGAGAGTTTTAAGAAATTACGGATTTTTTTTTAATGTCGCCCAGAGTGATTTGATTTTCATATTATGTACTAGGCGACATTTTTCTTTCACTGGGCGACCAGTCACTATGTTAAAAAATTCACTGAGTTAGCAAAATCTAGTTAAAAGTAATTAATTTTGCAGTGCAGCTCTAGGTTGAAATTGCAATACATTGTTTAATTACAAAACTGAGTTTTAAAATTATAACGTTAGGAATATATCAGTTTTAATTAAAAATTAGATTTGTAAAGTACTTCATTTTCTTATTGCACATTACTCATTCGTAAGATGGCTAAATCTTAATTTTAAAATATTCTTTAAGAAAACTACATTCATATACATCTGATACAAAATTACTGAATTTAATTAAATAGAAGTAAAATAATCAAACCCTATTTTTTAAACAGCTGTTATATAAAACATTAAACTGATTGTTTTATTTAATATAAATGCTTTAGATCTTTTGCAACTGCTTTGAGAATATATTTGTAACACAAGTCAAAATTGTTGCTCAGGGACCAAGTTTAAACTCAGTGGCGGATTTCCAAATGTGCCGCCTATAAGCTGAACCAAAATTTGCCGCATATAGGGTTAGTATGGGGGTTAAAAACGATTCAAAAGTTGATCACCAATGGTTGATTCATCTCATTATAACCCGTTGTTCAATGAAAGTTAGTGCCCCTAAAGTACTAAATTAAGCTTAAAAAATGCTGTAAGTATGTTTTTCATCATTTAGATGTAATTTTTCTGATCTCTCACTTTAATGCTACATAAAATTGGGCTTGAGGTGAAATATTAAAAATAATCTAATGTATTCGAGTACTTAAACTTCAGTTGCGTTTTGAAAGAATTGCCTCAACATGCAAAATTCCGCCGTTGAAAATTTGCCGCCTACGAAAATTAGCCGCCGTAGGCTTTAGTCTAGCTAGCCTATTTAGAAATCCGCTACTGTTTAAACTCAATTATTATTTTTTTTAAGTAAAATGTCATAACACTTACTTTTACAGAAGAAATCAAAGTACATATCGAGCTCTTGCAAGTGTTGTTATAGTTTAAAGTACATAAACTCTCCCTATTCCCCTTAAAAAACCAACTGCTATGTAGTTAATCCAAATAGTAAAATAACTGAAAGACTGAAGGTTGAATATAACTGAAAGACAGCAGACCGGAAACACTTCCAGTGTTTTGGTGTTGTGTTACAAGTTGTGTACAAGTACAAGTGTGATGCTATACTTTCATCTTCGGCTATAAATTTCTTCGCCCTCTCACATTCCCAAAAAAAAGGGATGGGGGGGGGTGGGGTCTTGTTGACACAGATGGGTAGCTAAATAACATATAGTCACCAGTTTGGAATCCAAATAAAAAAAACCCCCTTTCCTTCTCACTATTTCGGATATTCATTAGAATTGCCGCTCTTTTTCTTCCTATATTTGAACATTTAGAAGTATTTATTTTACACAGATTTAGTTAACTAGATACTAAGTTAATTTTTGGAACCAGTATTTAAAAAAATGGAGGTTATAGAATCTCTAATTTTGCCGCCCCCTACTCAATTGCCGCCTGATGCGGCCGCCTCTCTGCATCATAGCACCACACGGCCCTGCAAATTGAATTCAAGCTACACCTGTACAATGTCGCTCGAAGTTCACAGGTGTTTTTTTTATAAAGTTGTAAAATAACAGCAATAATACTATTAAACTTACGACACTATGGTTTACATGAAAAAAATTAATTCTGTAAAATAGCAGCAAAAAAATTTTGGCACCCACGTTGCCAGTATATTTTGCTGTTAATTTACAAAACTTTTTTTTTAGTGTGAACCATACAATATTACACAACTGCTATAGGTGACAGCTTATAAGTGTAGTATTTTTCCACCACGGTTAAGAGGGACTGTCAGTCCTATACACGTAATGCTTTATTTTTCAAATCATAGTTTCTTGAAAAGTATTTTTTAAACGTATGATCTGTTTGCACCAGATACGCAAATAGGGTTGAAAGACAATTTAAAAAAGATTTGAAGGAACAATATCAATCAGTTTTTAAATTATTAATTTTTTTTAAAAGCTTCATTTTGAGAATCGTGGCGACATCTGTAGGACAACTTGGCTTAATTGATTAAAAAGATTTATTATTAATTTAAATAAATCACTCATGCATAATCTCTGTATGTTAATACAGAATTTAAATGATGCTTTTACATTTCAAGTACTTTTTATGACAAAAACGTTCATAACAAACGAGAATCTATGATTTTAAAATTTGATGACACACAAAAATAAATGTCGCCAAATCGTAGAAGGAAAAAAACGCCAATATCTAAATCGTTCAAACTGTAAACCTAAACCACATGGAAAAGTGGGCGGAGCTCACTATAAATCCAGTCAAAGAATTTCGCGCGACTTTTAAACTTGACTACTTTATTTGTAGTATAGGTTGGATACTTTTTGATTAGATTTGGTTTAAATTATCGTCGCACTAGAGCTACACGATGGCTATTGGCGCTTGGATACTTTTAGCTATTTTGATATGTTCAGCTGTGGAAAAAGTTCCCTCTAGAGATTATTTCGAACGTTAGTCATCCTATAGAACCTTTTTGACTTTGTGTTTATATAACATCATGAGTTAATTGCAGGACCAAAAAATTGCATAAGGAGCCGTTTTCATATTAAAAATGCTATTAACTTTAAAATTTTCAATGGCAGCACCCAATTTTATAATTAAGAAATATTAAGAATCCTCATAAACCCTAAATCTTAGTTTTTGTTACATTTGGCTGAATATTTGAAGAGTTATTCATTCGAATCACTTACGCCCGTATTCACCGCAACAGCGAGTGAATGGCGATAAACCTCGGTTGATACACCCTCGGGTTCACGAGTTCACCCGCGTTAACGAAATCGCTATTCACCACGCATTTTGAACAGCGAGTGTATGAACTCAGGAGTTGGCGACGTTAGCGAACGTTATTTCCTCAGGGCGGCATATGATTGGTTGAAAATAACACGTGACTAGTTGTCGAACGTGGTTCTCGTTTGTTTTGGTTATTGAAATGTTTTTACGCGTTACGAATTCAGCGCAGCAAAATTATTGCAAAATACAAATCGCAGTTTGCTTTATATTTTTTTTATAATACTCGATATTTATATTCGTCGTTAATATTTGTTTTCTTTATTCGTTTATTTTATTCTTCTTGGGTATATTAACAATCTTTATTTTTTTAGGCAGCCTTATCTTTAAAAATGGGTTTTCGATTTGAAAATTAAAATGCATATTTTCGTCAAACACATAACTTGCAGTAATAGAATATCATAAAAAAAAATGTGTGTAAAAGATTTGAGGTGATTGAATGTTTTCATGGGGAAAAAACGAACTGCACACTAAAGTAAAGAACTGGGATGTCCTCCTTCGAATGTTCACATATTACAGTAAAAAATACTTAATAAAGCAACAACCTCGTCCCAAAACTTTACTTTATATTTATCAATGACAGAGTGGTTCATCTCCAGGAACCACTTGGCTTGAGGAATACCTGGAAACTATAAAAAAAAAAAATGCTTAGTACCAAATAGGTACCTTCAGGGCCTATACAAGGAAGACTCAGACTATAGGCACAAGCTAATTTGAGAGCCCCTTTACGGAAAATGTTGTGTACAGTGGTGGAAATTGATTTATGAACTGACAGTTTTTTAACAGTATTTCTTTATTAAATGCATTTTTATCGATTTAAATTTTATATACTATACAGGCTTTGCATTATAAACTATACACGTAAATAAAATTTTATATAAATTCGTAAACAATTTATTTTTTTTGACATTTTAGTTTTAGCATAGGGAAATTGATTTATGAACTTTTGCATTCAATCTCAATTAATAATTGCTAAAACTATTTTTTGTCGTTAATGCTTCCTTGATTTTGTTTTTCATAGACAACACAAAACTTTGGGTCAAGTTTTGGTCAAGCAATTTGCAGTTTTTAATGATTAAGTCCTTCTATTCCATAACTGATGCACACTTCATTAAAACCATACTCCATTTGAGTAAATTATTCAAACCAATTGATCTCAGACATTATTCTTGGGGTTTAAGTCATGGCTATTGGCAGGGTGATCTAAATGAACAACACTTAGTTCATTAAACAGTCTTTAATTTCGTTTGAAATGTGGATACTTGCATTATCATGCATAAAAATCTAATCAAAAGCATAGTTTTGCAACGCAAAAGGGAATTAAAGAATTTTCTAGAACTAATCTGCAATAAAGTTATGTTTGTCAGCAATTCAGAAACATAACCTTGTTTCTTCAATCATAAGATATCGGGCCCCAAACCATCAAACTTCCACCACTAACATTTCTGCTGAAGACAGATCTTGGTTATTTCCGAAGATCCTTTCAATAACATTTTAAACCATCACGTCCATCCAAATTGAACATTTTTTCATCAGCAAAGTTCACTTTTTTTGTATTTCTCTCCCTCCACCCCCACCCAATCCATTTTCATGTAGTTACGACTACATTTTAATAGCCTGTTCTTATGGTGAAGAGTAAGCTTTGGACCAGCCTTCATTTTGGAACATTTCAAGTTCGACGACGATATCAATATTTGTCCTACTCTTCTGGGAGTTACAGGAAGTGATTGTTCGTAACAAATTCGCCCTGTAATGCACAAATGCTGACACAAATGGTAACTTTTTGGGATACCAGTCCAATAATCCTGCTTTTGTCCCTCGTCCCACGAGGGTTGCACCTTTTTTAATGATGGTTTTTGACGAAGTCAGAATGATTCTTCAAATATTTATGAATTATATTTATTGATCTTTTAATTAATATGCTAATTTCTCTTACAGATTTGTTACAATAATATATAAGGGTCATTTTTTACCTTTTTGGTTTCAGGCAGTCCCGCAAGCTTTCCTATTTAGTAAAATGGGAATAAAACAGATAAATTTCAACAAATTTGGCCTTAATCTTATTTATAAACACTGATAGTAAGCTCCCCTGAAGTTCAAATGAAGAACCAGTTAAAATATTTGGTACCTGGGTTCAAAATAAATTTGAGTTCATAAATCAATTTCCATCATTTGACATGCTTAAAAACTAAAATTATATATATTTTTATTTAATATCATTTTTTGAAAAAAATTATGTGTGAAATTCCTTTATTGTGCTCTGAATATCCAACACACAAAATTTGAATTGTTAGCACTTAATACAAAGCGATATCTGGTGAAAAGAATGTTAGTTCATAAATCAATTTCCACCACCGTATGATTTCCAGTAATGATGGTGCTATTTGACCAATGTATCAAATTTTGCTACAATTCTATTGGCTTCCTTATAAACATCTTTTTAAAAAATCACGTTAGGTCAATTTCTCATTCAAAAAATATCTAGTGGAGTATCGGAATTTTGTTACTGATATTTTGGAGATTTACAACATTTACTAAAATAGAAACTGAGATTTGAAGGCTTTAAAATTTGGACACCCTGGGCCTGGGTCTTATGGAAGAACCGGCCCTGGGTACCTTGATACGGTGCTTTTTTAGATTTGGCGGTAAATCAAGTTTCTGATATTTTGAGAAGTCTCTTTATTATGGCTCTTCTATGCATTTTTGAACTTTGTCGGTCACAGAATGCAACATTTTTTATAATAATTCCAAACGGTGCTTTTTGGATTTGGCGGTAACTCAAGTTTCTGATATTTTGAAGCGTTCCTTTATTATGGCTACCCTGAGTATTTTTGAACATTGTCGGTTACAGAATGCATTTGTTATAATAATTCCAAACGGTGCTTTTTTGGATTTGGCGGTAACTCAAGTTTCTGATATTTTGAGACGTCTCTTTATTATGGCTTTTCTATGCATTTTTGAACTTTGTCGGTCACAGATTGCAACATATTTTATTATAATTCCAAACCGTGCCTTTTTGGATTTGGCGGTAACTCAAGTTTCTGATATTTTGGGACGTCTCTTTATTATGGCTTTTCAATGCATTTTTGAACTTTGTCGGTCACAGAATGCAACATTTTTTATTATAATTCCAAACGGTGCTTTTTGAATTTGGCGGTAACTCAAGTTTCTGATATTTTGAGGCGTTCCTTTATTATGGCTTTTTATGCATTTTTGAACTTTGTCCGTCACCAATGCAACATTTTTTATTATAATTCCAAACGGTGCTTTTTGAATTTGGCGGTAACTCAAGTTTCTGATATTTTGAGGCGTTCCTTTATTATGGCTTTTTATGCATTTTTGAACTTTGTCCGTCACCAATGCAACATTTTTTATTATAATTCCAAACGGTGCTTTTTGGATTTGGCTTTAACTCAAGTTTTTGACATTTTGAGGCGTTCCTTTATTATGGCTACCCTGTTTTTTTAACATTGTCGGTTTCAGAATGCATTTTTTATAATTCCAAACGGTGCTTTTTTGGATTTGGCGGTAACTCAAGTTTCTGATATTTTGAGGCGTTTCTATATTATGGCTATCCTGTGTATTGTTGAACAATTGTTGGTTAGAGAATGCATTTTTTATAATAATTCCAAGCGGTGCTTTTTTTGGATTTGGTGGTAACTCAAGTTTCTGATATTTTGAGGCGTTTCTTTATTATGGCTATCCTGTGTATTTTTGAACTTTTTCGGTTACAGAATGCATTTTTTATAATAATTCCAAACGGTGCTTTTTGGATTTGGCGGTAACTCAAGTTTTTGATATTTCGAGGCGTTCCTTTATTATGGCTACCCTGTGTATTTTTGAACATTGTCGGTTACAGAATACATTTTTTATAATAATTCCAAACGGTGCTTTTTTGGATTTAGCGGTAACTCAAGTTTCTGATATTTTGAGGCGTTTCTATATTTTGGCTATCCTGTGTATTTTTGAACATTGTTGGTTAGAGAATGCATTTTTTGTAATAATTCCAAACGGTGCTTTTTTGGATTTGGTGGTAACTCAAGTTTCTGATATTTTGAGGCGTTTCTTTATTATGGCTATCCTGTGTATTTTTGAACTTTTTTGGTTACACAATGCATTTTTTATAATAATTCCAAACGGTGCTTTTTGGATTTGGCGGTAACTCAAATTTCTGATATTTTGAGGCGTTCCTTTATTATGGCAACCCTATGGGTTTTTTTAGTTTGCTTAGTTTATTACATTTTGGGAAAATCCATGGGCGTACCCACCATAGAGCAGAGGGGGGGCAGCTGCCCCCCTCTAGAAAGGGGGAAGTGGGCCCCGGTCTTGTTGGGGCCCCTGTAAATATTATACTATAAAGAAGAATATGCTTTTTTTTAAAAATTCGAGTCCATTTCTCCCCAGTCAGGCCCAGGGGCCCACTTTGCCCCTAGAGGACCTTTTATATAATTTTATATAAAAGGGGCCTACGAATGATGTATTTGTATGAATTGAGGCCCATACTTTTGCGATTGGTCCTGAGTTGGAATCTGGGGGTCCAGTACCTTATGCATAAAGCGGCCTACATATTTTTCAAATCAGGCCATTTGTTGGTAATTGGGCCCACTTTCCTCTGAAGTCCCCAATTGATGTATATTCTATATATAAAAGGGGTTCTATATAGAACATTGGGCCCACTATCTTTGTGGGTTTCCAAATCCTATTAAGACTTTTTGCAAGTGAAGTCTTTTTTTGAATTTGGGGCCCCCAACGTATCGTTTCAGTCTAAACATGGACAACTCATGGGCCAAGAGATTTGTAATGGGCTACCGACTTGTGTAAAATTAAAGTTTACATTTACCATACATTAAACAAGACAACGTGATTGTTTTATCAAATTGCTATACCATTGTTATCCAATACCCTTCTTAATCCAGTATGGCAAAGCAGCACACTGTTAAAAAAAACCTGAATTTTACGTACATATTTCTGTGATTATTTTCGGGAATTTACGGAAAGATTGCGTTTCTTTCACAAACGGACGGTTTGTCTGAAATACACAGCTTGTTTCCGTTTTCCTTAAACGCTTGACAAGTGAAAACGGAAAAACACCGTATTTCTGATTGCAGAATTTCACTTAAGACCCGTATGAACGCAAATTCTCCATATAACCTCGCACCCAACAGCTTTTAACCTCGACACATCCACCGACCGACTCAGCCACCTTGTTTTTTGTTTGTTGTTTTGTTTTGACCACATCTGAAGCAAGCAAGAAAGATAAATATACAGGTATGTTCATTTCGTTTAATAAAATAAGATTTTTTTAATGTTTATATTTTCTATCTTCCTTTTCTATCTATAGAATCCAGTTATTGTCTCTTTCTTATTTGTTTCTGTAATATCTATAGTCCTATAATTGACCGTGAGGTGACTCCAGAAATTAATAATTCCGTTTGTTTACCAACACGCGCAACTAAGTCAATTTGATTTAAATGTTTAAAAAAGCTGTCAAATATATTAAATAAACAAAGTTCACAAACAAACAAGTGCACATTATTAAAAAAAATAATGAAATGACTTGAAATTATTACATTTAAATTCGATTGAAAAGCTATAGCCCTGTGCTACAGTGTAGCTTTAGTGCGACGATAATTCAAAACCTAACCTCGATTGAAAAAGCAAGGTTACGCTATCGCTATAAGCATGGTTTATTTTAAAAACTATGCAAGTATAAATAACGCACTTTTTCTTTATAAAATAATAAACTTTTGTTGATTTTAATGAATCAATTAGTGATTACGGATCCATGCAAATCACATATTTTGATTCGATTCAGAAGTTACATACACTATTGCCAATGCTCTTTGTTTTGAAAAGTCTGCACACACAATTTCTGATTAAATGCAAACTTTCCAACACATTCAAAATTTAGGAATTGCAAGTGTCCGCAAAACGCTATTTTAGTGTTTATTTAGATATAGCTGCTAAGTGATGTCTCATTTTCGGCTCACCGTCTATAACTTCATGTCGGTGATATTCAAAAGCAATAGTTATTAGCTTTTACTAGAATACTAATTATAAAATTGTATTTTATTACTAAAATACTATTAAATTGTATTAAAGTTATTATTTTATACTAAATACTACTATAAAATTGTATTTTTAGTAATGATATACATTATTCAAGAACACTTCTGTTTTGTTTCTACTATTAAAAAAATATTTTCAGTGTATTCTCAAAACTGTATTGAGATATATGGATAAATCAATTAATTAAAGGTACTGTAAGATTCATGCTTTGTCTGCCCCCTCTACCTCTTCACAAAAAGAGAAAAGACGTTTTTAACTCTGATATTAAATTATTGCGGTCATACTATGGAAAACTTGCTCAAAAAAAAAAGCCTAAAATTGGCAATTTGTTTAATTTTAGAAGGACTTAAGAAGAATTTGCCTGGTTTACGCCTGATTAACAGTTGCTTCTATACATTAGATCTGTTCATTTAAAATTGGATTTATATATATTAATATATTATTTTTTTTAGGTGCTTGTTTATCATAAATCTCGAAAGAGGGTCAAAAGTTCGGAAAAAGAAGAAAACTAAATCTGTAGTTCCTGCATAAATTTTTAAATTAGTTGAGAATTTGAGAACCATATCAGTCTTTTTCAATTGTGAAAGAAAAATAAAACCTGATTATATTCTGTAATTCTTTTGTTATTCATATCTTGTTAAATTGTATCAGTGGTGTATCCAGGGGGGGAGGGATAATTCTCGTCCCCATGTACTAAAACATGTTGTTGTTGTTGTTTTACTATCAGAGACTATACAAATTTATGTATGTATAGTACAAATGCAGGCACTTAATGATTTATTGCTTTTGACTAAAAATTTTTCTGTCTCTCTATTAAGGGGCGTTCAACCCCTAAGACACCTGACTCATTATCCCCTACCCATGATTTTGCCCTGGATATGCTACTGAAAAGTACAATACCATTTGTGTAGCCACAGAACAACACCAAATATATACATTATAAAAAATATGTCAGAAAAATTATCAAAATTGGAAAAATTATTAACATTTTTCTGCCATATTAAAATTGTTTTAAATATATGAAGAGTGGTAATTTTTTAATTTCAAAAATGTGAACAATTTCCTTTTTATTCAGATTATATACCAAATATGGTTTTAAAAATATTAAAGGATTAGATTGTATTAGTTTTGAATAGATTTAAGGTTTAAGTATGAAGACATTATTTGCTTACGTTTAATATAACAAACAGGATGCATGTTTAATTTCCCTGTTTCCCCTGTTAAATTTCCCTATGGTAATATTTATAACAATATATATAAATGGATATATTTAGAATGATTGATGGTTAAATAGTATATAGAAACAAAATTGACGAGAAAAAAGCAAAAATGTCTTGGAGTTAACTAGAAAATATACTATATATATAAATATAATATATATGTAAGTTTTCTGAATTTAGAGAGAAATGCAAATTAGAAATTCATGAAATTAACAAAGAAACAGCTAAATAAAAATTCCTGAAATTAACAGAATATTTCTAAAACGGTAAATACTGAAATTAACGGAGAAATTCCAAAATGGAAGATCCTGAAATTAACGGAGAAATTCCGAAATTTAAGATCCTGAAATTAACGGAGAAATTCCAAAATGGAAGACCCTGAAATTAACGGAAGAATTCCGAAATGGAAGTTTCTGAAAATAACGGAAAAATTCCAAAACGGAAGATCCTGATATTAACGGAAAAATCCCGGCAACTTGCTGCCAGTAGTTTTTCCGTTAATTCAAGGAATTTTTTTTAACAGTGCAGATGATAGCACGGATTATTTAAAGGGTTGATTTGGAGGGCCCCTTTACATTTTTAAAGGAAAATTCCTTAAGGGGGCCCATCCAACTAAGAAAATAGGGGCCCCTACCATTACCTGCCCCCTTCTAAATCAGATCCTGGGTACGCCCTTGGGGAAATCTCTCCTCAGTGTGAATACTAATTTAGCTAACCAATCCTATTTGTGAAGGTAAGAAAGAACAGCAGGACATACACAATTGTGACAAAAATATTGTGTAACTATAATTTCAATGTTATATTGAAATATGATTAGCAAGTTATTCATTATTAAATTTATTGCAAGAAAGAATATAGTATTGCTTGAACAAGTTGATAAACATTGTGTATGGTGTTTACTATCGTATATCTTTGCATTTTGCAATGTATAATCATAATATTAAATTTAAACAAGTGATACAGTAACGATATCGATCATTAGATATTGACAAACAATAAATAAGAGATTCCAAACATATTTCCGATAACTAAATTAATAATTTCAATTCAAGTTTGATTGTATTCGTTGTATAAAATGGGACTTGTCATTCCAAGTCTCAAAACTAACATAACTGGAATAACCATAATGCTTTCTAATTCTAAATCTCCTTCAAGCATGAAAAACACACATTTACAAAATTTTAAAGAAACACAGAATATATCAGATTTCTAACTTTCAATTTTTTTAAATCATCCGTATACGAAACGACAGCATCATTGAACTTAAAGGTAAACAAACAAAAAAAATCACATCTGCGCATGCGTAACTCAGATATTTCCGCGTTAACGCTCCGAATTCGGCGAGTGTATTATTTACCCGAGGGTTGCGATCGCTCGGGAGTTATTGAGCGCGGTGAATACGGATTTCTCCAAACGAGGTGTTAGAACCGGTTTTCGGGAGATAACTCTCGGGTGAAAAAGGCGGTGAATACGGGCGTTAGTAACCTTTGGTTTACCATTTCTAAAATGACGGCCGTAGTCTGAGGGTTTATTGAAGGGAGAAATATAAACGTTTATTTTAAAATGTTTAGGGAGGGGTCCTGGGATGTATAGTCAATGAGGATGAAGCCCTAACGTTATTTTTAGAATATTTGACAATCTTTTTTTAAATTCGAAACATTTTTTTAATAGAAAAGAAGGTATTGACATGGTATAGTCTTCCTAAAGTGTCCCGTCTGTCTGTCCTTACTTCGGTGACGAAATCTGTTCTATCCATCAGATCTTAAGAATCATTTTTGTCATCGAAAGATAGGACAGCAGGGACCTAACTTCATACTTTTTGTTCTTCTGTTTGTACGTCCATACGGACATCTGTCATCTTGTCATGTCGACGAACGACCCATTAAAGTAGCATTGGAATTTAATTTTTAGTCATTTAAATTACTGTTGCCACATCAGCAATATCACGAAAAAACTTATTTGAAATGTTAAAGATTATTAATTTTTTCTTTGTAAATCGATTTGGAATGGCGTTATAAAAAATATACCACAATGTGATTTTTTTTAATGTTTATTATATTTGTTTACTAAGAAAGTGGTTCACAGTGTTACTTTTTTTTGCTTAAAGAGCTAATTGGTATTATTTTACGATTAAATTCCTTTAATTATCAGTGCAATTTGGAGTTATTTCATGTTTATCATTGTCAAATGTTCTGGATATATCAGGTTTTTTCAAATATTATAGTTATTGATAGTTATTTAATTACAAGAATCTCGTGTAATTTAAGGTGAGATTTTCAAAGCATTGCCAAAGATCACGGAAAGGATGCTACAGGATGTGACTCGTTCAATTTTACATAATTATTCTTCAAACTGCAAATAAATTTAGCAAACTATAAAGATAATTTATTTAATTTGCGGAAGAAAAAGTGTAATTATAGTGGCCAATTTTTAGAGTTGAAGATTCAAATTGTAACTGAAAGCTGGGTTAGACTATATTTGTTCTGAAGTTATAAATCTTGTGCGGAAGTGGTTATAGGTGGCAGTTAATGTTATTATAATACCCTTGCGTTTCGACGAGAATTTCATTCTAGTACTTAAGTAACTGCACATGTAGGCTTTTTAATTCTTTAAGAACTTCTAGAGCAAAATTCAAGAACATGTGTCGTTTGGTGGCAGAGTACTGAAAATTTAATGTGCCAATCACTCAGTCCGACGCTATTTTAGAGGCCTTGAAAAGTTGCAAAAATCACGTCAAGATTTCCCGGCTCTAAAGGTGTGCAATGTAGAAAGCTTCTTTCAGAACGAATGTACAGATTAGTGGCAGGAGTAAGGCTTGTAATAAAGAGACCAATGTCTAATTTACAAGAGCAACCGAATGAACAAATTGACAAACTGCCGCTAGCAATACAAAAGGTTCCTGCACATGTTTTTGAAGACCATAAACCCGCGTTTGTTTGTATCTTGCTGACCTTATTATTGCCTTTAAAACTGCTAATACGACAGATTCATTATACATTGGGGTTTCTACTTTTGCATTAGTATGCCATTAGTTTTAACAAACATAAAGATTGCTACGCCAACAATTAAAAGTACGGAACTAGATTTAAGGGGTCATAGTCTTAAAAATGTGCAAAGAAGGTACTACAAAGCATAGTTTGATCTTTCATGCAATTTTTAACTACTCAATATAAAAGTATAATTTTTTATATGCAATTCTATAATACTTACTTATTATATAACAAATTTTAAAATTTATGAAACTTCAGCCAAAACTAAAATAAATGATAACAAACATAAGACTATTGGAACACATTGGGATTAGGCTTGCGCGCCAAATTTTGAGGTCAAAATTGAAGAAATGACAAAGAAAATGATTTTATATTGTACAAATATGTACAAACAAAGACTTATACCTAATTTCTAAACTCAATTTTAATAATTAATTATTTTCAGAGCTTTTTTCTTAAATTTTTATTAATTTTTTTTTAGAAAAAAGCTCTTAACATAAATTCTAATTAAAATTGAGCTCAGAATTTAGGTACAAGTCTTTGTTTGTACATATTTGTACAATATAAAGTCATTTTCTTGCTCATTTCTTCAATTTGGACCTCAAAATTTGGCACGCAAGCCTAATCCCAATGTGTTCAAATAGTTTTATGTTTGTTATCATTTATTTTTAGTTTTGGCTGAAGTTTCATAAATTTTAAAATTTGTTATATAATAAATAAATTGTATAAAATTACATAAAAAAATATACTTATATGTTGAGTAGTTAAAAAATTACATGAAAGATCACCTTCTTTGCACATTTTTAAGACTTCTATGACCCCTTAAGAACAATACTGTTTATGTGCCGAAGCTAAACTAGTATTCCGAAGTTTACAGGGATGACTTTAGAGCAGTTCATAGCGGTATCAAATCTCGGTAATTATAAATGGAAATATAATGTATTATTACGAGCAAACCAGAAAAGAAATCGTTTCCTGAAAGATCGTAATATTTACAAAATAAATATAATTTATTAAACAAATAAAAAAATTAAATGAAAGAGAAATAACCAAACAACACAATTTTTTTTCCTCCAGAACATCGTCCGGGCTCGCAAAAGAGTACCGGAACCAGTTTTCGTTAGTCTAAACCTGATTACAATCGAATAATCTTTATCTTGTGATTGAGAAAGCTTTCCGTGCTCCACTTCCCAGAAAGAGAAACGTATCCCCTTTTTTAACTCGCCAGACGTATCATTTGGCGAAAAATTGTAACGCCACCTGGCGAGTCAGAATCAAAATAAAGTTGGCTGATAAATCCTCTTAAACAGTGAGTGAGGCTGTCACAGTGACCACTCAATGTAATCCCAAAACGACAATATACCCGTCGTCAGAACCGATCCAGGGCCTGATTCAGATTAGGTTTAGTTTCAATTATCGCACTATAAAAACTAGTCGAAGGCAATTGGCGACGGGCCTTTATAATTACAATTGCAATCAAGTGACGAGCCGCACACTTGAGTAGGCACTCAACGCAACCGTTAATTGAGATATTGTACACAATGTTTTGACTTTGGAGCATATTTAACGTGCAACTCCTCTCACATGAAGCCGCTTTTCGCCGTTTTCTCAATGCATCACGGGATACTGGTTGGTAAAAAACTGCTTTAAGAGGGATTATCAGCCCCATAGAGCTAATGCATTAATTTTGAACTCACAACTTTCGTAGAAGTATTGCTTTGCCATGTCAGCCCTTTTACCCCATGTATGGGAATCAACATAACATAGAAATGAAACAAATTTGAAACGAAAATGTTATCTAGTTATTTAATTATATATTTTTGAAGTTTTAAAATGCCAAAAATATACAGCAGATGGCGACACTATTTTGGAACTTTATCAATTAATAATTAAATAATCAGGTGTAATTTTCTTTTCAATTCTGCTTTAAATTGATGTTATGATGATTCCCATACCTGGTGAAAATAGGATAACATGACAAGACAATTCTTTTGCAAAACTTGTGATTTCAAAACTAAGGCATTAGATCTATAAGACTAATATTCCCTCTAAAATATGAACTCTTTGAGCTACAAGCGAAACTGGAGTAAAGTGTCAGCCAGCCGAAAGCCAACTCACATCTTTTTGAGCGAACTGGGTAGAAAAGGACTATTTTTCTTTCACTTGTATGCAATGTTTGTATGAGACCCCTCAGCAGTGCTGTATTCGTAAAATTTGCACAGGGTATACTGCGGCTTGATAAAAAATATAATAGGGTATACTCTTAATACGAGTTGGTACTGTGACGAATTTCTTGAGTCTTCAGTAGTCTTTGGTAGCGTTTTAAATAATTTATTAGTTTCTTTTAACTTATCATATTTTTACAGGAGAATTTAGAATATCAACTTCCCTTTTCTTTTTCTTTTTTACAACAACGTTGCCACACATAAATTTATAAGATCTTCAGTCACGTTCTTTAAAGTCTGTTAAATTATAACATCTTCAGTCACGTTCTTTAAAGTTTGTTTTTAAAATCCTTACAGTACTTGGTAATAAAATTTACAAAAATGCATAAACTGTTATTCAAGATGTAGAAATAAAACTTGGTTTTAGGGGGTTCAGTACCCCCAAATCGGTGAAAAAATAAAAAAATAAGTTATTGGCTTAAAATACTATTGCAACCTTTATTAATAATGTCACAAAGTATCATGACGATTGGAATTTTTTTTTGACATTAAAAGCCATTTTATTTAACCGTTTCCTTACTGAACGGTTAACTATAAAAATTTTAAACGCGTTTTTCTCAGAACTTGATTTTTTGAACTTCGATGTACCTTTTCTCAAAAACTATGCTATGTTTTCTTGTAAACTTTTTTACATAATGTAATACATAGTATAGATTAATCTGAGGTTATAAATTTTAATAAAACTAAAGTGAAAAAAATTTAATAGGGCAAAAAAGTGAAAAATTTCATGATTTTTTGGGTACTTTAAAACTTATTTCATTTAAAAAATCTAACAGTTATTAAAAAAAATTAACCTCAGATTAATATATGAGGTTGGTATAACACACACAGAAAACTTTAAGATGATCTGATTAGTAGTTATTGTGAAAAGGTACATTACAATTGGCCAATTTAACATTACCGATATACAACATACCGAACCCGCTGCCCTTAAAATAAACTTATCTTTCTCGCCCTCGTACTGCTTTTGATTGGACATCGGTCGCTGTCCGATGGTTTACCAACCTAACAAACAATGATCTCGCATATCATTTTGGTACAAACAGATCAAGTGGTGGTCCATTAGCATTAATGACATTAAACTTAACATTAGAAACCAGTAGTACGATGCCCTCAAATCAGTTATTATGATGTTCATTTAACTGAAGCCCCGTTCACAACACTCTGTAGTTGAGCAGGGCAAAGTTGATATTGTCATTAGCAGAGAATTTTAGATCGTCTGGCAAAGATTTTGGATTTTCAAAGATATTTTGCAAGCTGTGGATTGCTTGCCCCTCATGATGAGGTTTGTGATTTTTTTGAAAATTAGAATAAAGTATCAAATTCACTAAAAAAAATTAAAGATCAGACGCTAATTTAGAAAATAATCACAGGGTATACTCCATTTTTTCAAATAAACCACAGGGTATTCTCCGTATACCCCCCAATACAGCCCTGCCCCTCAGCCCTCCATCATATTGACTTGGACTCCTAAATGTATTTTAATACTTTTAGTTCGAAAGAATTAACTTTATTTACCTTTAAATTCCTACTTTTTTAAGAAATAACCATGTGGATCACTAACTAAGGACCATCGAAGACGAACCCAATAGCAAAATAGGCAGTGCTCGTATTCCTCCGCTTTTCGTTATACGCCGCCGAAGTTGACGTCACAACATGGCTGCTGAGGCTCACATAAACAAACGCCATTTTGGAACAACTCAACTCTCACTGTTTTTGAATTTGACAGTTGATAATGTTTACATTTTGAAAAAACAGCCGCTTCCGCTTTTATTTAAATTATATTCCTTTTGATATATGGTTTGCTAATTAAATTTGCTTTTGCCGTTTTGATATATTCTAAATTCCAAAATGTCATATCATGACTTGGATCAAGAACTTGAGAAAATTTTTGGTATGGTATCTGTAATTTTAATTTTATCAGCGGTAATTGTGCATCAACTTAGTCATAGTTTAATCATAAAATTTCACATTGTATTTCTTTATTTTCTTTTATCTTTCGATGTCTTGTTTTAATAACAATACAAATTTAATGGAATTTTTTTTTTGTATGCAGTATGAGTATAAATAATTATTTGTGATTTTAATGCTATGGTGACTGTTTTGAATTTTATTTCTCTTCATTATTTTGTGCTACACTGCGATCCAAAAGTTTAGACAATGACGTTTTTTAGCTGTAAAACTTAGATTTGTAAAATTAGAATATCAAAACATCCCTATATATATTAAATACGTATTTTTAAAGGCTGTAATTGAAACATAATTGCTTGATTTGCTATAACAATTTTTAGTTTCATAAAATAAAATTTTGTATGGTCCCAAAAGTTTAGACACAAATACGAGATTATGCTAATTTAAAGTACAAAATTGCCTAATTTCGCATTTTTATTGTTGAATTATATATTTTTTATGTGATAAATTTTAAAAAAAACGACATCCGGTGAACTAAGCAGATTTTATAACGATATTGGTTCAATTTTACACCAAACAGACAATTAAGCCATATTAAATCTTTATTCAAATCTCATTTGCTTCAAATTTGCAATTTAACGTATCTAAATACGAACCGAATGAATACCAGTCCATCACCTTAAAGTTTTGAAACGAATTCGTGGATTTAGGGACATGCATTGGCAAATTTTCTTGATGAAAAGTGCAGTCTTTCCCATAAAAAATCACAAAACAGCGACATATCATTCTATTTTGCACTTTAGTACAATGCAGAGATAGTCACCTCTTCAAAAACGACAAAAAAAGTAGGAAATTTTAACGCAAGTTCACTCCACACAATTATGAAAGTTCCTTCTTCATACTAAAATTTGAAGTTTCACGAGAAAAACCGGTTTCTTTGAACCGGTTACAATTTAACCGGTCTCTTTAGTGCTGTTTAAACACGTTCGGTTTAACCGAATATTGTAAATATGCTTTTGAAAACACCGGTTTTTCCCCTCAAACACTCTAGCATCAAAGTGGTAGTTTGTAATGGTAGAGAGTGAATTTACTTTGGAATAACCAAATTTTTTTGGTGTTTTTGAAGAGGTGACTATCTCTGCATTGTACTAAAGTGCAAAAAAGAATAATCTGTTGCTATTTTGTGATTTTATATGGGAAATACTGCACTTTTCATCAAGAAAATCGATCAATGAACGTCTATAAGTCTACGAATTCGTGGCAAAACTTTAAAGTGATGGGCTGGTATTCATTCGGTTCGTATTTAGATATGTTAAATTGTAAATTTGAAGCAAATATGATTTGAATAAAGATTTAAAGTGACTATATTGTCTTTTTGGTGTAAAATTGTACTAATATCGTTATTAAATTTGTTTAGTTCACCGGATATCGTATTTCTTTAATTTATCATATTAAAAATATATGATTCATCAATAAAAATGCAAAATTAGGTCATTATGTACTTTAAATTAGCATAATCTCGTATTAGTGTCTAAACTTTTGGGACCATACAAAATTTTATTTTATGAAAAAAAAAATTGTTATATAGCAAATCAAGCTATTATATTTCAATTATAGCATTTCAAAATACTTCTTTAATATATATAGGGATATTTTGAAATTCTACTATCCCAATTCTAAATTTTACACCTAAAAAACGTCATTGTCTAAACTTCGCAGTGTATATATATGTCGTATGTGTCTGGATCGCAGTGTATATATATGTCGTATGTGGTAGTAAAGTGAACCATAGCCTAGGTATTTGTCAAAAGTATTTTTAAATTTCCAAAATAAACTTATTCATGTATAGATATACTAAAATGTAGCTTAGGCACTCCTTCATTCATAATACATAAATACAATTGTTTAATGCTCTCAAAATTTTGTGCAAATTTGGTCCTAACAGCGTAGGATAGGTTTGATTGAACTCGGCTTGTAATTTTCACCCTGTTGACACAACTTTCTCTCTTGTAAAGGAATAAAGGCAAATCTATGTAGCTCTTAGATTGTGTCTGATGCGTACTTTGGAGTTGGCCTCATCATTTGATTAAGTGGTTTTGAAGTTACAAGGCAAATATGTAGTTCTTGTTTTTTTATTTCCACTTGAATGACAAATCCAACCTAACCACACTCATTTTCCTACTACTTCAGCTGTCGTTTTCCCCCCTCTTCTATGGTACACTCATAATTTATTGAATGTTATTGACAAGAAGCATGTTTTTCAGGAGCACAAGATACTGGCACTATGGATACCACACTGCAGTTGGACATCACAAGCATTTACCCCAACATCTACAAGGTGGAATTAGAGGCTATGTCTTTTCAAGATTTGGCAACAACGTTCACAGATGAGCTTCTTCAGGGCTGTTCGTTTTCCAATCTTGAATTTGCCCTTGTGGATTACATCACGAGCATTGTTGAACCAGTTGGATGGCGAGCTGTGTGGAGGTCCTCAAAGGAATCCTCAATAATGGACTTGGAGTACGATTTTATTGTTGAGGTATTAATATATATGTTTAACCCTAGATAGTTTTACCATTAAACAAGTGGATTTGTAAACAATTTTGGGCAATCGGACTAATGATTGGAGAGAGTATTTTAATGGTCATTTGCCAGGAAAACAAACACCCTAGGGATCCCTTTCTCTTACAAATGATTCACGATTACAGTAGGTCCATTTAGAATGTATGCTTGGAAAGCATTTCCTCCCCCATCCACAAGTGCGGTTTTCTTGGAAACGGAGTGATTTATAGCTGTTTCGGTTTTTTCCCCACCCACATGGGGAAATACTGTTTTGATTGTAAACCTCAAGCGTGCTAGGATTAGACAAGCAATATTGCCTCCTTTTCGTAGAAAACCCAGTGAAGGGATGGGGGGAAGAGTCTTTTCGAAGCTTACATTCTGACTAGAAATGGTATATGAGGTTTTACAAATAAGAGCATATCTTAAAAGATGTATGCTAATATCTGAAAAATCTTTTAAATTCTATTTGATGTAGCCAAATATTTAATTTTATGGGATATTCAAGTGAATGCATCTTTATCGTTTTATAAAAAATATATATCATTATAAACAGCAGTTTGGTAAGCCGACTAGTGAATGTATCTGCATTTTATAAGCAGAAAATCTGCTATTATAACATTGTAACTTAAGGGATTATTAATTTGTTTTCCTGTATGACTTGTAAAATTTATTAAAGAGTCTAGTTGCAAAACTCCATTCTCCAAAGTATAACCATTTGTAAGGTTCAGTCCCTTCATTGGCGACTTTTCTAATTAGCTCTATGATTGTCAATCTATCAAATGAACACCCTGGACCCTATATCTTACATTTGGAGCGAAAAGTGGCCAAAATTGTGTGCATGTCAAAAAGACTGGTGCTTCTAAAGAAAAGTTTGAGCTCTGGCTTTTTTTCTCTTGGTAACAATGTTTTGAATATCAATGAATAAAATTCAATATTTTGATTTTCAAACATATTGTGATTTTGTTCTATATTGCCATTATAGAGCTGCTTATTTTAACGGTTCACAATTTCGATTTGAAGTATTTAAAGCTTTTGCAGCTTTAATCAAAATGGCAGCTCAGTAGGATAAAGATATTCATTGCGGAAAAGGGAGAATTTTTTTTAAACTATAGTAAATAAATAGATTGTTTAATTGGGTGGGGGGAGGGGATAAATTAATTTTGTCTGACAAACAATTTAGCTTTTCCGATGTTTCATTGCAGAACACAAACAAATATGCTCCTGGGCTTTGAAAATTGTAAGTTTTGCAACTTGATTCTTCAAATAAATGATTGCCATGACCTAATTAATATGTTTCCACTCTTTAAGGTTGTGAATGTAAGTTTAGAAAAACTGGAGGCAGAAGTTTTCTTAAAATCTATTATTGCTGCTGACAGAAACTTTCTTAATTTGGAGACTTTAAGGCCAAAAGTAAAGATGGACTGCTCCTTGAACGTTCCCCTCACTGAATTATATGTTATTAGTGAGGATGATGAAGAAGATTTGTATCAAAAGACCGCTGTTGCTATTGAGCATGTGAAGTAAGTTTTTGTTCTTTATAAAATATATATACTCTGGTATACAGTGAAGTGTAAAAATTGTATAAATTACGGAGATCTGTTATGAAAAGGGAAAATATGTGTCAGATTTTACAGAACCTTTATAAAACACTATGACCTAAAAATGGTCCCTTCAAAAAATTCTGTGTCTAATAAACAGGCACAAATCTGTATAATATACATTCTCACGGTATGTTCTCACGGCCAGTTTGTCACAAAAATTGAACCCTATAAAATAAATCGTTAGATAGATCTCTGGTTCTTGAATAGCTTTCAATGCTTTGAAGTTTTTAAGCAGTATTAAGCAAATTTCTTTTTTTTTAATAGCAAGCCCAATAGAATAAAATTAATTTACAGTATTTTTCACTAATGCCTGTAATTAAATTTATAAACTCTAGCATTAAGTGTTCAACTCCCAAATTCATTTTAAACTTCGAACCTTCAGTTAACAAAATAACCAATAAATTTACTATGTTTAAGCGGCGAGTAATAAACTTGCAGAGCTTACTTATAGATTTTTTGAAAATAAATATTCATTTGTATTTTTTATTGTAAATATTATTACCTTGATTAAAAACTGAGTTCATATTTCATTCCATTTCCATAACCATGAAAACATTGCCTTCATTTTATTAACAAAGCCAAAATTGTTAATTATACATGCACTAAAGTTTTGGTTAGGTGCTAGGTAGTAGCATTGCACAGAAATTTAAATACTTAACTATTTTTTGAACATGAAGCAGATCATGTTGTGGTTAAAGTTTATAGCATTAAGTTTTGTAATAATATACATTAAAATATTGGATGCAATTCCCTTTTTATCCTATTTCTATATTTACTTTCTTTCGACTTATAATTTTTTATTGTTGTATTTTGTTTTTACTGAAATGTTATTTTAACTTACAATTGAAGAGACTTTGTGCAAATACGTTTAGTTTTAAAATTTGTTAAAAACTAAGCTTATGTTACAAAAAATAATCCTAAAATTCGGTATTTTTTTCTTAATTACATTTTCAAGATTTCTATTTTGCCATACCTAGAAGCGATAGCAGTTAATTTAAATACTCTATAGTTCAATTTAAAATTATATAAAGACATGAACCCTTCAATGTATTTAAAAATCTTGTTTTAACAGGTTTTTTCTGAAGCATATATCTCGGCCTTGGGATGGAGAAGATGATATAACTTACAGTGAAGAAGTTTTGAAATCCCGTTTGCAGTTGTATGTTTAATGTTCTACTTTATAATTCATTTATATATACCTCTATGAAGTCATGTCATCTACTGTGATTTTTGAACAAAGTTGATCTTTGACACTTAAGCGTTTCATCTCTATAATGAATATTCTTTAGTATTACAATTACAGATAATCAAATTTAAGATTGAGTTATTATTTCTTTCTTTTGATTCAGCATTAAAATTACAATTTCATCAATTTCTCATTAATAGCATAAATGCCAAATGATTAGGCATGTTTAAACATTTGACTGAAGCCTTTTATTGTATCAAATTACCGAATGTGTAAAGTGTTGGTACTCATTTAAAATTCATGTAGATGGCTTTAGATATATTAACCAATCAAACCTAGCCCAGTGACCGATCTCAGAGCATAAACATCAAAACATCATAAGTTTTGTCCACTAATCAAGCCTACATGCCAACCAATCACTGCTGCAAGTCACTCCTGTGCCTGCCATTTTCAGTAGTTTCAATAACATTCTCTTTAATTAACGTTTTTATAGTTTTGTTATTAAGGGCTTCATAAGCATGTAAGTAAAGGAGTGGGCTATTTATGTTATTTCTTCCTTTTAATGACTTTAAACTTCAAAGTGCAGTTGCTAAATCTTGTTCAGACATAGCCTTAAAGCACTTTCTTATCAATCGTATCAAGTTTATTGATGTTGGTAACATATCAAATTTTTTTTGGCATTTAATATTATTTCTGATATTAATTTTCTTTATTGTCACTTTTCTTAATTCTGAAATGACAGAGTTATTATCAACCTATAAATCTTGAGAAGAAATGGATTCTATTCATATGATTTCTTTGATACATCCACCCTATTTACCAGATTTAGCAAACTCTGCCTTTTTTTTAGAATTAGATTTTCATAGAGATTTCAAAATGCTAGTTCATGTTGAGGTATCCATGTGAACCACACTTTATTTAGATACTAGCAAATAAATACCCATTATTCGTAATGACCAAAAAAAAAATGTTATTGATCCAAGTATATGTACAATTCTAATCCATTATAGTATAATAAACTTATGTTATTATTCCTGCTTGTTATAAAGTATAAAATACTGTTACTTGTATTACCTTAAAAATTCAAAATAAAAATATACGCTATAAAATGCACGCATAGTAGTTATCGTAATTTCCCTCATAAACATATAAAACCTTTTAACTCATTTGGCGCCTTTTTGGTAAGAATTTGCAAGAAAAGAGATAACTACAAACACACTTATTAACAGCTCTAGCCCGATGACCATCAAACAATCAGCCAATATTATTATATTGAAAAAAATGGCATATTTGGGGCATTTAGGTAAGAGTTTGCCGAGCAAAGTATTTGGCGAAATACTGAAAACGTTAAACCCTAATATGCTGCTCTATTACGTTAGTCTTTGAACATCTATCATAGTTATAATTCATGAAAATAGCTTAAATGTGCATATTTGCAAACAACAGAACAATCCATGAAAAAATCATTTCCTGAACCCACAATAAATTCCTAGAGTGGAGACTAAATGGGCAAAATGTCACTTGAAACTTGTCAATTAATTTTCAAATACTGAATTTAGTTTCTGAAGGTATTGGCAAAAGAATAAAATAAACATTTTTATTTTAATTATTTTCCTTAAAGTTTTATTTAAGTTCTTCTGCCAAATGGCATCACGGAGGGAAAAAAATTATCAGATTTAAGCAGAAGTTGTATTTTTTTTTCAGAATAATCAAATTTTCTTTAAAAAAACATTTTGAGATCTGAAAGTTCAAAATATGTAACTTAAGTATGAACTACACATTTGTGCCAAGTTACTAGTCAAACAAATGTCTAGTTTATGAGTCTATAAGACATACATACAAAACTTCATTTTTATTACTATAGGTTTGGTATCTTTAAAATATATAAAAAAAGATGAATTATTGTCTTTCTAGGTTTTTTGACATGAAGAATAACATATTGCCCAAAACAATGATTTCAAAAATAAAGTCCCTACTGAAAGAAGGTGCCAGAGTGCAAAAAGAGCTGCACAAGTGGTACAGGGATCACAATGTGAGTGATTCTGAAGCAGAAATCAATGAAGAAGACTTTATGCATTCCATGACTTTAAAGCGCAAGCTCGAGAAATTACAAGCCAAAATGGAGATGTTGGAAAACCCTGTGATAAGGTTGCAAATGCTAACTATTTTCCATGTTATAGTTCCAGTATTTTAGGATTCAAAATTCCTTATAGTATTGTTATTATTTTAAACAAAATTATGAAGTTTGTGAACATAATATAAAATTTTTTTGGCATTCTTGTAGTGTAGTGGGAAAGAGAGGGAATTTAAATTACAAACCAAACCTACCAAATTTTTTAATGACCACACTCTTTCTGTATGATAACTGAATTGTGCTTAGTGTCTTTGTGAAATTAGCTCTTGAGTGCCTTATCCTACTACAATTGGATTGACATACATCCTAGTATAATATTCACTTTTTACAGTAGTTGAGTTAGTAAGAAGACCCTAGCCTAAGTCGTGATCTGAGTCAGTAAGTGATGTGTGAAGCTGGGCCAATCTCAAGCAATTTTACCATCACCATAATTCACTTGTACTAATTCACTTGAAAACTCACATATTTGTAAACATTTTCTAGCCAAAATTAGTATCTAATGAAGTGGAAATACTGTTTGCTTAATTTAGCGATCCAGTTTACTTATTCCCAAATTTTACATTGTAGGTCATTTGTAACTAAGAAGTACAGTCCAAACAGACCTCTTAAACGCCCAGCCAAATCTAAACCTGTGACTTATGTAGTAGCCAAAGAATTTACTAGCCAAATGATTACTGTAAGTAAAATGTTTAAGGTCATACTTGATTTAAAGTATTTTTCCACTGTTATATATAGTATATGTTAAATACAAAATTGGTTATTTTAATATAAAATTCTGCATAAAATTATGAAGTATATTAAATGTCTTGTTTTATTAATTTAGAAATTTGAGTAGTTACACTTTTTACTTTCAATTACCTATTGTGAAATATAGGGTAATGAAACTATTGTGATGAGGGTCAAAAATATAAAATGGGGTTTTCTACAGGATGTTTGGAGATGGATGATTTAAAAAAAATTGGTCTGTACAAAAACAATCAACTCTACAGCTTGAATTACACTGCTCAAAACAATTAGGGGAGCACTTTTTAATTCCAACTTTAACTTCACTCCCAACTTTTTAGTTTTTATCCTATAAATCTGAAATTTGTTAAATAGGTTCACTATGCATTCGAAATGAAATAGAAAAAAACAGGAGAAAAAATCTTAATTTTTTAATACTTAAATTTAAAGGGGGGAAATGGAATAATAACTTTTTAATAAATTATAACATTAATTTTTTCAAAACTTTTTTTGTTAAAAATAGTTGAAATATATTTTTAAATATCTAAAAAATGCAAGCATGAACATTTTAGGGTCAATTTATTTTCCAAAACTGTTTTAAAGTGAAATTTATTTTACCATATTTTTCATATTTTCATTAATATTTAACAAATATATTAAATTCTTCAAAATACTTTATTCTTCCATATAATGATGTATCTAACGATACATAAGTTGCGAATTTAACTTAGTCAGAAAAAAAATCACCAGCTGATGATTCCCACTGGAATCATTGGGAGCGAAAGGGTTTAAAACATGCGCTCCCCTAATTGTTTTGAGCAGTGTAAAAGCTGCGGATTTTAAATTTGGTACACAAGTTCTATACCTGTTTTACGTCATAATAAGGATGTTGAAAAATTCCCACATGAGGCAAGGGTAGCTGCCATATAACTTTTCGTTAAGTTAATAAAATTACTTTATAGGAGGGTATGTAATTATTGTAAATGAGTATTGATTTATTAAGACGTAATTGAATGTCTTGTAGGGTTACTCACCCTAGTTCTTTATTAATATATTTTATTTCATAAACTTTCATAGGTGTTCTTTTTTATAGGCAATTTGGTCCATACCTAGTTCATATTTTAGACAATATTTAAAAAAAAATGTTCCATAGTTATTATTTTTATTTTTAAAAATTCAGGCTTTCTAATATCTGTGTTCTTTGAATTGACATTATTTTCTAAGTAATATTGTACACTGTATTGAATTACTGTAGAAGCAGGTAACTTTGGCCACACCGTCGAAAAAAGATTGGTTTCTTAATTTCTCTTCATAAAATTATCCTTTTATGAGCATTTAATGAGAAAAATCTATTTATTCCAACTTTTGCTTTTGGAACACCTAAAAAAAAATACCTAAATAAAACACTATACTATTCTTTTTTTTTATGGGGATGAATATTAAGCCATTTGTTTCAATCTAAGTTAAATACTTTTTATGATTGCGATATTTATTTGTTGATCACTGGGAAAGTTTTGCCGATGCATGCAGATAACTTTGGTCTAAGATGTAACAATTTATTTATGGAGCTTTTAAAAATGTATGTTAAAGTGTACATGCCTTTTAACTATTTCTTGTTGAAGTCTTACTCTTATGAATTCGAGGTGATTTTTTTAAAAAATTAAACAATTAAAAAGATAAAGATAAAATGCAAGAGACGTGCAACATTCAAAATAACTAATGTCAAAATGTAAACATTTTCAATTTCCTATTTACAATTATATTATTTTTTCCTTTTATAATAAAATAGTTTGCTTTTTTATAAAGATCTATGTCACGAAAGCTGAAATGGGCACGACATTTAATGGGCTGTTTCGCCAAGGAGTTTAATTTTTAGTTTTTTATAATGATATTTGTTATTAAATCTTGCTTCTAAAAATAAGTTAATTTTTCAATGTTAAATTAGTTTACATATTTTTTTTTTAAGCGGCTATCAATCGTGTTATTTACAGTGTAATGTCATTCTTTGAGGCATATCATTTTTTATGTTTATACATTTTAATATTACTATTTCGTTCAATGCAGCCCATAAGGATGGTAAAAGGTATGTTTATTTATGTATATCATGCTTTGACCAAAGTTACCTGCGGGGATTCTAACCGGGTCCTAATATTGAAATTGTTTAATATTTTAAAAATTAAATATATGTATACAGTCTATTAACAATGTTGTACTTAAGTTTTTATTTTATTTAGGAATTATCTATTGACCCATCCTCTACTTTGGAATTTGAGCATAACCCTGAGGCTGCTTTTAAATATAGTTCAGCAGGAGACAAAATTTTTATATTTCCAGGAACTTATCAGTGCGATACTTTGGGATGGGTAGAAAGTGAAATTTTTGTCAAAGGTACATTTTTATTATTTTCTTTGTTTGATATTAATAACTGTTCTTTTTTTAAATAAGAAATACCCCCTGTTTAAATTGTCTTCAGGAAAAAAAGTACTTTGTCTTAGTTTAAGAATACAATTCTGATTATTAAGAAATAGGAAATTATACTTTTGTTGTATTTAGTTTATACTATATAAATTAATTTCTGTTGCACTTATGTAAGCTTAAGCATCTAAAAAAATATAAATACATTTAAACTTCCCAAAATGTGAATTTAACTGACCTTAAATTTTATTATATAATTTTTTATAGATTTTCAACTATATCTAACTTTATCTTTGTGTAAATATTCATGATTGTCAGAGTAAAAATAGCATATGTAATTTTTATGCTCAATCCATTATTGTTCTGGAATACTTAAGATTAATAAAGAGATAAGAAAGTATAAATATTGTGAGTATTTCAAATAAATTTACTTGCGTCATCCATAAGCTATTGCCCTTCAGCTAAAGTTCATACACATCAAACCAACTGGTTAAGCAGGCATGAGCAATTTTTAGTATGTAAATTTTTATACTACCAGAAGATAATTATTCAAGCATGGTTTAAAATAAGATGAAGTTCATATAGTTTAATTTCTATTCCTTTGCATTGATTGACACTTCATTTTTTTTAACATTGTTGAAACAGAAAACATTTTTACAATTATGAGGCTAACCAATGTAAAGTTGCAATCTTTAAGCATCTTAAAATACTTATAATTTCATGATGATCGCGAGATATCGCGTGAGTGTGAGAGTTTTGGAAAAAGAATAAAGCTTGTTTTAAAAATAAGTCTTTACGATTGTGTTTTAACGATTAAATTACGATAAACTTTTACGATTACAATCCTTACTTACCCTAAATGTTAATAATTTATATAATAAATTGATTTTTCAAACATAATGGTTTTAAAAGCTTGGAAACAATGCTTCTTAATTATCTTTAAAAAGTAACTTTTTTAATGCAAATGTTTAGGACCTTGCATATCTGTAAATAAAAATCAAACAGTTAAAATCTTTTTTCTAATCTAATAAACAAAATTTGGATTATGCAGCCATTGTATTTCTCACCCTTAGTTGGCCATTAGAGCAACTTATGACAACAGTTTATTTGGGTATTTTCTTTGTGTAAAGCGCCTACATTAAATAGGATTCAGAAAGATTACAATCGTATTAAAAAAAACAAGAACTTTTTTTTTATCTAAGCAAAGATGTTAGAAAAATTTGAAAGCCTATATCTTGCAGGTAAATTATCCATCCCCCACTGCTAGTAGTATGTTGATTTAGCTATGGATTCTTATTATTTAGTTTTTAATACAACTATTGCTATTTCCAGGAATTGGTTTGAACACAGATATTGTTTTAGAAGCAACAGGGAATAGTGACATTCTTCTTAACTGTTGCTCCCAAAAGGTGGAAATCCAGAACATTTCTTTGAAAGCAAAGGCAGGACTTTTAAGTGCTGTTGTTGTACATCATGGAAAAATCGAACTGCGTAGCTGCATAATTAATGGCAATGAAGCGGAGATTGGCCTTTTACTTCTTGGAGGGGCAGAGGCCATCTTGGAATACTGCTACATTTGCAATCCAAGTGTAAGTTTAATTGTTCTTTTTTTTTTGTTACTGAACTCCAAAGCTGTAAGTCTTGTTTATTTATAAAGAACTCTTTTAAATTTATGTTGTAATGAAAAACTCCAAAGGCTAAACAAAACCAAAACAGCTTGCTTATTACATGATCACTTTTGTAATATTGGACCACAAATAGATTATTTTTCTAATAATTATCTTTACCAAAAAGTACTTAATATGAGAGAAATTCTGCACTAACTCTGCTTGCATTGTGGTGTAACACATTTTTTTTTGTTAACATATTTTTTTTTGTAGGACGATGGTATTCAGATGAGATCTTTGAGCTCCTTAAACATGAAATCATCCAAAATTAATTTTGCTGAACGACATGGGATACAAATCGATGCTGAGAGTGGATTATCCGGTCAAAGTTCTACAGACTTGACTCTTTCTGATTGCCACATAACTAATAACGGAGGCCATGGAATATTTTTGAATAATGCCCCCATAACGGACATTTCATTGCAAAGACCATCAGGAGATTTTAGTATCTTGGAATTGTAAGTATTTATCTCGTAACTTTCATGTTAGCAGTTCGTAATAGTTCATTATAATTGCTTATATTTTTATAATAACACTTAAATGGCAGGCATTGCACAAGTGTACCCTTAATATTGCGTTACATCTATTTTATGCTAATAAATAATATCGCTACTGTTCCTCATCAGGATATTATAATCACTTTTCTCTCACCGCTAATGTAAAAAATTTATGTCAAATTGAGATCCATGCCGTTCAAGGAGTTTGAGAGCTTTATGGTCAAGCCCTGTACAAATTGAATGTTTCAGAAACCAAGAACTTTTTGGCTCATGAAACACTTAGGAAAAACAAACACAGTTGAACAGTTCACCTGCTGTTGCTAATTTGAAGGAATTGCTATATGTAGATGCAATTAACAGTTTCAATATATATATTCAACATATTACAATTCTTTTTGACATGGACACGTCACACAATTGATTTCTTGACTTTTGTAGTCTGTACCATAAATGGCAAAAAATACTAAACAGTGGTAATTGAAAATTATGTGGTCTTTCACACCACTAATTGTTAAAATTAGAAACAATTTTTTTAAAATGCAAAGTTGGTTATTGGTATTGACACTGTGAAGATTTTTTTCTCTCCTTATCTTTAAACTCCTGTTCTTCTCGCCTAAAGTCTGCTTATATACAGCTTCATTTGAAAAATGTCCTATTTTATTTTGCAAAATTTCTTTTCAACTGTTTTAGCTGTCAAAGGTTCACTTTCTGTAATCTAACACAATTTTCTACAAATGCATTTCCCGCAGAATGTAAGATAGTCACTCTTCCAAATTTTAATGTCCATTGAAATGAAATAGTATTATTAGATAGTGAAACTAATTAAGTTGTTTTTATAGGTTTCCTTGGATAAAGCATAAAATAGAAGACACAGTTATGGATCACAATGGTGAAAGTGGTATAGGAGTTTCTTCGTCCTGGAAAAATAAAAGCTTATCCGATTCCACGATCAATACAATTGGAGTCAATCATGATAATTTAAATTATTCAGCTCTCAGTGATTTATTGAATGAAGTGAATTTGAGCGTTGACTATCAGGATTCTGTTAATGAGCTTTAAATATAAAAGCAATTTCTTTTAAAGTTTACTTTTTGAAATCTTGTGAGTTATATATATTTTTTATAAAGGCAGCTTTTTCAGAGGTAGCTATATTTTAATAGTTTTATTTAGAGTGCATATTTTTACCTATATTTTTATTAATCCATATAAAATATATAAATCTATTTTGAGATGATTTTTTAATATTTATTTATATTCAAAAGAAGGTATTTTAACATTGTATTGAATCAAATTATCCAAAGTTTATATTTTTGTTTAGTTGCATTTATATTTATCCAAAGCTTGATTTTATTGACATTTATATTTTATAACAAAAAAAAATATTATTTGTAAATCAGAAGCTGGAGCATTTAGCCTATACTTGATATTTGTGCATGTAGTTCAAAATTAATCAAACATTTTAATCATTGTATTTGTCCAAAATGAATTTAATGCTGTACTATGTTATTTAATAAATTAATTAAATTATTTGGCTTTTCTTTTACTGCTGTTTGTTACTTAACTTAGCTATTGTATATTTAACAATAATAAAGTATAATTCTAACTAATATTCAACTCCCTTTTGCTTAATATAATAAAAACAAGGATGGATGTGTACTATTTCACAGTATCCCATTAATGCGTAAAATATGTTTAACTCCAAATTTCACAGTGGGGCAAAAGAGGCAAAAACCTGACCTAAATTATGCAATTTTTCAAACAGGCTAAAAACATAATAATTAAAATATTCAAAATTTTTTTAGAAGTGTACAGCTCTATTTTTCTTATTTAAAGTGGTTCAGACTGAAATTAAAATTACGACATTTGTTTTATATTGTAAATTGTATTCTATTATGTGTTTGTAAATTCCACTACAGGGCAACAAAATCGATATTGTGTGCTATTCTATGATTATTTCAGATTTTTTTTTTTACATCATTATCTTCAAAATACTGATGTAGTGGTGCAGATGAAATGAAAAATATGTATTTGAATCTGAAGGCTTAGTATATTGGAATTTATGTTTATATTTGCTTTTAGCTGCAATCACATAAGTTTCAGATTATCTCATTTGGTCATAAAAAGTTGTTGAAATGGTTTTATGTTAGGCTATTTTTCTTTGACTATATAAGAGCTCCATAAGGTCTAAAATAACTAGAACACTTACATCTACCTTTTAACTCTTTGAATTTATATGAGTTGATTTTCGAATAGAAATTTTGTAGTCCTTTTTGGAGTATCAAAAGTTCCTTTACTTTTAAATTGAAATAAAAGATTAAATTCTAATCTTGCAATGCTATTCTGATGGAAAATTGGCTCACGTTTTAGCTTGAATGCATTAGTTTATCCAGAAAAAAAAAGTTATTAGATCACATTTTATGAAACCACAATTTGTTAAATATAGTTTTTTTTTTTCAATCAAATACATTAGATTATAATTCCCAACCCAATGTAAACATCATGAACAGTAATTAGTAATAATTAGACAAAAAAGCTACATCGAAAAAAGAACATCTAAGAATTAAGATCTAAATCATACATTTTTTTTAAAGATAAGTAATTCGACAATTAGCCTAGAGACACCACCAATCACCTTAGAGAAATATTTTTCAACTACGTTATACAATAGGCGCAGCAATGTCTGTTAAATAAAACTTACTTTACAGTTGCTTGTTAGTTACAAACAAAATATATAAAAAAAGTTCTTGGCATCGCGTATTCGATTAATCATGCTTCAGCAAATATTTACACGCTGCACACCTTTTCTGAACTAGTTCTACAGCCGGGGTACCTAAGGCTAGGACATCAGCACCGTAATCCATCAGCTTCTTCACCAACTCTAGGTTACCATTCACGACTGCAATGTGGAGGGGAGTGTTTTCCATGGACGTGCTTCCCGGAGCCCTGTTGACACTGCAGCCTTGATTAACCAGCAATTCCACCATGTCCATTTGATCCCCTGCAGTGGCCAGGCGTACCATTTCAGGCTAATCATGCTTCAGCAAATATTTACACGCTGCACACCTTTTCTGAACTAGTTCTACAGCCGGGGTACCTAAGGCTAGGACATCAGCACCGTAATCCATCAGCTTCTTCACCAACTCTAGGTTACCATTCACGACTGCAATGTGGAGGGGAGTGTTTTCCATGGACGTGCTTCCCGGAGCCCTGTTGACACTGCAGCCTTGATTAACCAGCAATTCCACCATGTCCATTTGATCCCCTGCAGTGGCCAGGCGTACCATTTCAGGCTAATCATGCTTCAGCAAATATTTACACGCTGCACACCTTTTCTGAACTAGTTCTACAGCCGGGGTACCTAAGGCTAAGACATCAGCACCGTAATCCATCAGCTTCTTCACCAACTCTAGGTTACCATTCACGACTGCAATGTGGAGGGGAGTGTTTTCCATGGACGTGCTTCCCGGAGCCCTGTTGACACTGCAGCCTTGATTAACCAGCAATTCAACCATGTCCATTTGATCCCCTGCAGTGGCCAGACGTACCATTTCGTAGCACTCCGCAGTCGTCATTTTGAGGCGAATTTTCTCATTGGCATCGGCCAAACTTCCAAAATACGCAGCACCGATGAGAAGAAATGTAACCATTCTCGAAGCCATTGGAAGTTCCCAAAGTCACTTTGTTGTTGATTTGAAAGAAAACTGTACGAGACTACTGAACGATTTCTGTGAAGGGAACCGCGTGTATCCTATCAATATAAAAAAAAAGGATGCAATGGCCGATTTAAACGAACAGCCAGTGAGTCAGACACGCGTGATGATAGCGCGATGAGGATGCACGTGAAGAGCTGGCCTGAGTCCAGAAAAAAAAGAAAGAGGTTCAAGAAAAGAGATAGATGGATGATGAGAGCAACGATATTGGCTGCTTATGCCTGAAAATGCTAAACAATAAACATTCTGTAGTGAAAAGTCATTCGAATAATATTCCTAGTTATTTTGAATGCATGGAATATATTTAAGTTAAGTTTCTTCTACTTACCTATCCGTGAATAAATAAAGGTGTCACAGAAGCTGGGAATTATAAATACATCCTTAAAAAAATCATTCAACTATTTCGTCAATAGCCAGCCTGCTCCCTAGTTTTACTTCGAATATTTTATCATATAATCATTTCTTAAAAATCATTCATTCCAATTCCAATTCTTCAATCATTCATTAAATTCATTCCATAAAAATCGTACAAAAAATAAAATAAATTTATCATACAAATAACATCCGGTAATTTAATAACTAATTGATAAAAGTTAAACAAGTAGGTTTGTAACATAATCTGTCTCTCAGCCCGCTTTCACACAACATTTGTGTTCAACAGGAAAAAAGACGCTGAACACCAAATTAATTCGATAATAAACATTTACTCTCTAAATTTGGCTAGTTTCATTTATATTTTATTTCGAAAATTCCATAATTATCTTTTCAATAATTACTATCGTTTGCAAAAATTAATTTATATTTCAATGAATAAATTTGTAATTTTCCTTTCGTTTAAATAGAACCTAAAAAACTCATATCAACATACAAAGAATCTCTTGATGAGTCAAACTGATTGGTAGGGTAGGTACATACATATTCCGGCTTGTGTGCTTGATCAGCAGGGCCTGCTCTTCCATAAGGCCTGTTAGGCCCGGGCCTAGGGCCCTCAAATTTTAGAAGCCCCTAAATTTCAGTTTCTATTGTAGTAAATGCCGTTATCCCCAAAAGATCAGAAAACTAAAAAATTCTAAAACTCCACTTTGTTTTTTTCTTGGTTATGAATGAGAAATTGGCCTATCGGGATTTTTTTTATCGATACTTGTAAGGCAGCCAATAAAACCGTAGCAAAATTTGATACACATGTCAATATTGCTCCATCATTTAGGAAATCATACAAAACATTTTCCGTAAAGGGGCCCCCAAAATAGGTTTGTCCCTATAGTCCGGGTTTTCCTAGAGCAGGCCCTGTTGATCAGGAACCTGCTTATAAGCCTTCGTCAAGTAAGACCAGACACAGGAAGAGTTTTACTGTCACAGAGAAAGGAAGCACACCCAGGGCAAAGGCGGGAATCGAACCCGTTACAGTACGCTAACTGCTGGACTGCGATGCTAACCACTCGGCCATCCGGGCTCAAACTGATTGGTGTCGCAAAAATATTTTTCTTTTAATTAATATTAAAAAAATATTTCATATGACTTCACGCTCTCTACAATGCGATTTTATTGGTTGTTTTGTTTTCTTTGACAAAGTGTTGAAAGAAGCACATTGGTTTTTGATAACGTCACGCGCTCATTCGGCCTCATCTCCCGCGTCCAGATATTATTTTGTGCATAAATAAAAATTTATATTAAAATATTGGCAAATAATTTTAACCCTCTGAGGGATAAGCAAATTGGCTTACATGTAAACATGGTTTACTGCTTGATATTAAGATTTAAATTTAAGACTAAAATTAAGTTTCTTCAATTTTTTTTAAATTATGTATCATTAGGGGAGTATTTAATATGACTCCTTCATACTTTAAATATTAAAATTTAGTAAAATTTAAAAATTTAAGTAAAGTTTATAAATTAAAAAAAAAATATGTGTGATGCTAGAAAACCTGCTAGTCAGAAGACATATTTCAATTTATGGCCTCCAGAGTGTTAAACCAAATTCAGCATTCATTTTCAAAGCAAAATTGCTGCATAAGTTATAACAGCACTAGCAACGTTGTTAATCGTTACTTTTTTCATGATAAACGTATTCCAAACGATGAGTTAGTTATCCGAGGCAAATTTTTTTAAAATTCATTCGAACTTTGCCTTTTAAGATTTGCCGCCTGTAGGCTACGATTGCTCTGCCGTCCTGTAGCAATATCGGGAAAGGTAGCTGGTTAACTACAAAATACGCTGGTATATGCTGTTTAAAAATAGATACCTATATTATAATAATCTATGTACGTATACACACTAAATCGAAAGCGAAATACGCAATTTTTTTAAACAACTTCTTTCAACTTCGAAAAGGAGTGGGTGCAATTGCCATCGCAGCGATACGCATTATTGTAAATTATTTATTTTCTTTCTTATAAATATTCGTATCTTTATATAAAAACTTTTTTAATACCGAATGCCGCTTTAATTGGTCGTAAAATTTGCCACTCCAAAAAATTAACCGCTCTAGGCCACAGCCTACTTAGCCGATTTAGAAATTCGGCCCTGGAAAGGAGTGAAAGTGTCTTATTATAGAAAGCAGTGGACTCACTCCTATAGTCTTGTACATTTTTAACACAGGAAAGGAGTGAAAATTAACTCAGACTGAGTTAAAATCGCTCGTTTTTAAGAGTGTACGACATTCCTACTATCTAGCAGGCGCAATGGCTTTGTTTGGAAAAATTGTCAAATATTAATACTAAATTTTTTGCTTGTAAACGTAACTATCTACATTTGAGCATCTTTTTCAATTTCTACTAAGATTTTGATTTATAAGAGAAAAACACTAAAATGTAATGTTTTTCAAATCCTTAGCCGATTTCAAAAATATTTTTGAACGAGTAATTTTTTTAGAAAAAGGATTGGATTGGTTGACATATATTTCCAGGCTTGTGCGCTTGGTCGCAAGGACCCGCTTATAAGCCATCGTCAATAGAAAAAGGAACAAGTTGAGGGGTGAATTTTTTTGAATTTTAAAACTCGTTTTGTGCCCCCCCCCCCCTCAAAATCCACTGCCTACAGGCCCCTACACTGCTTTACCCAGCCCTATATATAAACTAACAAATAGTTAATCTTAGGCTAACGTTGTGACAAAAAATATTCGTTACACAACGAGCGGGCACAAGCTGAGTTCAATAAAAATATATTATTTTGTGACTACGATTGGAGAAATTACATTAAATGAAATATCGTATGTCTATTATGGTAGTAATGATTATTTTTCCCATTTGATACTGTTTTTTTTTTAAATCGGGGAATACTTGTTTAATTATAGCAAGCATCCCTTGTTTATGTGAAAAAGAAATAAATGACATTTTTTTAGAGTTCGATCCGTCTAACACGAAAAAGGTATGTACGCTAAAATTACTTATTTTTTGCTTGTTGACTACTACCGCCATAAATTGCATTTCAATGATATATCGTAAATAAAATAATTTATATCATGCCGTTATAATAACCAAAACCAGTACTTAATCAACGTAGGCTCAGGCCTATTGAATTTGTTATATATACCTTCTCATGCATATTTGTTTCAAAAATTAAAAAAAAAATTTTACTTGAAACTATGAATAAAAACATAAACAATTCAATTATTTAAAGTATTAGAATAAATCCACGTTTTTAAATTCTTACATTATAAAAATTAAAATCAGAGGCTATTCATTAATATAAAGGGCAATCAGGGTTGGCTAAAAGGCTAATTAGTGTCTGCTGAATTTAAAATGGGGATCAACTTAGAAAAGCGAGATTACAGATTACATTAAAGTATACTACAATACTACATAGTAACGAGAGTAACTATAACACTATTTAAATAATTATGCATTTTTAAATGTGCGAAAATCTATTCTATGACCAAAAAAAAACCCTACAAGCTTCTCTTCTATAGGTCATAAACGATAACTTATAATATTACAGCAATTTTTTTTACCATTTAAATGCAATGCTACGCATCCTTTGTCCCTATAATCACTATGTAATCACGATTTAGGATGCAAGATACAATAGCAAGTTATTAATTATTGTAATGGAAGCATAAAGAAAAATAAATAGTATATTTTTCAGATAAAGTGTCAAATTTTTGTGCAACAGAAACATTTGATACATATACTTGCATATCATTAAAAATCAATTCCATAAAAAAAAATACATGGTAAGATTATTAAATTAAAAAATGTTGTCTATTGGATGGAAGTGGATTCACGAAAAATTCAGTTTGTCACTCCAGGATTACATTCACTTTAATTGTAACATGTTCGTTCGAAGATAATGCAACACCATATGGCAACATCATGACGACGTGGGCGACAAGATAATAATCTTTTTAAAAACAAGGTAAAATAGTTAATACTATTGTTTTCAATACAATAAAATTGTTATGTTTAATTTTTAAAACAACCACAAATTGGGTTTTCCCAAACACAGTAAAAATCATAAACATTTTCTTTTTAATGTTATTATACTAGTTAGATAGACCATATATTCTATGTTGAATAAGTACTGCTTTTTACAATGGTATGCATTAATTATGCTGTTTAAGACATGTCTTTCAAATGCAATTTTATGGTAGTACTAGAACACAAGAAAAGGATAAGTACTTTCCGTATTTTGATACCTTTTTCATGTTTCACCCATCACACTCACAAAAATAATAAAATACATTTTTCTATATAAAGGAGTCACGCAGTCACACAATAACTTATTTTTTATTCCTTTTCTGTACTGCCCGGTCTTTGTGAAAAGCGCACTTATTGCCATAACATCGACATAAAGTTTACCATTTATGACTAAAAGCTGATTGGTAGGTGGCTAGTGCTAAATAAAATTAAATCTTTTTTTAATCTTCATATTTAATTAATTGAAAAGTTCATACTTCTTTAACTTAAAGCAATGTTCCAAAAGATTGAAAAGTTCTCGTTCAAGAAACTCTTTCGACCGCTTTTCTATGTATTCTTTTGTTGTACCATCGACGTTTTTCCTCGAAGCAGAACGCTCTTAAAAAATATTCTGAGAAAACTACTTATTGTCATCTTTGTTCTTTATCACGGTGTGACGGCTCTAGTCATTCTAAACTACTGCCGAAATTTCAAAGTCAAAATGAAGGATATTCGTCACACCTGGGTCCTATTTCTTCAATGTCTTATGTCCATCGGAGCCTTGTTACTTTTCAGAAAGAGAAACCTGATCCTAGAAACTACTTACCAGCTGGACATATATCTAAAACCTTTCAAAGAACTCATCATGGAAGGAAGAGTAATTAAGTTTAGAATTATCACTGTTCTGGGATGTGCTGTAATCGTTCTGAAACTAGTTACCGTTTCTTGCTTTCTGTGGCTGAAAATATTCAGCTATCAAGTGTCCCTCCTACAATCACCGACTTCATTGTGGCTGGGCATACTGACTTTTTCTCTGGTCTATCTTGCAATGATGGGGTTGGCTCTGATGGAGTGCTTCTTGCTGTACTACTGTTTGCTTTGCTGGGTCCTGAAACGAGCGTTCAGAGTCTACATCGATCTGCTGGATAATAACTTGGACGGCAAACGTATTATAAGTTACTATTCTCGAATCACCAAGGCTGTTTCGCACGTCGAGTCAGGGAATTCGGTTCACCTTTTTTGGATTTTCTTGTCATTTCTGCTGATTTTCTTCTCGGAGACGTACATCGTGATGCACAATGAAACGAATAAGCTAGAAGTCATTTTCACCGCCTGGAGCGCGATGCTGTTCTTTGTGACGGTCATGTCTGCTGCGTCTGTCGGAGAGTCTGCCGAATCGTTGAAGCGGTACGTGTCCAAAAACGATTCGAAGTTCGATGACAACGTGTTCTATCGATTGAATTTGAAAATGTCCGCCTCGGATGATCAACTCACCGTTTGCAATATGTTTATCTTGAAAAGAGTAACGCTTATCAATGTTGCTGGTACTTTTATAACGTATGCAGTCATTTTGCTTTGAATCTGAATGTTTAGCCATGCACAAAAGTATTGTTATCACTGTTTCTATTTAAATAAATGCTTTAAATCAGCTTTGAATTGAAAGTGAGGTCGAATGGAGAATATCATGGCACCTTTTCTGGATTTTCTCGCCATTCTTCTTAATTTTTTGCTCGGCGACAAAGTTTTGATGCCGCATGTTACCAAAGTTCTTATTTGCGTTTGGAGCCAAGACCTAACGAATTTTGAAATATTTGCTTGCATATCCGCACGTTACTGTTTGCAATATCTTTAATTAAAAAAGATTTTGTATTGCACGACCCCATGCCAGCAGTGCTTTAGCAGGCCCATGATGTAGTAAAAAAATCTATCACTATAAAAGAGTATTCAGTTAAATCATTCTTGGAGAGACCCAGGCAAGCGAGGATATAAATTTCGAAGCTCATAGATCCTTCAGTTAACTTCAATGTCGTAGATGACCTTTTCGAAAGCGGGCAAGAATATAGTTTGTTCTTTTCCTGTCTATTTAAACCATGGGCCAGGAGGGGAACGATTCAAGTGATCCTATTCAAATGTTAAATCTTGAGTGAACCTCCATAAAGGTGTGAGGGGCTAACGGAACAGATGTCAGCCTTTGCCAATGTGTTCGCTGTCTAATTTACCTGAAAATTAACGTGGGAAGCGATCCCCTTCCGATGATTATGATGCGATATGGAAAGCCGTTTTAACTTGTTAAGTATTGACTCTTCAACATTGTCTCTCAAACTATGTAAATTGCTCAGGTGCTGCATTGTACTTTTGTTATGCTATCAGTCTGTATCCAAATTGCTATCAAGGAATGTAACGCTTACTAACATTGCTAGAAAATTTAGGAGGTCATGATTATTTAAAAATGAGTGTTCTTACTTTCTTGATGCATTTGGTCACATTTTAAATTTAAATTAAATTATGCTATAAACCATTAAACAATACCAATATTAAATGTGTGCAAAATAAAGTTTAGTATACAACCTGTTTCCAAGTGTCTAGTCTATGTTTTTTCTACTTGCAATAACATTGTACCTTTCATAAGAACATTTAAAATTTCATTAATAATATTCATTAAAATTTTTATTTTCAATTGTAAAGGAACTACCAAAAATTAAATGCTACGTTAACCATTAGGTTACTTACATTACAAAATAAATTTAAAAGTAAAAATACTTTTAAAGGGTAACTCGGTTACGGTTACTTAATTAGGTTAGGTTTGAATTATCGTCGCACTAGAGCTACACAAGGGCTATTGGCGTATCCTTACAGTTTTTAAGATAACCAAGACCAAATTAAAAAAAGGGACAATCGGAAAAAGTTTAGAAAGAAAACTCAGCGTTGTTAAAAGTTATACAATTTTGAATAAATAAATTTAAGCCGAACGCAGAACTGTGCCAAAAATATCCATGAAGAACAACAGCACGAGAAGTAAGAGAAAGTAACAAAATTTTCCGTTAGTTACCGCTAAAAGTAACTTAGTTATAGTCACTGTTAATTTCATGAAACATGTAACGGCGTTACATGAAAAAAAAAGGAACTGTTACAAGTAACACGCTATTCCAATCCCTACAATTATGCGCATACTACAAAGGTGGCCCTTCGATAGTACTTAGTAGAATGATGATTCGCTCAAACTAAATCTGCACCGAATGTTGAAAATTATGCTTATCTGTTTAATTGAAAATACGTGTTCAAATTGTCACATTTTTTGTTGATAAGATAGAGTATCTTTTCTTTAATCAAAAGTAATGTACCTAAAAACATTTCGGATAGCTAACGGATGATTTGTTTCGTTGTTTTACAGCTTATTTTTTCCATACCAGTCCTATTGTGCCTGCTTCGAAGTATGATCAAAAACGAATATTGTGGAAAAAAAAATGAAGACAGTTTTTTGCACTTCTTTCCTACTCTCCAGCGTCTCCTCGTGATTAGCCACGGACAATCGATCGTACTTTTATAGTCGTAAATGAACTAAGCCCTTCGGTGTGTGCATATAGACCATTCCGAATAAGGCAGTTTGGTTGAGAGAGGGCGGACTGTATCATGCTTTTAACATTTTAATTTGATTAATCTAATATAAAAAGTAAGTACATAGAGCAAATTAAATAAAAAAAGTTTTTTATAAATTTAATAAAGCAAATATTATCGAGGTATTTTTCCTTTATTTATCTAGTAGACTGCACCTATTCCAGATGTGATTGAGTGATATTGACGCGAAATTTCCAAACAAAAAAAGTACAATTGCCTGTTTTTTATAGACAGGGCCTAGGAATCTAATATTCTCTAGAAAAACACAGACTATAGGCACAACAGATGTTGTGTATTATAGCCCTTAATAATGATGCTAGTTGGCCAATACATTAAGTTATTTCCATCATCTTCCTTATTACATTTATCAGACCAACAATGTTGGTTCAAAGTCAAAGTCAAGCCAAAAAAGTAAAACACAAAAAATACGTATAAAATCTACTAAAATTTTGAAGGTGTGCAACATTTAGCATAAAAGAAACTGACATTCAGGCCCCTCTTAAAATTTGGGAGCCCCATAGCCTCGGGCCTAAATGAGAACAGGTCTGGAAGATCAGATCTTGCTTATAACAGCTATTCAAAATATATTTACTTCTAGTTTTTGCTAAATTAAAGTGTTACAATTATTGATCATGATCAATGAAATGTAACGATCCAAAATAATGGATATTTAAAAAAATATGTATGTTGAACGATTGATTATATTAAATATTGCACACGTAATTTCATAATTAATGGCTGAGTAATTAAGGCAACATTTGAATTTCTCAAATCCTTGACGATCTTGAATTCGTCTGAATTCTCTAATGTGATTCTAAAGTAGCAAAACTCTCTCATAAAATCAGGGCCTGTTCTAGGAAATCTCAGAATATAGGCACAACTTATTTTGGTGGCCCCCTTAGGGAATATGTTGTATGATATCCAGTAATGATGGTGTGTATGACCTATATATCAAATTGTCTCCACAATTTTATAGGCTTCTTTAAAAACATCGATCAAGACAATCACGTTTGGTAAATTTCTGAGTCGAAATTGAGCAAAAAAAACTAAGTGGAGTATCATAATGTTTTTAGTTTAGTGATAATTTGCGGATTTACAGCATTAAGCATAATATGAACTGAAATTTAGGAGCCCCTAAAATTTGGGGGCCCTAGGCCCGTTCCTAACAGGCTTTATGGAAGAACAGGCCCTGCATAAAATACATACAATTACATGAAAAAAATGTATTTTTTAATGAATATTTTTTTTCAAAAATTCCCCCAGATAATGCGCATTTTCACCTAGCTTTTAAAGTTAGTAGCATACATATTTCTTCTAAATGTTTACATCCTATTTCTAACAATAGACTTAGTATCACTTTTTAACATTGAAAAAGCTGTTATCACCACTATTTCTATGCTTATCGCTAGTATCATATATGCTTATCAATAGTGTTGGTTATAATTGTATACAGAGCAAAATGTAAAAAGTAGTAAATTTTTTTACGCGCTTCTTCTTTACTAAAATGTTCAAAAGAAGTTGCCTGTGGGGAAATTTCTCTAACGGACTTGTCCCCTTTAGCTATTCTTATCCAAAATCACCCTGTCATTCCAACCCTATCAAAGCTCAAGGCTAACTGATTATAAGATGAATACACAAAAAACCCTCACAATTTGACATAAAAGACGGTTGAAAGTTATTATATATTTTCACCTTTGTTATTACATATTTTTCTCAGTTCTCTGCCATGGATGTCGTATCAGTTTTGGTCGCTATTTCAGTCGTTTTAATTTTGTTGTTGCTTACAAAGAAATTATATGGAAGCAATATTCCTGGGCCTATAGGTCTTCCTATTGTAGGGTATTTGCCTTTCATGACAAAAAAGCCCTATGTTAAATTAGCTGAACTTCGACAAAAATATGGTCCTATCTACAGGTTGGTATAATATACTATAAGTATTTGTTAATTTTTTTATTTATCTGTTTATAGTTCTGTAGTGTAGCCCCTGAATTCATTAAATTTTGCCGTTCGCAACAAACCTAATTCCAAGTTCTTTTGGGAGTTCTGTTAAATATGCTATTGCATGTCAGAAAACTGTTTGCTTGAGATATGTCTGTAATAAGCACGAGATACATTACAATTATTTATCAGTTCCATTATCCAAAAGGCATAACAATAAAAAAAATCTAGCGTAAATTGTTTATACAATAATTAAAAAAAAATCCAATCAGAATAAAGTGGCTATATTATGACTACTGCTAAAAAACATTTTTGAGGCGACCGGCAACAAATTGCAAAATAAGGCGACAAATAATTATTTATACCGCGTACATTTGCAGCCCAGTCTAAGAAGACGCTAAAATAAGACAAAGGGATAACAGGCATGTCATCATTTTTAGGGTAGCACATTTTTTTTTGGTGGAATAACGCTATTTAAATTATGTTATCAGGAAACAAGCTTTCCGACCCCTAAGTACAAATAGGCTACCCCCCCCCCCCAAAAAAAAAGTTATATTACATTCTACAAACCTTATATTATATAAATTAATTTTAAAAAAATATTTATTATGTATTATTTTAGATCACAAAGGGGGTTCCATTGTATATCAATACATATGTAGTGTATGTGATATTTTGAAACCTTAATTATTGATAAAAACAAAAATTTGATTTCGTGGCGAAACTTTTGGAAATGTTATAAATAAGTCAAAAAATTAATTAAATTACGTACATATTTAGGTAGATTTAAACATTTTTATATTTAAGTATATGTCATGGGAAAATCATACTGTCTGATTTTTTGCATTTTTACCTAATGCGATTGTTAGATTTTTCCAATGTTTCAATAAACAAATAATTAACAGAATATTGTCCTGATCCCGTATTGTGACCGATTACCTTCCACTAGTCATGAAAGTTATCCTCCCGAAGTTATGAGCAGAATCGACTGCTTTAAGTATTTTATCTACGAATAAGCCTGAAAGACCGTGGGTCTCAAAATCACAGTTTCCTCTATGTTAAGTCAATGAAAAAATATTATTTTCCAAGCCACATTTCTCAAAGCAGTATTTAATATTCCTGAGTGTGACGTATTCATAGATAAGGGAAAGGGGTGTAGCTTCTGTTATCCAAAAAAACCGGAGCACGAACATCAAAGGGTGCTGCGCTTAGAGCGGACATTTAGATTTTGCGGACACTCGTTTTACTGCATTTCGGCGCTCAGAGCGGACACTATTTTGAAATAGTATTGTTGGAATTCCTGTCCCGTGGAATTTAAAAACCTGCCACGTCGCCAACGGTACTTCGTGTAAGTTATTTAAAAACAAATGCATATTTAAGTTGAGAGAAAATAACCAACTTTTAGAATACGCAATGATGATACTGTTTCTCTAAGTTTCTTATAAGGATACATTATGATACTCAGAACTTCAAATGTTGTCAAATAAAGAAATTTGGAACAAAAACTATTAATAAGTATTTACAGGAGAGATCAAAAAGTGAACAAATTTCTTTCTACATTCATAGTAATTCAAATGGCTTGTGACACCAAACATGGCCACCCGAACAATTCAAAGGGAAAATCCTATGGTGACAGAATATTTTTTCTTCGACTGTCTGCTCTGAACACGTCCGCTTTGAGCACTGTCCACTCTAAGCAAGAAACCCACCAAAGGTAGAAATCTGACTTAGCTTCATTGCTAACAGCCTTGGTTTCCTCGGAGTTTGTCGCCAGAAAAATACGACCGCTATTATACGTGGATGACGTCACTCTACCGGCCACTGCTTCATCGGAACGTTACGTTGACACGAAACTGGAATCCTTGCGAACTCACTCAACTCAACTCTGCTGTTGTTTTGGTATTCGTCTTTGCGTGTCAAAAATTTAAAATTTTGGTTCTTCGTGATTTCTCACAAAATCTATTAGCATTTCTTCCTCGGCAAGCGTAAAACAAATCTCGCCTTCCGTCATTTCTTCAATTTTTTAATTTTTGGCAAGCACACCATGCAACAGACAACAGCAAAAAACGTTTTCATCAGGATTTCCCTAGCGTGGGATTTCCCTAGCCCTTCTCTGGCGGTCGTTTGAGTTGTCCGGCAACGCTCCCGAGGAAACCACTCTAGCATAATCGATGTTAGTAGTTTGTATGACGTCATTCACCGCACTTGTCCGACCGCTTAAATCTGTTGACGGACTCCGAGGAAACCGAGGCTTACAGGCTTTAGATGGGCATAACGGAATTTATTTCACGCCTTGGGTGACCCTACCAGAAGCACACAGTCCCGACGTACTTGACCCATTCCGCCCAGAAGCACCCCTTCGCCGCTGTGAGGCAGCCTGCAGGACTTGAGGGACTCGATAAAGAAGATCTTCTGACCATTAATGGTTATCGATTTCTTGAGAGTGTACAATATCATATACCTGGTCCAGCTCTGTTGGGCAACAGGGAACATCATCAACAACAACAACAGTATTTAATATTTTTAAAAACGTTTTTTTATCTGATAAATGTAGCTGACTTACAGGTCTCTATAGTCCCACTTTTTGAAATTTTTTCGAATAATATTATTTTTTAATTTTTCAATGAATAATTTTACAAAATTATATTCTAGCAAATTTTAAAATATGGGATTATAGGGAACTGTAAGTCAGGTACATTTACCATATAAAAGTCATTTGTCGAAATATTCATTACATACAGAGAGAAATGTGGCTCAGAATTTTTTTTCTTCAACGGATTAACAAGGGTTTTTGGACAAAGATTGCCAATGGAGCTCATTCGCCCTTAAAATTTCTTCATTTTTTTTAATTGTAGAATACAACTTGGAAGTCAGAGAATTGTTGTGTTATGTGACTATAATATCATAAAAGAGGCATTTGCACGAGATGAGTTTATGGGCAGACCACCTGGTCCGTTGCCGTTTGAACTCACCGAAGAAACAATACGTAAGTATAAATCAATTTAAATCTGTATGCTAGTTTTTTAAAAGAATGCTCTTTCAATAATTCCAAGTAAATTGTTATTTTTGTGTATTTATTCTTCATTTTCTTTGGTAAAAATACAAATAACACTTAAAAGAATTTTTTTTTTGTCTTTGTGAATGGTTTTCTTTAATAAAGATATAATAATTGAATCGGTGAGTGCAGAAACAACGTCAGCCACAAATTTCAAATTTTTCAGGAGGGAGAAAAAACGTAATAACTCCTCTATTTCTACACTAACCACTCGAAACAAACGTCCTGTAGTTACGGAACTACTCAACAGACTAACGTAGTTTTTGCACCCAACAGGCATCTTGCCTTTCTACGCTTATTTTCATTAAAAACGAATTTTTTGATTTTTTTTGACTGAAGTGGTTTCTGCACTCACCGATTCAATTATGATACAGCCAATTTAATAGTTTTTGAAACAAAGCAAAAATTTTAATTGCCGAGCACGAACTAAAAAATAAAAAAATATATGGTTTGAAAATTAATTTTGATGCAAAGTTTAAAAACATTTTTGTATTCATGTGCAATTCTTTTTTCAATATAAATAAAAGGGTTGATGAAACTAACTGTGTTGAAAGTCAACGAAAACGAGCAATATCAGCGAAAATTTCTTATTTCAAAATTTTCTTCAATAGTTTGTTTTTCAAAGCTTATCATAAAAAAAGTTTTTTTTCTTTAATTTTCGGGATTGATTGTCCGTTACCAGAGAATCTGCTCAAAATATCAATTTATTTCTTTTTAGGAACAGGAGCAATTAATGATTTGGCGTGGAAAGAGCAGAAGCGCTTTGCTTTACACAGACTTAGGGACTTGGGCTTCGGGAAAACTCGAATGGAAGGGCATCTAAAAGTAACTTACTCCTTAATTTAAATCTTACTTACTTCTTCAAAATAATACTCCTTGACAAATGACGGTGAGTGCGCCCTCTAGAAGGGAAGAGCATAAGCCCGTTACCCCGCTCGCCAGGAGAGACAGTCACAAGAGACGCACAAAGAAGGACGACACAAACACATAGACAAATAACAACATTTTTATTGACCAACACAAACATCCATGCCTTACCGGGATTTGAACCCGAACTCAGCAGGTCCAAAGACTAGCACCCTAACCACTGCACCGCCGAGTCGGCAAATAATACTCCTTAAAAACTCATTCTTTTTTTTCTGTGAACTTAACATAATCGACTTATTTCTATGAAGTTTTTGCAGCTGAATTTGGGAAACATCATTGAAGCTGTAATGCATTTAAGGTGAGAACATAGTTAACAACCCCCCCCCCCCCCCCCAAAAAAAAAAGAATTTTTGAAAACAGTATTGTCTGATCGATGGAATCCCGATCTATCGAATGAGACCAGTTTTGTATCGATCGGTTAATTATTTCTTAAAAAAATTAAAATTATAAAAATAAACAAATGTACCACGCCTCCTTTGTATTTACTAATTGGATGCTTGTATTATTAGTGTATTATATTATAAAAATCAGAATTTTTTAAAGTTAATTTTTTAAAACTATTCACTGGTTCAATGTAAGAAAAAATTGCTGTTGGTTAACATAAAATTCGGTTAACACGAAATGTTTCGGTGGTCACTTCGAGTTTGTGTTAACGGGATCGACTGTAGTATTTGTTTTTCGCGTTTTTCTCAAAAGTGTAATTTTCAACACATCGGAACACTTTTCTCTAAATCTATTAACTATTTCTTAATAGTTTTTTTGTGTGTTATAAAACCATTTTAGATCTATTTAGGTCACCTCATTTTGTCTTACAAATTTTTTAAAAAAATGTTCTTTTTTTATTTTACAATTTTCTGCGTTGAAAATCAGAATTTTTATGAATTAGGAATATAATGTTTTTAAAATCAAACTTAAAAATTATTTTAGGTAAAAAAACAGGTAACTAATATAAATCTAACTGTTTACTTGCATTTGAAACAAGTTTTACGTACATTCATTGTATATTTTTTGTACAAATGGTACCGAAAAAATACTTGTATATTTGAAAATTCGTAATTGTATGTTTCGAAAGATGTCTTTTTTCTAAAAAAATATTTTTTAAAATAAAATTCTTAGGTATAAATATAATAATAAAAGTGCAATTTATAACTTGGTACAATTTGTTTTTTTGTAACATAATTTTCAAATTATTTCGAACCTTTTGAAATCAATACTAGCAATTGCTCATTTTTACTATAGCTAACTATATTCTCCCCTTGATTATTTATGGTAAATTTAAATGTATCCTATATGCATTAAACATATTTATATGTTTAATTGAGGATTTTCACAATTTTGTATCAATCCAATTTATATTTTTCATGAATTTACATCTGCAGAAAATCTCGACGTGCTAGGGAGAAATGGTTTAAAATATTCAAATTAAATTAGTAACTAAAATACAATGCATAAAGCTGTTGAATTTACGTTCGCCGACAAACAAGTTGAAATTCATAGGCTACCTGTCATTGAAATTGATCTTTCCTTTTAATTTTGTTTAGGAAGAGGTGGAAGAATTATTACAGAGAATGGTTGAATCCAGCAAATCCCCCATTAGAATGTCGGATCTGTTGGCATCTAGTACGTCAAATAACATCTCATCTTTCATGTTCGGTAAACGAATGGCGTACAGTGACCCTAAAAGACAGAAGTTAGACCAGCTCTTCGGCAACGTCGGAAAGTATTCTGGCTCTTTGTCACTACAGATATATTTCCCTTGGATGGCGCCATTTATTAAGTTCTTTAATATTGGGAATATAAAGAAGCTAAGTCAGTCGTTTGCTGAGCTAAAAGATTATATTAAGTAAGTATCCCTGCAATTTGATGTATCATATTTAAAAAAATTCAAAGCCTGAGCTATGGTGCACTCTAAAAAATGAATGCTCAAAAACGACGAAATTTTCCTTAATTTTGACGATTCCGTTACTGGCAAATGCTCCAAATTTTCGTTTCATCAAAGTGAGGATATTTGAATCGTCATTTTTATGAGGATTTGAATGTCGTCTAATCTAAAGAAATATTTCGTCATTTTTGAGCATGTGAGTACAACAATGAGATTCAGTTTCCTCAAAATCAAGATACAGAATCGTCAAATCACGATCGTAAAAGTGAGGATTCGCGTTTACTCAAAAGTCACGTGATAGTTTGACGAAATACTCAAAATTAACGAAATGAGGCTTGAGGATTCATGAATCGTCAAAAATGAAAATGTTATTTCTGAGAGTGTGTAACTACACAAAACTGATAGAAGCTATAGCTTTATTTAAATAGTAGTAATACAATTGTTTTTTATGCGAAAAAAAATAAACTAGAATAGGGTAGACTAACCAGTGAATGAACGTTTAACGCGCTGCGTTTGCCAGTGAATAAACACCAGGACGACCAACTATATGTCAGATAGTTTCCTACTACATGGGAGGAAGTCAGTGCTGCCAATCCATCAGGTGGAATGTTTTTAATCCTTATTTTTTAATTATATTTACCAAATGTTCATTGACTTGGGCCTTTTCACTCACTGTTCAGTCTACCCTAGCTATTCCATTAGTGGGTTCAAAAATAATAGAATTACTTAAAATAAATATTTTTATATTTTCTGTTATAATGTTTCTTGTACACAATTTGGTGTAACGTTAGGGCATACGTATAGTATGACCCCCTTCGGTTATGACCCAACTACTAGGTTATGTAACCGGAATTATTATACTTTCTCGGTTACGGAATAATTATTACAATTGCATTTGAATTTTTTTAGTATGGAAATTAAAGAACACGAGAAAACTTTAGATCCAAACAACATTCGTGATTTTACTGATGGTTATATAATGGAAATTCGAAAGAGGGGAACTGACCCAAGTTTCACAAGTAAGGCTGAATTCTTTTACGTACACATTTTAATATGAGTTGACTCATTAACTTATACTTTAAATTGTAGTAGCTGAAAAATTGAGAGAAAATCAGGCTTAAAATAAATAATAATTAAAAAAAAAACGACACTTCTAAAGAAAACTATTAGTCAACTTGATAATTTTGATCATGTAATTGGCATGTTCTAATTTACATTTCTCGACACAATTCACATTACTTACTTATATAGGCTTATAGGGTTGTTGTATATAGGGTACATAGGTTTATTTTCTGCACTGCCGACGGATACTATTGAAATCACGTGTAGAATGGAGGTGATTATTTCGCAGTGTTTCATAGGTTTTAACTATTCTAAAAATCAAAATTGTTGTAAGGAGATAAAATAAATACTTTTGCTTAAAAAAAATTTCAGATTAGTTTACTGAATTAAATTTTTTTCATGCATGTAAAGTGGTTATTAATATTAAAAATCTACTGAACATGTACTTAATTTTGTAAACAATATTTCATAAGTTTGGTGCTGCCATCTACATTTTACGATAAATACTAAGCATGACCTATGAATAATTTTTAACAATACTATTATTAACACCCTTAAATACCCATACTGATTGTAGATGATGTATTGTGTGATGTGGCGGGAGCCTTTTTTGGTGCTGGAAGTGAAACTATCCGCATCGCTCTCGACTGGTTGCTGCTACTGTGTGCAACGTTTCCCGAAATTCAGAAGAAATTACACCAAGAAATCGACACACAGCTCGGGGCGGAGCGTTTTCCGAGCTACGAAGACCGCTTAAATATGCCGTATACAGAAGCTTGCATTTTTGAGATGATGAGATGGCGGACTCCGTTACCGTTGAACTTCTTACGATAGTAAGTTCATTGCAGATATTTTTTTTTAAATTTTCGGAGTTTATTTATTTCGTCACTTAAGTTCCCACATGTGCTATCTAACTTTGCAAAACAGTAAAAATTTACTGAAGGTAACCTTTGGCGAACTTTCCAAAATCACGCCAAAAGTCGGCCGATAATCCAACCGAAATGATAGGATAGGTAAGGATAGGTTTGAATTATCGTCGAATTATAGCTACACGAGGGAGAACCTAATAACGTGTTTGTTCATTTAACACCGGCTGTTCGGACTTTCTTGTTACATATCTCAGCATTACATTATGTAGACCGATATTATGTAACACGAAAGTCCAAACAACCGGTGTTAACGAACTCGTTTTTCGGCTCTCCCTTGTGTAGCTCTAATGCGACGATAATTCAAACCTATCCTATCACTTCAGTTAAGTTTTCGGCCGACTTATGGCGCGATTTTGTAAAGTTCGCCAAGGGTTACCGTTCAGTACATGTCTACCGTTTTGCAAAGTTAGATAGCACATTTGGGAACTTAAGAGACGGTTTATGGTTTGGATAGGTTTGGATGTTTCAACAGAAAATATGCTATAGTTTTTTTTTGTTGTTGTGCCGCTTAGAAATAGAATGCAATATTCGTATTACAAAATGCCAAAATTGTTATCAGGTACTCAAATTATTCAATTTTGAGAAAGTCACCCATTTATAATTTTTTTCAGTACACTTAAAGATACAGAATTGCAAGGATTTTTCATACCGAAACATACCACTATCCTGGCAGTACCATACACAATCGACCAAGATGCAAAGTTGTGGGGAAATGATCTCGATGTCTACAAGCCCGAAAGGTTTTTAAGCAAGGATGGCAAAAAAGTGGTGAAACCAGAATATTTCATTCCCTTTTCTATAGGTAAATATAAATAGCACATTTATCTCTTTTTAAGGTTTGCTTTTCCGAAGTATAAGGTTTCTAAAATACTATATTTTTTATATGTGAGGGCTCTAATTGAAAAACGTACTGAATCCAAAGTAACACAAGGTCCCGTTTGTTTATTGGTGAAGTCGAGGTATTATTGAAGATCGTTAATACCAATCAATGTTGTTTTGAATTTGGGCCAGAACTTTTATCAAATTCAGGCATATTTGCTCCGAAAGATTAACCAGACCCTATTTTATAGATGTACTTTGGAGTACGTAACTATTTAAAAGATTGAAATTGGCAGTAAATTCATCGCCAAATTCGGCAACCCGGTTAGTTTTCTCCGTGAGAACGTAGGGGGAGAGGGAAGTACATTTTGAGTCATCGTGAATAACTAAATGTAAGTAGTAGATAAAAGTTTTGTATTAGGTGAGTTTTGCAAGTACGTCTTTTATTGCTATTAATTGAAAAATAACTCTGTGAAGAACCCAAAAAATGACAAATGACAGTGATTGCGCCCTCTAGAAGGGAAGAGCATAGGCTTTTTTTTAGCCCATTTCCTCGCTCGCCAGAAGAGACATTCACAAGAGACATACAAAGAAGGACGCCACAAACACATAGACAAATAACCACATTTACAAACACAAACTTCCATGCCTTTACCGGGATGCGAACCCGAGCCCAGCAGCTCCAAGGGCTAGCACTCTAACCATTGCGCCGGTGTGCCGGCTGTGAAGGACCCAAACTATTTCTTTGGATCCGATGTATGTTCCTCCAAATATTAGTCGCATTTCTTGTACTTATTGTTAATTTTAATTTTACACTAATGCGCTATTTTGTCGAGCAATATACGTTTTTTTTATGATACGAATTAAACGGGACTGTAATTACACGTTTCGCAACATAATATTATTAATTCTATATATTTTACTATCCTCATTTCTTTTCTAGGAAAAAGATCTTGCCCAGGCAAGTCACTGGCCGATATAGAAGTTTTTATATATTTTACCGCAATTTTACAGAAATTCGAATTATCTCTACCACCTGGTGAAAAAGCAGATTTTGAACCACATCTTGGAATCGGTTTACAACCAAGAAGACAACCACTATGTCTGAAACTTCGCCACTAGAGAACAGTATTGTTTAAGATAACCTACTATAGTACAGTGAAAATATACCAGCAATTAATTTTTATTATAAAAAAATTTTTTTTTTAGAAATTATAATCATGTCTATGTTTTCTAAAGACGAAGACCTATTAATTCACCAAATGTATTCATAAGCTGATGAGTCTCAAACTTGGACAGGTTGGAAAGAAGTTTTAAATTAGATTTGAAAGCTTAAATAAAAAAAATATCTATGGCGTTTAAAATACTAAAGGCACGTCTTTGTATTGTAATTTTTGATTCCATATTTAATATGACAAATGGAAATAGTTTTTGTTTCTTTATTCCAAGATATAATGATTTTTTTAAAAAAAAAATAGTATTAAATATACAAATTTTAATTTGGTTTTTACCCTTTAAATGTTGAGAATTCATCGCATTATCAAATATAATTCGAAATAGGTATTTTATTATAACTGCTTAGCTGCGTTCCAAAAAAGGTACTAAAATTTTCTGGTTGTAACAACTTTTTCCTCCAATTTTTTGTTTTTTAATTAACATTATGTACCATACTTATGTTTTGACGCCTGGTATTTGAAGCAATTTTTAGGAACTTTTCGGTTCCTGATACAGCTTGACAAGTAAATGCTGTTAAACAAAATTTCATAACGGGATAATTTTTTATGCCTTTTTCACAGTACTATTTAGATGGAATTATTGAGTGGAATTATTATATGTGATTATTTAAATTTTATATTTATGTTTTTTTACTAAACAATAAAGTACATACTGCAGACTGAGCAGATACAAAATTTGGTGTATTTTCTTTACATTTCTTGCCAATATAAAACTGTGGTTCGTTCATAAAAACAAATTAACATTGAAGGTTTCAAAGTATTTAAATCTATCAACTAAGTTCTATTATTTTGTCCACACACACACAAACTATTAGAGAAAAGTTTTTATTTCTTTATTATGTTTTAGAGAATCTATTTGAACTTTACCCCGTATATATATATATATTTATTTTATTTTTGATAGATGGCAGCACGAAACTTCAAATATATTTTCTTCACAGTCTCGATTTCACATACTAAAACTTATGAGACGAAAGCGGGTTTTCACGTAACTTCCAAGCCGAAATACATAACACCCCCTTGGCCCCTTCCCAATATAATTTAAGGTCAGCTCTGAAATATAATGATGAGTTTGAACGATTAGCATCGTTATATGCATTATGTACAAAAATATGTAATAAATGTAGTTAGTTACTAATTATTTGGTGCTTTTGCACAATTATCCTGTATCTGAAGAAAGGACTAATTAAGAAATGAATACTTATTACCTATGTCTTTTTCCGCCGAACAGTACTAAAACTGAGCTTCAAAATGAGTTGGAAATTTGTGTGTGTGTGATTTATTTAAATGTTGAAGAATTTGATTGTCTTTTTTTTTTTTTATTTTAGAGCATAAAAAGTAAAATTGTTTGTAAAAAATAAATTAAGTGACAGAATTTAGTTACCACAAAATGGAATTTTGATATCGATTTCGTGATAATAATTGTCCTTTTGTGATAATAATAATACCTTCATAAGTGTGTTTAAAAATAACCCAGTTTGTTTGGTCGTTAAGTATTTTTTTCCCAACGACTCTTACTTTCGATGATGTACATGGAAATAGCCTTTTATAGCGGCACTGCACCAGAAACTAAAATAGAAAATAAATTGAAAATAAAATTAAATATTCACCAAGTTTCAGTACCCTCCCCATCAGAGAACCTAAGAGCAATTTAATCTCGAAGGCCATCGGGGCAAATAAGTAATAATAAAACAAAAAATCTTCATTGCTGAAAGCTATATAAAATAGCCTATGTATTTTCCAACTATGATATGGTGAAGAAATGTTGAAAACGATTTTGATATGGAAGCCTATTCATATCTCTATAAAGAAACGGAACTCAACAGTGACGATATGGAGTTTATGCAGAACAGTTAATATTAATTTCTGTTAATTTTAAACAATTATTCTTTGTAGTTTCTGGGCTGTAATGCAAGTTTTCATGTGCCTGTTTCTTGTGTTTCTACACTCTTAAAACGAACGAGCGATTGTAACTCAGTCTGATTAATTTTCACTCCTCCAGTCTGGAAAATGCACTTCTCCTTTTGGAGTGGATCCCTTGTGTGTTAAACCTCCGACAGGATCACTCCAAACGAGTGATTTTAACTCAATCTGAGTTAATATTCATTCCTTTCCAGTGTTGAAAATGCACTTCTCCAACTGGAGTGGATTTCACACTTTTGTTTTAAGAGTGTATTCATTTTAGAGTCTCAATGAAGATTATATAAAGGTCTTGAATTAAGAATCGGTTTCTTTGGTTTTCATCATGAAATGCATTTTTAATCTTCATTTTTAGCTTCTATACTACGTTTATAACGTAAAATGTGGAAAGTTTTATCAGGACTATGCTCGTCTATTCCATGTCCTCCTTGTCCATTCGCCAGCCATTTTCACAAAATGCACAACAAACCTCACAAACAAAAACGTACACCTCATATTGATGTAAAATATCCAGGCAACAGAAATGCTGAATGAAAATAAATAATTTCTTTTTAGTGGATTCTTAGTGTGTGGAAGCGGTTTTAAGTAACAGTTACTTTTACGAAGACCTATTTGCTTATCTGGCGTTTGATGTGAACTATAAATATTAATTGCTAACAAAAAGTGGATAGTTTTGATAACAAGTTTTTGAGAAAAATTGTGACTAAGAAGCTTTCGCAACCCGGAAGATCCTTGCAAGCAGCAAAAAGAATAGGCCTGTCTGAGTTCTGATTTCTTAATTTCTGAAAAGTTAAGAACATTTTAGCATCTTGAAGCTTATATATGATATATTTTAGGTTCTACATTCGTCATTTTACCTCTCTTAAAAATTTCTAGGAATTATTTGTAAACCTATCTTTTTTTAGGAGAAATAAAAAAGTTTGGTCACTTTTGTCTTCAGTAAACTACACACATTTAAAGCTATATATTAATTCAAGGGCAGCACATATTTCCTAAATTCCCAAAATACAACAAAATTTCCTACGAACTTACAAACAAGTCGTATTTATCGTGTTCAAAAGCACTGGTAAAAAATCCTTGCTTCATCCTATTTAATATCTTTATTCCATGGACGTCTAAAAACCGACGAGGGAGACCGATCTATGGGGAGAGAGATGCGTCCTCCATCCATTCTAATTGAAGCGGGGGAGTTGCAAGCAAACGATTTTTGATGTTGTCCTTCTTCAAAGCTGGTCGCCGCCGTATGGGGAGCTGCGGGAGACATATTGCCCTTAATTGGACCTAATAGGGGGTTACAGATAGGAATTTGATTATTCTGGGGGACTGTTGGGAAGGGGTGGCGGCTTTATCAAAATATTTTGTTCGAACCAACTTTTATATGTGCGAAAATTGTTATGAAGAATCGGTTTACAGAGATGTTTGAGAGGCACACACTCTCAGAAATGAAAGTTTCACTATTGAGGATTCTTAATAGGAAAAGAAATTTCTTCACTATTTATAATTCTTTCCTTGAGAAGTCTTTCAACATCAGAGAAGTGCACTCTTAAAACAAAAGAGTGAAATCCTCTCCAGTAGGAGAAGTGCATTTTCGACACTGGAGAGGAGTGAATATTAACTCAGACTGAGTTAAAATCACTCGTTTGGAGTGATCCTGTCGGAGGTTTAACACACAAAGGATCCACTCCAAAAGGATAAGTGCATTTTCCAGACTGGAGGAGTGAAAATCAATCAGACTGAGCTAAAATAGCTCGTTCGTTTTAAGAGTGTGCAAACACACAGACGCAAATTTACTCCACAATACTTACGAAATAGCTCATTATTATATTGGTTTAATGGAAACTTTAAACATTTAACTTTCAAGATAATACTATTTACAGCATTAAATCTAGGCTAAAAGAGTGCTATTGCGAAAAGAGTCTTTTTTTCATGGCATTTCAAAATCTTATAACAGATCCAGCGTAATCGGTTTCAGTCAAAGAGGATCATTTTCCGATGCTTCATTGGGGATTGCCAATTGAACATGTTATTAATCTGCAATCAGTGCACCCAATTGAAGTAAAGTTAAATATTATTATTAAGATCCGTATAAATAAAACTTATCCTCTCCGAATTTCATGAAAGAATAAAAAATTCCACATCGTATACGCTACACTCAAGCAGAGCTTAAGTTTGCACCGTCTGCTTATGGGATAAAATGACTTGTTATTTCCCTATGTTAGATGGCAAGTTTAGCAAAAAAAAAAACATATTCACTCTCATATACACATTTGATGTTCGCTGTCTAATTTACCTGAAAATTAACGTGGGAAGCGATCCCCTTCCGATGATTATGATGCGATATGGAAAGCCGTTTTAACTTGTTAAGTATTGACTCTTCAACATTGTCTCATGGAGGAAGGACTAAAGGGGAGTAGACATGAGTGAAGCCGTCACTGTAACCGCGACGCCACCTTGTGATTGGCAAAAAATCGAAGGGAGTGCGTAGTCGAATGCGATTTTGTGTCAATATAATAGCGTTTTAATTACTAATTTTAAGAAAGATTCTGAATCAATTTTAATGTATCAAAGGAATTGTTCATTCTCAATTCCTTCTGGGTGAATAATATTTTAATTTGCCTTTATTTTAACTAAAATTTGCGCGAAGTTAGATTTCAATATTTTACATCACTTTAAAATGTAATTCTGTTTTCCAAATTGAATAAATTTTATTTCAGACGACTTTTATGTGAGTTTTATGTAAAATTTTAACATCCTTATTTATTTTTATTATCCGTACGAGTCTTACATAATAAAAATTCATTTATTAGTAAATCAAAAAATAAAACTGCTACCGAGTCTATATGAACTACTATTTGTTTCCAAATAACTCTCATTTATTCTTTCCATATTTTCATAGCATAAATAAGTTTTTATTAGCTATTATCAAAAAATTATTTGTATTATAATAATTAATATTAATTAAACATTTAATGAAAATTTTTTTATCAATTTTATTGCTAAAAAGAAACTTGTGTGTAAAATATGAACACAATAATTTAACTGCCGTTAGATGTCTAGTAGTTGTTACTCGTCATAATAAAGTTCTCGAAAAAAAATTCCGAGTGGTGGCCGCTGTAGCGCTTTTTTGGTTTTAAAGGTATTGCTGAAAACAGAAAGAAATGCAGCCATCAAATTTAGTGTCAAACATGTGTGTTCCTAAAACTTTTTTCCGAACTTAAATCAACACCAATTTGACTATGATCCTTTGGACAACCATCTCCTTCATTTGATTCGGGCAATTGTTCAAACGTATATGAAAGTCCTGTTAACCCATTATTATAAAAATTTAAACACAAAGCAATCTATTAAACAGTTTTACAACAAAAGCCATTCTATTTGAAGGACAATAAAATCCTAAATTTTAACTCTGATTTGGATGAACTCACCAAAATGTACTTTTCTTACTCAGCAAATTGTAATTATTTTCACCAATTGTTATTATTTGTAATTATTTTCATGAAACAAAATGTATTTTTTTTAAAGAAAAGATTGTTTTGTTTGTGTGTTTAATGCTTCTTATTAAATTCTACACATTTTTCCTACATATAAAAAGTTGTAATTGTCTCTGTAAAATAAAAATAAGATATTTTCTCTACATTTAGTAAGATTTATTACTCCATATTCCAAAATTTTATTCAACATAATGTACAGCTTATAATATATGCTTACGATTCTTAATGGAAACCCTATTTTATTAATTGAACATGTTGAACGCATTCCAGGTAAGAAAAAAAAATACACAAGTGGCTTTGATTATATATTTTTGATGCGAAGTTTAAAGATAGTGTTAAACAAACTTTTTTTTTTCATATGGCAAATTTATTGGAATTTAATCCACAAAGTATTCAGGAACACATCACAGATATTATAAACAACAAACGATGACAAAGGACGACAACAAGAGAACAAAAATAACAAACAAATCCTAAGGAATAAGGGTGGACGAAGATGCGGAAGAGGAGAGGGGAAAAAAAAGTCGCCTCTCATTTGTCCATGATATCCCTTGCCTCCCAGTTAACAAACTAATTTTCTCTAAAATGAAAATAAAACAATATTATTTAGCTTGTGTTTCCAAGTTTTTGATAGTACATGAATGTATATCTAAAATTATAGCTGCATTATATTTTTTCAAACCCTCCAAAAGTCGCTTTTTCTGAAAATTCCTATTACTTCCTATGGCGTCAAACGCGCGGTTTGCCAACCATTCCCTGTTTTTAGCTTCCCTGCTATACCTTACAGTTACTTCACCCCGCTCAATGGCGGGGAATAGGCAATGTCCTCTCCCTACTACTCATTCCTCCATGCATTGTCTCACAAACTATGTAAATTGCTCAGGTGCTGCATTGTACTTTTGTTATGCTATCAGTCTGTATCCAAATTGCTATCTAGGAATGTAACGCTTATTAACATTGCTAGAAAATTTAGGAGGTCATGCTTATTTAAAAATGAGTGTTCTTACTTTCTTGATGGATTTGGTCACATTTTAAATTTAAATTAAATTATGCTATAAACCATTAAACAATACCAATATTAAATGTGTGCAAAATAAAGTTTAGTATACAACCTGTTTCCAAGTGTCTAGTCTATGATTTTTCTACTTGCAATAACATTGTACTTTTCATAAGAACATTTAAAATTTCATTAATAATATTCATTAAAATTTTTATTTTCAATTGTAAAGGAACTACCAAAAATTAAATGCTACGTTAACCATTAGGTTACTTACATTACAAAATAAATTTAAAAGTAAAAATACTTTTAAAGGGTAACTCGGTTACGGTTACTTAATTAGGTTAGGTTTGAATTATCGTCGCACTAGAGCTACACAAGGGCTATTGGCGTATCCTTACAGTTTTTAAGATAACCAAGACCAAATTAAAAAAAGGGACAATCGGAAAAAGTTTAGAAAGAAAACTCAGCGTTGTTAAAAGTTATACAATTTTGAATAAATAAATTTAAGCCGAACGCAGAACTGTGCCAAAAATATCCATGAAGAACAGCATGAGAAGTAAGAGAAAGTAACAAAATTTTCCGTTTGTTACCGCTAAAAGTAACTTAGTTATAGTCACTGTTAATTGCATGAAACATGTAACGGCGTTACATGAAAAAAAAGGAACTGTTACAAGTAACGCGCTATTCTAATCCCTGCAATTATACGCATACTATAAAGGTGGCCCTTCGATAGTACTTAGTAAAATGATGATTCGCTCAAACTAAATCTGCACCGAATGTTGAAAATTATGCTTATCTGTTTAATTGAAAATACGTGTTCAAATTGTCACATTTTTTGTTGATAAGATAGAGTATCTTTTCTTTAATCAAAAGTAATGTACCTAAAAACATTTCGGATAGCTAAAGGATGATTTGTTTCGTTGTTTTACAGCTTATTCTTTCCATACCAGTCCTATTGTGCCTGCTTCGAAGTATGATCAAAAACGAATATAGTGAAAAAAAAAAGAAGACAGTTTTTTGCACTTCTTTCCTACCCTCCAGCGTCTTCTCGTGATTAGCCTCGGACAATCGATCGCACTTTTATAGTCGTAAATGAACTAAGCCCTTCGGTGAGTGCAGATAGACCATTCCGATTAAGGCAGTTTGTTTGAGAGAGGGCGGACTGTATCATGCTTTTAACATTTTAATTTGATTAATCTAATATAAAAAGTAAGTACATAGAGCAAATTAAATAAAAAAAGTTTTTTATAAATTTAATAAAGCAAATATTATCGAGGTATTTTCCCTTTATTTATCTAGTAGACTACACCTATTCCAGATGTGATTGAGTGATATTGACGCGAAATTTCCAAACAAAAAAAAAGTACAATTGCCTGTTTTTTATAGACAGGGCCTAAGAATCTAATATATCTAGAAAAACACAGACTATAGGCACAACAGATGTTGTGTATTATAGCCCTTAATAATGATGCTAGTTGGCCAATACATTAAGTTTTTTCCATCATCTTCCTTATTATACATTGATCAGACAGCTGGTCAATGTCAAAGTCAAGCCAAAAAAAGTAAAACATGAAAAATACTCATAAAACCTACAAAAATTTTGAAGGTGCACAGCATTTAGCATAAAAGAAACTGACATTCAGGCCCCTCTTAAAATTTGGGAGAATATTTGGCCTTGGGCCTAAATGAGCCATTTGGAAAGATCAGGTCTTGCTTATAACAGCTGTTCAAAATATATTTACTTCTAGTTCTTGCTAAATTAAAGTGTTACAATTATTGATAATGTTCAATAAAATTTAACGACCCAAAATAATAGATATTAAAAAATATGTTTGTTAAACGATTGATTATTTTAAACATGAAATACGTAATCCCTTAATTAATGGCTGAGCAATTAATATGAGGACAACACATTCGAATTCGCAAATCCTTGACGATCTTGAATTCGTCTGAATTCTCTAATTTGATTCTAAAATAGCAAAACTCTGGCATAAAATCAGGGCCTGTTCTAGGAAATCTCAGACTATAGGCACAACTTATTTTGGAGGCCCCCTTAGGGAAGATGTTGTAGGATTTCCAGTAATGATGGTGCTGTATGAGCTATGTATCAAATTTTCGCTACAATTGTATAGGCTTCTTTAAAAACATCGATGAAAACAATCACGTTAGGTCAATTTCTGAGTCGAAATTGAGCAAAAAACAAAGTGGAGTATCATAATGTTTTTAGTTTAGTGATAATTTGCGGATTTACAGCATTTAGCGTAATATAAACTGAAATTTAGGAGCCCCTAAAATTTGGGGGCCCTAGGCCCGTTCCTAACAAGCTTTATGGAAGAACAGGCCCTGCATAAAATACATACAATTACATGAAAAAAAGTATTTTTTAATGAATATTTTTTTTTTCAAAAATTCCCTCAGAAAATGTGCATTTTCACCTAGCTTTTAAAGTTAGTAGCATACATATTTCTTCTAAATGTTTACATCCTATTTCTAACAATGGACTTAGTATCACTTTTTAACATTGAAAAAAGCTGTTATCACTACTTTTTCTATGCTTATCGCTAGTATCATATATGCTTATCAATAGTGTTGGTTATAATTGTATACAGAGCTAAATGTAAAAAATGGTAAATTTTTTTACACGTTTCTTCTTTACTAAAATGTTCAAAAGAAGTAGCCTGTGGGGAAATTTCTCTAATGGACTTGTCCCCTTTAGCGATTGTTATCCCAAATCACTCTGTCATTCCAACCCTATCAAATCAAGGCTAACTGTTTATAAGATGAATACGCTAAAAAAAACCTCACAATTTGCCATAAAAGACGGTTGAAAGTTATTATATATTTTCACCTTTGTTATTACATATTTTTCTCAGTTCTCTGCCATGGATGTCGTATCAGTTTTGGTAGCTATTTCAGTCGTTTTAATTTTGTTGTTGCTTACAAAGAAATTATATGGAAGCAATATTCCTGGGCCTATAGGTCTTCCTATTGTAGGGTATTTGCCTTTCATGACAAAAAAGCCCTATGTTAAATTGGCTGAACTTCGACAAAAATATGGTCCTATCTACAGGTTGGTATAATATACTATAAGTATTTGTTAATTTTTTTATTTATATGTATATAGTTCTCTAGTGTAGCCCCTGAATTCATAAATTTTTCTCCCAAGCCGTTCGCAACAAACCTAATTCCAAGTTCTTATGGGAGTTCTGTTAAATATGCTATTGCATGTCAGAAAACTGTTAGCTTGAGATATGTCTGTAATAAGCACTATATACATTAAAATTATTTATCAGTTGCAGTATCCAATGGGCATAACAATAAAAAAAATCTAGCGTAAATTGTTAATATAACAATTAAAAAAAAAAAAAAGACAATCAGAATAAAGTGGCTATAGTCTTACAACTGCTTAAAAAACATTTTCGCGGCGACCAGACACAAATTGCAAAATTAGGCGACCTTTTAATCAGCTACAAATAATTATTTATACCGCGTACATTTGCACCCCAGTCGAAGAAAAGGCTAAAATAAGACAAAGAGATAATGGGCATGCCATCATTTTTAGGGTAGCAAAAATTTTTTAGTGGATAAACGCTATTTAAATTATGTTATCAGGAAAAGAGCTTGCCGACCCTAAAGTACAAATAAGCTATTTTTTCAAAAAAAAAAAAAAAGTTTCCAAAGGCTTCACTTAATATTTTAGTGAAAATATTACGTTCCACAAACCTTACATTATATAAATGAATTTTAAAAAAATATTTATTATGTATTATTTTAGATCACAAAAGGGTTAAGTTGTATATGTATGTATATGTAGTGTATGTGATACTTTGAAACTTTAATTATTGATAAAAACAAAAATTTGACTTCTTGGCGAAACTTTTAACATTATTATGAATAAGTAAAAAAAAATTACTTACAGGTTTGGGTAGATTTAATTATTTTATATTTAAGTATATTTCATGGGAAAATCATACTGACTGACTTTTAGCATTTTTACTTATTGCAATTGTTAGATTTTCCCACTGTTTCAATAAACAAATAATTAACAGAATATTGTCCTGATCCCGTATTGTGACCGATGACCTTCCACTAGTCATTTAAGTCATCCTCCCGAAGTTATGAGCAGAATCGCCTGCTTTAAGTATTTTATCTGCGAATTTGCTCGAAAGACCTTTCCAAATCACAGTGCCTCTGTGTTAAGTCAATGGGAAAATATTATTTTCCAAGCCGCATTTCTCAAGGCAGTATTTAATGTTCCTGAGTGTGACGTATTCATAGATAAGGGAAAGAGGCAGCTTCTGTTATCCAAAAAGACCGACGAACACCAAAGGGTGCTGTGCTTAGAGCGGACATTTATATTTTGCGGACACTCGTTTTACTGCATTTCGGCGCTCAGAGCGGACACTATTTTGAAATAGTATTGTTGGAATTCTTGCCCCGTGGAATTTTAAAAACCTGCCCCGTCGCCAATATTTGACATTAAGAAGGACTACTAGCCAACGGTACTTCGTGCAACGGTACGTCGTTATTTAAAAACAAATGCATATTTAAGTAGAGAGAAGAAGAGACTTTTAGAATACGCAATGATGAAACTGTTTCTCTAAGTTTTTTTAAGGATACATTATGATAAACAGATTAACAAAAATTCAAATGTTGTCAAATAAAGAAATTTGGAACAAAAACTATTTATAAGTATATACAGGAGAGATCAAAAAGTGAACGAATTCCTTTCTACATTCATATAGTAATTCAAGTGGCTTGTTGCCAAACAATGGCCACCCGAACAATTCAAAGGGAAAATCCTATGGTGACAAAATATTTTTTCTACGACTGTCCGCTCTGATCACGTCCGCTTTGAGCACTGTTCACTTTAAGCACGGAACCCACCAAAGGTAGAAGTCTGACTTAGCTTCATTGCTAACAGCCTTTGGTTTCCTCGGAGTTTGTCGCCAGAAAAATGCGACCGCTATTATACGTGGATGACGTCACTCTACCGGCCACCGCTTCATCGAAACGTTACGTTGACACGAAGCTGGAATCCTTGCGAACTCACTCAACTCAACTCTGCTGTTGTTTTGGTATTCGTCTTTGCGTGTCAAAAATTTAAAATTTTGGTTCTTCGTGATTTCTCACAAAATCTATTAGCATTTCTTCCTCGGCAAGCGTAAAACAAATCTCGCCTTCCGTCATTTCTTCAATTTTTTAATTTTTGGCAAGCACACCATGCAACAGACAACAGCAAAAAACGTTTTCATCAGGATTTCCCTAGCGTGGGATTTCCCTAGCCCTTCTCTGGCGGTCGTTTGAGTTGTCCGGCAACGCTCCCGAGGAAACCACTCTAGCATAATCGATGTTAGTAGTTTGTATGACGTCATTCACCGCACTTGTCCGACCGCTTAAATCTGTTGACGGACTCCGAGGAAACCGAGGCTTACAGGCTTTAGATGGGCATAACGGAATTTATTTCACGCCTTGGGTGACCCTACCAGAAGCACACAGTCCCGACGTACTTGACCCATTCCGCCCAGAAGCACCCCTTCGCCGCTGTGAGGCAGCCTGCAGGACTTGAGGGACTCGATAAAGAAGATCTTCTGACCATTAATGGTTATCGATTTCTTGAGAGTGTACAATATCATATACCTGGTCCAGCTCTGTTGGGCAACAGGGAACATCATCAACAACAACAACAGTATTTAATATTTTTAAAAACGTTTTTTTATCTGATAAATGTAGCTGACTTACAGGTCTCTATAGTCCCACTTTTTGAAATTTTTTCGAATAATATTATTTTTTAATTTTTCAATGAATAATTTTACAAAATTATATTCTAGCAAATTTTAAAATATGGGATTATAGGGAACTGTAAGTCAGGTACATTTACCATATAAAAGTCATTTGTCGAAATATTCATTACATACAGAGAGAAATGTGGCTCAGAATTTTTTTTCTTCAACGGATTAACAAGGGTTTTTGGACAAAGATTGCCAATGGAGCTCATTCGCCCTTAAAATTTCTTCATTTTTTTAATTGTAGAATACAACTTGGAAGTCAGAGAATTGTTGTGTTATGTGACTATAATATCATAAAAGAGGCATTTGCACGAGATGAGTTTATGGGCAGACCACCTGGTCCGTTGCCGTTTGAACTCACCGAAGAAACAATACGTAAGTATAAATCAATTTAAATCTGTATGCTAGTTTTTTAAAAGAATGCTCTTTCAATAATTCCAAGTAAATTGTTATTTTTGTGTATTTATTCTTCATTTTCTTTGGTAAAAATACAAATAACACTTAAAAGAAGTTTTTTTTTGTCTTTGTGAATGGTTTTCTTTAATAAAGATATAATAATTGAATCGGTGAGTGCTGAAACAACGTCAGCCACAAATTTCAAATTTTTCAGGAGGGAGAAAAAACGTAATAACTCCTCCTCTATTTCTACAGTAAACACTAGAAACAAACGTCCTGTAGTTACGGAACTACTCAACAGACTAACGTAGTTTTTGCACCTAACACGCATCTTGCCTTTCTACGCTTATTTTCATTAAAAACGATTTTTTTTTTGACTGAAGTGGTTTCTGCACTCACCGATTCAATTATGATACAGCCAATTTAATACTTTTTGAAACAAAGCAAAAATTTTAATTGCCGAGCACGAACTAAAAAATAAAAAAATATATGGTTTGAAAATTAATTTTGATGCAAAGTTTAAAAACATTTTTGTATTCAGGTGCAATTCTTTTTTAAATATAAATAAAAGGGTTGATGAAACTAACTGTGTTGAAAGTCAACGATAACGCGCAATATCAGCGAAAATTTCTTATTTCAAAATTTTCTTCAATAGTTTGTTTTTCAAAGCTTATCATAAAAAAAAGTTTTTTTTCTTTAATTTTCGGGATTGATTGTCCGTTACCAGAGAATCTGCTCTAAATATCAATTTATTTCTTTTTAGGAACAGGAGCAATTAATGATTTGGCGTGGAAAGAGCAGAAGCGCTTTGCTTTACACAGACTTAGGGACTTGGGCTTCGGGAAAACTCGAATGGAAGGGCATCTAAAAGTAACTTACTCCTTAATTTAAATCTTACTTACTTCTTCAAAATAATACTCCTTGACAAATGACGGTGAGTGCGCCCTCTAGAAGGGAAGAGCATAAGCCCGTTACCCCGCTCGCCAGGAAACGAGAGACGCACAAAGAAGGACGACACAAACACATAGACAAATAACAACATTTTTATTGACAAACACAAACATCCATGCCTTACCGGGATTCGAACCAGAACTCAGCAGGTCCAAAGACTAGCACCCTAACCACTGCACCGCCGAGTCGGAAAATAATACTCCTTAAAAACTCATTCTTTTTTTTTCTGTGAACTTAACATAATCGACTTATTTCTATGAAGTTTTTGCAGCTGAATTTGGGAAACATCATTGAAGCTGTAAGGCATTTAAGGTGAGAACATAGTTAACACCCCCCCCCCCCCCCCCAAAAAAAAAAGAATTTTTGAAAACAGTATTGTCTGATCGATGGAATCCCGATCTATCAAATGAGACCAATTTTGTATCGATCGGTTAATTATTTCTTAAAAAAATTAAAATTATAAAAATAAACTAATGTACCACGCCTCCTTTAAATTACTAATTTTATGCTTGTATTATTAGTGTATTATATTATAAAAATTAGAATTTTTTAAAGTTGATTTTTTAAAACTATTCACTGGTTCAATGTAAGAAAAAATTGCTGTTGGTTAACATAAAATTCGGTTAACACAAAATGTTTCGGTGGTCACTTCGAGTTTGTGTTAACGGGATCGACTGTAGTATTTCGCGTTTTTCTCAAAAGTATAATTTTCAACACATCGGAACACTTTTCTATAAATCTATTAACTATTTCTTAATAGTTTTTTTTGTGTGTTATGAATCGTAATTATCGTAATTATGTATCGTAATTGTTAGATCTAGATCTAGATATCACTTTAGATCTAATTAGGTCACCTCATTTTGTCTTACAAATTAAAAAAAAAAATGTTTTTTTATTTTACAATTTTCTGCGTTGAAAATCAGAATTTTTATGAATTAGGAATATAGTGTTTTTAAAATCAAACTTAAAAATTATTTAAGGTAAAAAAACAGGTGACTAATATAAATCTAACTGTTTACTTGCATTTGAAACAAGTTTTACGTACATTCATTGTATATTTTTTGAACAAATGGTACCGAAAAAATACTTGTATATTTGAAAATTCGTAATTGTATGTTTCGAAAGATGTCTTTTTTCTAAAAAAATATTTTTTTAAATAAAATTCTTAGGTATAAATCTAATAATGAAAGTGCAATTTATAACTTGGTACAATTTGTTTTTTTGTAACATAATTTTCAAATTATTTCGAACCTTTTGAAATCAATACTAACAATTGCTCATTTTTGCTATAGCTAACTATGTTCTCCCCTTGATTATTTATGGTAAATTTAAATGTATCCTATATGCATTAAATATATTTATATGTTTAATTTAGGATTAATTAAGGATTTTCACAATTTTGTATTAATCCACTTTATATTTTTCATGAAATTACAACTGCAGAAAATCTCGACGTGCTAGAGAGAAATGGTTTAAAATATTCAAATTAAATTAGTATCTAAAATACATTGCATAAAGCTGTTGAACTTATGTTGGCTGGCAAACAAGTTGAGATTCGTAAGGCGCGTTTACGTGAGCCACCGAATCCAATGCCAAAATCCCCATAGGGGAAAAAGAGGCCGAGTAGAATTTCTAACGCACAGATAGTATGTGGCCGAATCCATGGTATGAAACATCACACCCTCCTTGATTGGAGGGTTTGCGAAACTCCCCAATGTAACCTGCAATTCTGGTTATGCCTCGTAGAAAATCCCCAAGAGGGAAAAATTGCTGGGTTTGCACTTCATTCTTCAATCCATGGATTCGATGGCTCATGTAAACGCGCCTGTAGGCATATTATCATTGAAATTGAACTTTTGTTTAAATTTTGTTTAGGAAGAAGTGGAGGAATTATTACAGAGAATGGTTGAAATCAGTAAATCTCCCATTAGAATGTCGGATCTGTTGGCATCTAGTACGTCAAATAACATCTCATCTTTCTTGTTCGGTAAACGAATGGCGTACAGTGATCCTAAAAGACAGAAGTTGGACCAGCTTGTCGGCAACGTCGGAAAGTATTCTGGTTCTTTGTCACTACAGATATATTTCCCTTGGATGGCGCCGTTTATTAAGTTCTTTAATATTGGAAATATAAAGAAGCTAAGTCAGTCGTTTGCTGAACTAAATGAATATATTAAGTAAGTATCCTTTGTAATTTGATGTATCATATTTAAAATATTCAAAGCCAATTCTATGGTGCACTCTAAAAAATGAATGCTCAAAAACGACGAAATTTTCCTTAATTTTGACGATTTTGTTACTAGCAAATGCTCCGAGTTTTCGTTTCCTCAAAGTGAGGAAATTTGAATCGTCATTTTTATGAGGATTTGAATGTCGTCTAATCTAGAGAAATATTTCGTCATTTTTGAGCATGTGAGTACAAGAATGAGATTCAGTTTCCTCAAAATCAAGATACAGAATCGTCAAATCACGATCGTAAAAGTGAGGATTCGCGTTTACTCAAAAGTCACGTGATAGTTTGACGAAACAATACTCAAAATTAACGAAATGAGGTTTGAGGATTCATGAATCGTCAAAAATGAAAGTGTTATTTCTGAGAGTGTGTAACTACACAAAACTGATAGAAGCTATAGCTTTATTTAAATAGTGCCGCCTCGGTGGCACACTCGTTAGGATTCTAGCCTTTGGAGCTGCTGAGGTCGGGTTCGAATCCCGGTCAGGCATGGATGTTTGTGACTGTCAATAAATATTGTTATTTGTCTATGTGTTTGTGTCGTCTCTTTCTTTGTGTGTCTCTTGTGCTTGTGTCATTTCTGGGGTTAAGTACAATAGACTTATAGTCGCAGTGATTGGCGATCTTGCCCCCCACCAAGAAAGTCATAAAGTCATTATTTAAATAGTAGTAATACAATTTTTTTATGCGAAAAGAATAAACTAGAAAAGGGTAGACTAACCAGTGAATGAACGTTTAAGGCGCTGCGTTTGCCAGTGAATAAACACCAGGACATAATGACCAGGACAGAGACATAACATAGAGTGGACTGCGCATTAATAGTAAAGCAGCTTAGGGATGGAAAACCAAAACCGGTTTTCAAAAAACCGGTGGTCCCGGTTTCGACTGAAAACCGGTTTTTTTGTATGAGGCCCTTTGGAACCGAAAACCGGTTTTTTAGGGAAAACCGATGGAAAATGGAAAACCGTTTTTTCTGGAAAACCGCCATCCCTTGCAGATTAGCATTATGTCCTAAACATCATAAATCGCCAAGAGGGGAAAGGTTGCTACATATGGCAACTTAACGCTACCGTTTCGTTACGAACTATTCGAAATTGTCGCCAGACCTGAATATCAGCTAGCAAACCGAAGTGGAGACTACCATCAATACCCAGTCACGTGGGTTTCTACCAATCACGGCAGCTTGAATTTTTTTTAATGTTTTTGCAGACGATTTTTTGAGCATTGTTGGTATTTTTCTCTTTTGGTTTTTATAATAAATATTTAATTACATTCTTTTAATCTCTGAGCATGAGTCGTGAATGTTGTACTCTTAATTCAGTAACGTTTTGTGCAAGATGCCAAATGCTTGTGAATTCCTAATTGTAAAGAGGGGTATAAAAAAGGATTAGTCACACTTCACGGGTAAAATTTATTTAGTTCTGCATACTTTTAGTAATTGTGTGTTCTTCATAAACTATAATTTCTATCGAGGGAATTTATTCTAAAAGCTCTTTTATACTGAAGAATCATATCCATGATTAAATCAACGTTGTTAGAACTCTAATTATAGTAAATATTTTGGGCCAAGTCAATTAAATTAATGGTCTGAACATTAGACAGCTTAGAAGTAGAATATTTTTTCACAATTTGGTCAAAACGAAACCTGTTTTTGCAATCGTGTTTGAGTTATTTATATTTAAAAAGTAGAACATTTGCTGAATTTGGAATATATTGATGTGTTTTAGAAAGTTGATTTATTCCAGGTGAAATAAAGGAAGAAGCAATATTTAAAAAAAAAAATTGATTTTTTTTTAAATTGGACCGTTAGAACGAAAGTTATAGAGACGGCAGAAAATGTTCACCATAATTACCAACTTATATTACAGCAACACTCTACATAAACCTACTAATGTTCTTTTAAATTAATTTTTAATAAAGAGTCCACATTCAATTGTTCAAGTAATCTTAAATAGACTCACAAAATCAAAGAAATAATCTGATATCTATTAAGAGGATCTTAAAATACTAGCGATTCATCCTTGCTCCTTTCCAAGCTTCTTTATCATAACATTAGATTGTCGGCCTCTGTGTTCAGGTCGTTGTGGAAAAACTCGCCAAATGGTAAACTCGCCATAGATGCGAGCCAAACGCGACACAGTCATGTGACTGTGTAAGTTAGATGTTTAGGACACTTTAGGTTTGCCAATGCGCAGTCCACTCTATGTTATGTCTCTGGACCAGGACGACCAACCTTATTTCAGATAGCTTCCTACTACATGGGAGGAAGTCAGTGCTGCCAATCCATCTAGTGGAATGATTTTCAATCCTTATTTTTTTTAATTATGTTTACCAAATGTTTATTGACTTGGGCCTTTTCACTCACTGGTCTGTCTACCCTAGCTATTCATTAGTGGGTTCAAAAATGCCCGATAATATAATTACTTAAAATAAATATATCTATTTTCTGTTATAATGTTTCTTGTACACAATTTGGTGTAACGTAAGGGCATACGTATAGTATGACCGCCTTCGGTTATGACCCAACTACTAGGTTATGTAACAAGGATTATTATACTTTCTCGGTTACGGAATAATTATTACAATTGCATTTGAATTTTTTTAGTATGGAAATTAAAGAACACGAGAAAACTTTAGATCCAAACAACATACGTGATTTTACAGATGGTTATATTATGGAAATTCGAAAGAGGGAAACTGACCCAAGTTTCACAAGTAAGGCTGAGTTCTTTTACGTAAAAATTTTAATACGAATTGACTCATTAACTTACACTCTTAAAACGATCGAGCGATTTTAACTCAGTCTGAGTTAATTTTCACTCCTCCAGTGTCGAAAATGCACTTTTCCTATGGGAGTGGATCCTTTGTGTGTTAAACCCCCAACAATATCACTCCAAACGAGGTGATTTTAACTCAGTCTGAGTTAATATTCACTCCTTTCCAGTGTCGAAAATGCACTTCTCCTACTGGAGTGGATTTCACTCCTTTGTTTTAAGAGTATAGATTTTTAATTGTAGTAGCTGAAAAATTGAGAGAAAACAGGCTTTAAATAAATAAAAAACACGACACTTTTAAAGAAAACTATTGGTCAACTCGATAATTTTGACCATGTAAATGGTAAGTTCTTATATAACTTACATTTCAATGCACAATTCACACTACTACTTATATAGGCATATAGGGTTGTATATAGGGCACATAGGTTTTTTTTTTCACTGCTGACGGGTACTAAATATCACGTGTAGAGTAGGTAGTTGTGATTATTTCACAGTGTTTCATTAGTTCTTACTATTCTAAAAATCGAAATTGTTGTAAGAAGATAAAATAAATACATATGCTTAAAAAATGTATTTTTCAGATTAGTTTATTAAATCAAATTCCTTTCATGAATGTAAAGTGGTTATTAAAAAAATCGATTTTGAACAAGTACCGTCAAAGCGGGTAACTTTGGCCACGGAGGGTAACTTTGGCCACGCGTCGGAAAAAGATTTGTTTCTTAATTTCTCTTCATAGAACGATCTAATCTTAAATTGTTTGACATTTTTGGAAAGGTGGAAACATCTCCTTTCATTCCATGTAAAAAAATTCTCATTCTAATTCTGGCAATACTACAAATGCTGTTTTCATTTTTACGAGCCTAAAATGACAAAAATCTATCTCGTCCAACTTTTGTCTGGAACACGTAAAAAAATATTGAAAATATTTAAATAAAACACTCTATTCGATTCTTTTGTTAATGAGGAAGAATATTACACCATTTATTTTATTCTAAATTGAATACTTTTTATGCTGTATTTAAATATTGGTAATTGGGAAGCTTTTGCCGACGAATGCGGGTAACTTTGGCCAAAGATGTAAAATTTATTTATAGAACTTTGCACTTTAAAAAATGTATGTAAAAGTGTATTCTGTTTAACTATTTTTGAAAAATTCTTACTTTTATGATTACTAATTTTTTAGATACTTTTTTTTTAAAAAAATCAAATGATTTTAAACATTAAAATGATAAAGATAGAATGCAAGAAACATATACCACTTAAAATCGTAAATGTCGAAAGGTAAACATTTTCATATTCTTAATTATGAGTAGATTATTTTTTCCCCTTTTATAATAATATCGTTTGCTTTTCATAAATATACGTGTTATTACATCTTGCTTCAAAAAAGTTCTTTTCTCTTATTAAAATAGAAGTTTATTTTTCTTTTAAGCGACAAACAATACTAGTATTCATTGTGTAAAGCCATTCCACGATGCACTGCAATGTAAATGTTAAGTTATATACCATTTTTAATAACTATATGTCTTATAACTTTGTTATTCCAAGTTAAAAGTTTTAATATTGCCTATTTAATTCGTTAATACAGTATTTAAGGATGTTAAAAAAGTATGTTTCTTATGTATTTCATGGGTGGCCAAAGTTACCCGCCCGGCTCCTAACAGTCTCCTAATTATTTATATTAATACCAATTTTTTATTAATTTATAAAATTTAACAAAAATGCTTGAAAATTATTCCTAAAAGTACAATACTTAGAATGCATAATGATTCTAAAGTGAAATCGTTTTTGTAGTTAAATTTTTCTTCTTTTGTAAACAAACCTATGATTTTGGCCAAAGTTACCCGCACTGACGGTACTTTACTTTGTTAACAATATTTCATAAGTTTGGTGCTGCCATCTATAAATGACAATAAATACTAAACATGACCTATAAATAATTTGTAACAATACTATTAGTAACAGTATTAACACTCTTAAATCCCCATACTGATTGTAGATGATGTATTGTGTGATGTGGCGGGAGTCTTTTTTGGCGCTGGAAGTGAAACTATCCGCATCGCTCTCGACTGGTTGCTGCTATTGTGTGCAACGTTTCCCGAAATTCAGAAGAAATTACACCAAGAAATCGACACAACTCTCGGGGCGGAGCGTTTTCCAAGCTACGAAGACCGCTTAAATATGCCGTATACAGAAGCTTGCATTTTTGAGATGATGAGATGGCGGACTCCATTACCGTTGAACTTCTTACGATAGTAAGTTCATTGCAGATCTTTTTTTTTTACAAAAATTTTGGAGTTTATTTATTTTGTGACTTAAGTTCCCACATGTGCTATCTAACTTTGCAAAACGGTAGAAATGTACTGAAAGTAACCCTTGGCGAACTTTGCAAAATCGCGCCAAAAGTCGGCCGTTAATACAACCGAAATGATAGTATAGGTTAGGATAGGTTTGAATTCTCGTCGCATTAGAGCTACACGAGGGAGAACCGAATAACGTGTTTGTTCATTTAACACCGGCTGTGTTCGGACTTTCTTGTTGCATATCTCAGCATGACATTATGTAGACCGATATTATGTAACAAGAAAGTCCGAACAGCCGGTGTTAAATGAACTCGTTTTTCGGCTCTCCCTCGTGTAGCTCTAATGCGACGAGAATTCAAACCTATCCTATCATTTCAGTTGGGTTTTCGGCCGACTTTTGGCGCGATTTTGTAAAGTTCGCCAAGAGTTACCGTTCAGTACATGTGTACCGTTTTGCAAAGTTAGATAGCACATGTGGGAACTTGAGAGGACTCTCTTTGGAATTCCACATCTTGAAAATCGTAATGTTATTCCTATGGAGAATATTCGAAAGTCAATTACCGCCACAATTTTATTAAAAGGTTACTAGTTTCTTGTATCATTGTAAAGAACGAAAGGAACTAAAAGGATACAACTAATTTGTTTTGTGAAAATCACATATTTAGTATTTTTAATAATTTTTTGAAGTCAGTAAAAAATGGAGTAAGCCTTAAGTTCTAATTTCAAAAAAATTATTAAAAATACTAAATATGTGATTTTCACAAAACAATTACAACACAATTGCAACACAAAACAATTTTCACACAACAATCCTCTCCTCTTAAGTCCTCTTGAGTCCTCTTAAGAGACGATTTATGGTTTGGATCGGTTTGGATGCTTCAACAGAAAATATGCTATAGTTTTTTGTTTTTGTTGTTGTACCACTTAGAAATAGAATGCAATATTTGTATTAGGAAAATGCCAAAAATGTTATCAGGCACTCAAATTCTTCAATTTTGAGAAAGTCACCCATTTATAATTTTTTTCAGTACACTTAAAGATACAGAATTGCAGGGATTTTTCATACCGAAGCATACCACTATCCTGGCAGTACCATACACAATCGACCAAGATGCAAAGTTGTGGGGAAATGATCTCGATGTCTACAAGCCCGAAAGGTTTTTAAGCAAGGATGGCAAAAAAGTGGTGAAACCAGAATATTTCATTCCCTTTTCTATAGGTAAATATAAATAGCACGTATTCATCTCTTTTTAAGTTTTGCTTTTCCGAAGTGTAAGGTTTCTAAAATACTATATTTTTTATATGTGAGGGTTCTAATTGAAAAACGTACTGAATCCCAAGTGACACAGGGTCCCGTTCGTTTATTGGTGAAGTCGAGGTATTATTGAAGATCGTTAATACCAATAAATGTTGTTTTGAATTTGGGCCAGAACTGTTATCAAATTCAGGCATATTTGCTCCGAAAGATTAACCAGACCCTATTTTATAGATGCACTTTGGAGTACGTAACTATTTAAAAGATTGAAATTGGCAGTAAATTCGTCGGCAACCCGGTTAGTTTTCTCCGTGAGAACGTAGGGGGAGAGGGAAGTATATTGAGTCATCGTGAATAACTAAATGTAAGTAGTAGATAAAAGTTTTGTATTAGGTGAGTTTTGCAAGTACATCCTTTATTTCTAGTCATTGAAAAATAACTCTGTGAAGGACCCAAAAAATGACAAGTGACAGTGATTGCGCCCTCTAGAAGGGAAGAGTATAGGCTTTTTTTTTAACCCATTTCCCCCCTCGCCAGAAGAGACATTCACCATACAAAGAAGGACGCCACAAACACATAGACAAATAACAACATTTATTGACAAACACAAACTTCCATGCCTTTACCGTGATGCGAACCCGAGCCCAGCAGCTCCAAGGGCTAGTACTCTAACCATTGAGCCGGCGGGCCGGCTGTGAAGGACCCAAACTATTTCTGTGGATCCGATGTATGTTCCTCCAAATATTAGTCGCATTTCTTATACTTATTGTTAATTTTAATTTTGCAGTAATGTACTATTTTGCCGAGCAATAAAAGTTTCTTTTTATGATACGGATTAAATGGGACTGTAATTACACGTTTCGCAACATTAATATTATTAATTCTATATATTTTACTATCTTCATTTCTTTTCTAGGAAAAAGATCTTGCCCAGGCAAGTCACTGGCCGATATAGAAGTTTTTATATATTTTACCGCAATTTTACAGAAATTCGAATTATCTCTACCACCTGGTGAAAAAGCAGATTTTGAACCATATCTTGGAATCGGTTTACAACCAAGAAGACAACCATTATGTCTGAAACTTCGCCACTAGAGAACATTATTGTTTAAGATACCTACTATAATGCAGTGAAAATAAACCAGCAAATAATTTTTATTATAAAAATATTTTGTTATTTTAGAAAATATGGTAATAAGATCTATTAAATAGCCAGATGTATATTCATAAGCTGACGAGTTCTAAACTTGGACAGATTGGAAAGAGGTTTCTAATTAGAGCGGAAGATTTACATTAAAAAAATATCTATTGCGTTTAAAATACAAGTAAGGCACGTCTTTGTACTGTAATTTATGATTCCAAATTTAACATGATAAATAGAAATACTTTTAGTTTCTTTATTCCACGATATAACGAATTTTTTGAAAAATAGTAGTAAATATACAAATTTTGATTTTGTTTTTACCCTTTAAATGTTGAGAAAATTCATTGCATTATCAAATATAATCAGAAATAGGTATTTTAATTGCTTAGCTGCGTTCCAAAAAAGGTACTAAAATTTTATGGTTGCAAAATTTTTTCCTAATTTTTTAAAACTTTAATATGTTATTCCACATTTGGAGACTTTTTTAGTAGAATTCTAATTGAGAAATTACCCAACATTATGCACCATACTTATATTTTGACGCCTGGTATTTAAGGCAATTTTTAGGAAATTTTCGGTTCCAGATACAGCTTGACAAGTAAATACTGTAAAACAAAATTTCATAACGGGATAAATTTTTTTATGCTTTTTTCACAGTACTATTTAAATGGTATTATAGAGTGTTACTATTAAATGTGATTATTTAAATTTTATGTTTATGTTTTTTTTTTACTAAACAATAAAAGTGCATACTGCAGATTGAGCAGAGACAAAATTTGTAGTATTTTTATTATTTTTTTTTTATTTTCTGCCAACATAAAAGTGTGGTTCATTCATAAAAACAAAATATCTGTGAAGGTATCAAAATAATTTTAAATATATCAACTAAGTTCAATTATTTCGTCCACACACACTAAAAAAAAACCGTTGGATACAAGTTTTTATTACTTTTTTATGTTTTAGAGTTAGCTGATTATCTATCCCAACTTTTTTGACCCATAACTGTTTGAAAAATATAAGATTCAAAAAAATAAATATTAGCTAAATTTATTTTGGAGGAAAAAGGAAACAATTGAAAGTTGTAACTTTTTTTTCAGAATAGCGTTAAAACTGATTTTTTTTTTAAAAAAAAAATCATTCAAAGAATAGAATTAACGATAATAAAATTTCCTATAATTTTAATTTCGCCACAGTATAATGAACAATATTTTTGTAAGTAAAGTGTATAAATAGATAATGCTAATCAGAAATAAAATGAGCAAACTCGTATTGACAGCATACCTTGCTGTTACTTCAGCCACAGCCTGATTAATTGTTTTACTTACAACATAAACTCAAATACCACTTTATAACCTCTACCGAAACTTACTCTAATATATTGTCTGTAGTTGCGTAGTAATAAATCAAGTTTGGTCAGACTTTATCCTCCTTTTTTATTTTTTATTCCGAACCGAATGAGTAAAATTTAATACTCTGAAATCCAAAATATAAAGTATATCACTGTTGAACTATCGATTTTAAGCATCCCTTGTGTTTATTAGTAATTATCAATAATTTACAGATTTTATTAGTAATTATCAATAATTTACAGATATAATAAAAATTAAAAAAAAAAATACTTAGAATTAGTTCAGCTGAAATCGCGTGCTAAAAGGTAATTAATCCTTTTTAAATCATATCCATGATTATATATTTTATTTGTGATAGATGGCAGCACAAAACTTCATTCGCAGTCTCTATTTCACAAAAAACTTATGAGACGAAAGAGGTTTATAACATAACTTCCAACAGGAAGGAATACATATGCACCTGCCCCCCCCCCCCCCAATATAACTGCAGTTTAGCTCTAAAATCTGATGATGAATGTGAACGATGGGATCGTTATATGTAATATACGCAAAAATTAAAATAATCAAATGTTGTTAGTTACTAATTAATTGATGCTTCAGCACATTTGTCCTATAACTGAAGGGAGAATTAATGAAAAAATGAATATTTATTACCTATGTCTTTGTCCGCCTTATAGTACAAAAACTGCTTCTTTAAATTAGTTGAATTATGTGTGTTTGTGTGATTTATTTAAATGTTAAAGGATTGGATTGTCTTTTTATTTTTATTTTAGAGCATAAAGAGTAAACTGTTTGTAAAAACTCAATAAAGTAACAGAATTTAGTTACAACAAAGTGGAATTTTGATACCGATTTTGTGATAATAATACTATACCTTCAGAAGTGTTTGAAAAAATAAAACAGTTTGTTTGGTCGTTAAAAGTATTTTTGGCCAAACGACTGTTACTTTCGATGATGTACATGGAAATAGCCTTTTATAGCAGCACTGCGCCAGAAACTAAAATAGAAAAGAAATTGAAAATAAAATTAAATATTCACCAAGTTTCAGATCTTTTCCCATCAAAGCATCTAAGAGCAATTTAATCTCGAAGGCCAGCGGGGGCAACTAAATAATAATAATAAAAAATTTTCATTGCTGAAAGCTATATAAAAATAGCCTATGTATTTTCCAACTATGATATGGTGAAGAAATGTTGAAAATGATTTTGAAATGGAAGCCTATTCATACCTCTATAAAGAAACGGAACTCAACAGTGATTATATGAAGTTTATGTAAAACAGTTAATATTTATTTCTGTTGATTTTAAGCAATTATTCTTTGTAGTTTCAAGGCTGCAATGCAAGTTTTCATGTGCATATTTCTATTCATTTTAGAGTCTCAATAAGATCTTGAATTAAGTAATCGGTTTCTTTGGTTTTCATCATTAAATGCATTTTTAATCTTCATTTTCAGCTTCTATACTACGTTTATAACGTAAAATGTGTAAGGTTTTATATAGACTATGCTCGTCTATTCCTTGTCCATTTTCACAAAATGAACAACAAACCTCACAAACAAAACGTTCACCTCATATTGATGTAAAATATCCAGGCAACATAAATGCTGAATGAAAATAAATTCTTTCTGCGGTGGATTCTTAGTGTGTGGAAGCGGTTTTAAGTAACAGTTACTTTTACGAAGACCTGTTTGTTTATCGGCGTTTGATAAGAACTATAAATATTAATTGTCAACAAAAAAATGAATAGTTTTGATAAAAAGTTTTTGAGAAAAATTGTGACTAAGTTAACTTTCGTGTTGTGAAAGCTTCCTTTAAAATATCCTTGCAAGCGGCAATAAGGATAGGTCTGTCTGAGTTCTGAATTCTTAATTTCTGAAAAGTTAAGAACATTTTAGTATCTTGAAGCTTAAGTTGAATTATACAATATATTTCAGGTTCTTCATTCGTCCTTTTACCGTGCTTAAAAATTGCTAGGAAATGTTTTTAAATATATCTTCTTTAGGAGAAAAAAAGGTTGGATGCTTTTGTCTTCAGTAACACTTCCAGAAACTACACACATTTAAAAGTATAAATTAATTCAAGGGCAGCACAGATTTCCTAAATTCCCAAAATACAACAAAATTTCCTACTAACTCACAAACGAGTCGTTTTTATAGTGTTCAAAAGCACTGGTAAAAAAATCCTTACTTCATCATATTTAGTATCTTTTTTCCATGGACGTCTAAAAACCGATCTATGGGGAGAGAGATGCTTCCTCCATCCATTCTAATTGAAGCGGGGGAGTTGCAAGCAAACGATTTTTGATGTTGTCCTTTCTTCAAAGCTGGTCGCCGCCGTATGGGGAGCTGCGGGGGACATATTGCCCCTAATTGGACTTAATAGGGGGTTACGGATAGGAATTTGATTATTCTGGGGGACTGTTGGGAAGGGGTGGCGGCTTTTCCAAAATATTTTGTATGGACCATCTTTTATGTGTGCGAAAATTGTTCTGTAGAATTGGGTTACGGAGATGTTTAAGAGGCACACTCTCAGAAATGAAAGTGTCGCTATTGAGGATTCTTCACAGGAAAAGAAATTTCTTCACTTTCTTATTTATAATCCTTTCCTCGAGAAGTCTCGCAAAATCAGAGAAGTGCAAACGCTCAGGCGCAAATTTACTTCACAATACTTATGAAATAACTCATTATTATATTAAACTCATTATTAATAGAAAGTTTAAACCTTTAACTTTCAAAATAATACTATTTACAGCATTAAATGTAGGCTAAAAAATTATTTATAAATAGTTTTTTTTTTTGCATGGCATTTCAAAATCTTAGCAGATCAAGACAGATTCAGCGTAATCGGTTTCTGGCAAAGAGTATCATTTTCCGATGTTTCATTGTTGATTGCCAATTGAACACTTTATTAATCTGCAATCAATGCACCCAATTAAAGTAAAGCGAAATCTTATTATTAAGATCCGTAATAATAAAACTTATCCTCTCCGCATTTCTTGAAAGAATAAAAAATCCCACATCTTATACGGTACACTCAAGCAGCGCTAAAGTTTGCACCGTCTGCTCATGGGATAAAATGACGTGACATTCCCTATGCTAGATGGCCAGTTGAGCAAAGAACAACCATATTCACCATCTCATACACATTTGATTTTCAATTATAAACTTCTAAAAAATGATAATGTCGAGTTCATAAATGGAGCTTTCATGGCCGATATCGAATCCGGGTTCGGAACTTTTAGCTTAAATTGTCGTTTATTAACAAAATACTAATAATAAATGACCTGAATCGTAAAATTAAGGATGACCTTTAAGGTAATTCTAGGCATACAGAATTTGCCATTCAATTAATCCCTACAGCTATAAGGATAGACAACGAATTGGCAACCCTAAACAGTGGAAAATATGAATACAAATAAACTGCCCAAGTCACGTGGTTTTACGTTAAAATAATAACAGAAAATTGAATTCAATAATATTTTTGGGAAATAGTTTAATTTTCTACTTAATATTAAAAAAAAACGTTTTACACAAGTGTATGTGAGGAATCGCGTGACCATACGTGTTGTAAGTTGGTATATGAATTTAAATGATACGTAATTTGTTGTATAAAAGGCGTTGGTTACTACTGATAATGACATAAGAAATTATTTTAAATAAACATTTAACATAAGAGTTTAAAAAGCAACGTGTAATACGCAAATGAAAACTTAAACAAGTTGGTTTGTTACAGAACCTGTCACTAAAACCGCTTCCACACCATATTTATGCTCACAGGAAACACACTTATTATACACCTCAGAAAGAAATTCGCCTAACAGAGACTTCTAATTTAGAATTGTAAACACAAAATTAACTATTTTCATTAATATACTTTGTCAAATTAAAAATTACTCATTATCGTTTGCTAAATTTGTTTGGAATTCGTGGAATAATGATGCAAATTTTTAATAAATATAATTCTTTTAGTCGCCGAATTTAATTTACAGTTCGAAAAATATATAATTAGTAAAAATGATGCTTTAAAAATAAAAGAGAAACTTTGCATATATTTTATGCAAAATTAGAATTCTTTATACATCTTTCTTCATACATATATAATGAACCATCAAAAGAAGTCTATTGTGATATTTCAACAATCCAAACCAAATTATATCACATAAATAAATTTTCCTTCAAAGGTTTTATTTTTATTTTAAATAAAGTTTCTCGTACGTTTGACGAAATGGCAACAGTGAAAATATTGAGTGAAAATGGAATTTGCATGTTATTTCAATGTAGATAAAATTTTTAGTTATTTAAATTTTAAATATACCTTCTAATTAAAATTTTTTTAATGAAATTTGGGATATAACCTAGCCAGATTTTTTGCTTTAAAATGACGTATTCCAATTGTTTGTGCGACTTTTGGTTCGCTCATTGAATGAAAATGGAATATGCACGTTATTTCAATGCAGATTAAAATTTTAGTTATTTAAATTTTAAATATACTTCTAATTAAAATTTTTGTAGTGAAATTTGGGATGTAACCTAGCCCGATTTTTTGCTTTAAATGACGTATCCCAATTGTTTGTGCGACTTTTGGTTTGCTCTGTGAAAGTGGGTGACGGACAGACGGACTGAACGATTATAAAACCTTCCACTTTTTACGTTATAAACGTAATGTGGAAGCTAAAAGCATTCATCCGTTTCGGGATTTAAAAGTGCGAGACGATTTACTTATAAGTCCCTAAACATCTGTATACTTTTTTAAGATCTTTTAACTTTTCGATTGCTTTTCATACGCTGCTTTTTAAATTTGTACCGTTTTAACGCCGTTAAAATAATGGGGTTTCCACCAAAGGCATCGCTAAGTCTCCAAAAATAAGAGCATTTCCCCGACATTTGGCAATTCATCTGTGATCCCCTACACAATCGCTTTTTACTATTACTTGCTCAGTCTGTCTCATAAAGGTCGTTGATCAAACCTCACATTAAGGCCGCTTTCACACTGGACGACAGAACGTCACGACACGATATCGGGGCAAGCAAATTACACGTTCAAGGCTACGCGCTTGCTCACTGGACGATTTGACAACGATTCTGTCGTCTCCGGTTAACCGATATCGGTGTCGTCGACGGCATGCCGTTTACCAAGTACCTTCCCTGTTGTGTCGTCCGACATTTCTTCGTTTGTTTTGAAAAATTTCGCCGGGTATTCGGATGTTTTACAACTTTTTAGTCTGTTTTTAGAACTTTTTATGATTTCCAATGACATCTATTTAGTCTTAAATAAGGAAAACTGTAATAAATATTGCATAAAAGTAAAAAAAAAAAAAATAAGAAGAACATGTATGAAGAAGAAATCATTGTAAGACAGGATAATCTGTATAAAACGCAGTGAAATATTGCAGGTAAATACTCATTTATATTTTTCTCTTAGTATATTTCTAATAAAGTCTAATTAAGACCTTTTTTTGTGTTCAGTGTTGGTCGTAACAGCATATATTTATATTGCTAGAACGTAATGTTTACTTTATGATCCTCGTCAAAATAACAGCAAACTAAAGTAAATCAGACATTTAAATTACTAAAACTATACATTTTTAAATAGTAATGCATACACTGATCCGAAATTGTATTTGTTGACTACCTATATAATATAGCATGCACCTATTTTGTCCTATCTATTTGGTAGGATTGATCTATCTATTTGATATTCTAGCTATAAACATGAGCCTGGGAGAAATGCAATGATATTTTTTTTGGAAAGTTTCAATTAGTCAGTATTTTTTTCAATTGAAAACAACGCCAAGTACCAACATCTAGAAATTTACTATAAAACCCCGATTGCATACTGTAGGTTTTAAATAACTTAACTTTGCCTGGGTAAAATCCTACTTGCCCTTTCGTGTTTACTATTTGTTATTTTTATTTTATTCAATTCTGGAACGAGCCATGATTCTACCGAGCTTCCAACTCGTCAACAAAACTAAAAAAAAATCTATTATTACTTGACAATCTTGTGGCTTTTTTTCGATGTACTTTAAGTTTACAACCTTAATATAAGTTTTGTGAGCCCAAAAAGATTTATCACTAAACGGCCACTTTATCGATGAGAGTGCTCGCATTTATTTGCCATACTTCTTTCGACAAATTAAGTCATGTTTAACTTTACTAAAGTTATGTAATCATCAAATGGAATCTGTCTTACTATTGTTTGCCTACATATGTTCTTTTGATATTTCAGGCAAGTTATCAACAAGTGCACTGAATTCGTGAAAGTGTAGTGGAGTAAATAAGATGGGTAGTGAATTCTGCAGTAGACGTAAACCACGAAAATGTTATAAATTCAAGCAGTAAACCCACAGGTAAATATTCATCATTATTTTCACTAAGTTTCACTAACTATTTTTTTCTTGTAAAATTTTTATTATCACCCCTATTGTTATTGTGCAGATCAGATCTCTGAACAAAGTATTTAATGATTCCTCATTGTATAATAAGTTGGATATTAAATTTGCTGTAAGTTAAAGTATGTCTTTCATTACAATTCATTTCACACACCTAAAATTGTTGAAAATATATGAATAAGGAATTAGTTGCTAAATTATAGTGTCCAGTGTGATTATTCTAAACACCCCTCCCTGCACTGCATTTTAGCTATCATTCTTTTATTTTATTTTAATAGTAGATTCCTGGAAGAGGGGCAATCTGGTGTTATTTGGGAACTTTTTTGGGAGAACATAAGATAGCTGTTCTGTTTTACGAGTGCCCTATAATATTTGAAGATGTTGTGTTAATTTAATATGAAATTTTTGAATTGTGTTAAATAGTGTTGCTATATTTGTATATTAACCCATTTAGTCAGTGTGGTATTGGAGTGATTGGAGTTGGGCTTGCAACTTACCTATGCTGTGTTGAGGGAAAAATTTGAGTTATCTTAACAATAAGTTATCTAAGTCCTTATAAAGATGAACAAAGTTATAGTATTACGATTTCTAGAAAATGTTATATAGACATCTGTCTGACCACTCATCACCAAAAATAAATTTTTAAAATGATTCAACAAATTATTTTAATACTGTTTCAATGTATCTCAAACACTTCTTCAATCTCGTAAAATAATCTTTGTTTCTTTAACATACCCCAATTCAGTTACACCATTAATCTACTACATAACCTAATTTAATTGCAAACATTAATGTACTTCCTTTTTGTGAAAAATTAACCTTTTTGAAATAAAAAATAATAATTTTTGTAAAATCTAATCAACAAACAAAATATGCTTTTTAAGTGTGTTTTTCTATATTATAATCATTTTTTAGGGGAGTTATCGAGACTATCTTCTTTCCCAGTTCCAGAATTCAAGCAATTACTTTTAAAAATTTAAATGCCATCAATATAGATATTAACAGAGTGTTTTTCTATATAATCATGTTTTTTTTTAGGTGAGTTATCCAGAAGTTATCGTGGCCATCTTCTTCCCCAGTTCCAGAATTCAAATAATTACTTTTAAATACCGCCAATATAGATATTAACAGTTTCTTGTTATTTATTTTAATAAAAAAATTTATAGTACATTGCTTCTTTGTTTCTTTTTTTAAAAAAACAATTTCATGTTTATTGAGGTGTTAAAGGGGAAAGGAGAGAGCGTGAGAAGTTAGAGAACTTTGTTAAAACTGAACAGTGTTTGTTTATTAATGATTTGTTTTTAATTACAATTTTGTAATTATTTATTAGTCTTAGTATTTCCTTATTTGAGCTCCTGCAAGAAAATACAGGCCAAGTGAACAGATTCCTTTTGTAATGGCCATAAAATACCTTATGAAAATTTTTGCTCATCACAACAGCATTCACCCAATTGTGCTTTAGTTACACTTGACTATCTTTGTTTGTACCCTAGCTAAGTGTAGTCATAGTGTACGAAGTAAACTGGCAAATGATCATTTATAGGCACCGCTTAATAGGTATTTGCCACAATGATGACTAATAAATTGACCACAAATTACTTATAGCTATGGCATTTCTTTAACCATGGTGATGGGATTCATTTGAAACTATAATTACTTGGTATTGGATTCGGAAGTTATTTAAAGTAACTGGGAAAATATCTAATATATGAACCCTTTCACACTCCTATGATTCCAATTGGAATCATCAGCATGTGATTTTTTTTCTCACAAAGCTAGAACGCACGCTTATTTCAAATAAATTTTATTAAATTCTCCATTTATATATTTTTTTTGTGTTGGTCGATGGAAGAATTGTGTCTTTTGAAGAATTAAATAATGTTTGTTATATTTTTTTGTATTAAATATATTGGTACCAAATTCATCATGCTTGCATTTTTAAAGGATTAAAAATTTCACTTTTTTTTAACAAATAAAGTTTCGAAAAGTATTTTTACAATGAATTCAAAGGTTATAGTTAAAAAAATTCTTTAAATTTTAGTTAAAAAAAATTAAGATTTTTTCGCCATTCCTTAAATTTTAGTTTAAAAAAAAATTAAGATTTTTTCGCCATTTCATTTTGGAAGCATATGAGTCTATTTCACAAATTTTAGATTCCCTAGAACAAAAATTAAAAGTTGTGTTTTTAACCATTTAAATCCCATTAAATATGTACTAAAATTACATTTGCTTAGGAATCATCCAAAATATTTAAACTGATAATTTAATTTTAAAATAATTTGTTCTATCTAACTAAAGAATATTTTATATCATCAATTTAAAAAATATTTTTTTAAAAATAAAATCATAATACATGGGGTATTCATAATAATTATATTCTGTTCTATGTATTTTTAATTTTAACGCAAAGCACACACAAAAAATCGTAATTATAAAAGAAACAATTCAATGCGCAGGACGAGGTCGCAAAAAACGTCCGCTCTCGGCAAGAGATGATCGCGAAATGAGAGAAAAAATAACGTTTTTATCGGTGGAAAATCGCTTAGTAAAAAGCGCTAGACGAACGACACGGAATCGGTGCAGAATCGGACCCGATACATATCGGTGTCGTGTCGTCCAGTGTGAAAGCGGCCTAACAGTCTCTCAACCCGCCAAAATTCGAAAGCAGCCTCTTTTTCCACCCTTCCGGAAAATAAATCGATATTAGTATTCAAAAGGGGAGCGCGGGGGAAATTTTATCGACTCTAATTTCCTCTTAATCTCGTTAACGAAGGTGAGTTAACATTTGGAAACTCGGGCAAGTGCGGTGAGTTATTCAATTAGACCGCCCAAAATCAACGCCAAATTGGGTTCCTGCCTTCGGGCCAGATCTTTGTGATGCAAATTGGTGGCATCCTCCTGTGTGCTGGCGATTATATTGAAACCTATTAAAATCTTTCTTTAGAAAAGAAGAATTAAAGGATAGATATTAAAAAAAGTGACAGAAGAAAGACATTCTTGTAATTTTTGGCTGCGGGAAATAGTTTGTGTCAAATGTTGCTACTTTTGATGTTTCTTAAGGGATTTAAAAGCAATTATACGAATTTAGACTTTTCGGGTATTATATGTTTGTTAATTAATGCAACTGCAACAAAAGTATCGTTATTTTTTTGAAAAAAACGAGGTGGGGTGTTGTAGCGCTACACGACTTTTAAATTCCACTCAATGAATCAATACACATATAATAGCATTTCCTATAAATCAATTTCAATTACTTTAAATCCTAAAAAAGTTCTAAGGCAGCTACCATTTGCGCATGAGTGATTTTCTCAGACAGACGGACGGACCAATATTCAAAACAGTTTAAAAAAATTAGCATTATCCAAAATGTGAAGACAACACAAAATCCCTATTACGGATTTTCAAAACTCTCGTTACCTTATGTTTCATATTAAGAAATTGAAACTAAAAATGTGCAATTTTTTTGTATTTTATTTGGTAAAGTAGAGTTCAAATCGGTCTTAAAAAGTACCAAATTTATAGTTGAGACAAGAACATTTCTGAATTTTTCGGGTTACATTCGTGGAATGTGATTTTCAAAGACATTTCCCACAAAACCATTCAATCGGGCAAAACTACTAAATTTTCTGAATAAATTTTATTTGAAGCACACTTTCTTCATAATAGAAAAAATTTGGTACTCTATTTACTTCATTAAATAAATAAGAGAAAAATAATTTATTTAAAAATAATATTGATGTCGTATCGATATAAAATTGATGTCGTATAAATACACTCTTAAAACAAAAGAGTGAAATCCTCTCCTATAGGAGAAGTGCATTTTCGACACTGGAATAAGTGAAAATTAACTCAGACTGAGTTTAAATCACTCGTTTGTTTTAATAGTGTATTATATCGGTATCGTACCACAATCATATCATAAAATTATGTGAAACTTTTTATAACGCATCAAACAACGCCTCCCCCTTTTTCCTTTTATAAAACTGTAAAAAAGCAACTGGATAGTTTGACGACACATATTAAAATTTTTTGAGCCCTTAGGCATAAAAAAACATACAAGCACAAATAATGAAAAAAACAAACTCCATTGGGAAAGGATCATCTCTGGCGCCTTTATAACGATGTGACAGTCACCTCAAGAGAAGCGGAGGCGCATTGAGGGCTGTCTAAAATATCTTTCGGGGCTGTGGGCGTGAGGCCCACCTGTGGTCAGTGTCGCGAATCCGTACGGATAGGAAGGGCCCGCGATCGAGGCTTACGTGGTCGCACTGTGAAAACACAACCGAGTAAGTAACGCCGAGAACTCACTCACTTAAAAAAACAAAAATAGTGAAATCCACTTCCATGGAGAAGTGCATGGAGTAGGATTTCATACACTTCTTTTGTTTTTAAGAATTGTACCCGCCTCCCCCCCGGCGTATAGCTCGGTGAGTTTTTTTTTCCAGCGGGGTGGGTCACGATATCACGATCGCGGGACCGTCGCGAGATCCAGTAGATTCGCGACTCTGAGTCCACAGGGGCCCTCACAGCCCCAGAAAGTATATTTTGGAGACCAGCCCTCAAAGGGCCTCCGCTTTCTTACGAGACTTTGCACACGAATTAAAAGGCGCCGCCTGGAAGACTTACCAATGGTTTTGGTTTTTTTCATATATTTGTTGCGTGATAATTTTTTTTATGCCTAAGGTGCTCAAACAATGTTAATATGTGTCGTACAACCTCACCCAGATGGCTTTTTTTACAGTTTTAGTAAAAGGACAAAAAGGGGGGAGGCGTTTGTTTTGGATGCGTCGTTTATAAAAAGTTTTCACAAAAATTGTACTGATATGATTGTGGTACGATACGGAGAAATAATACACTCGTAATAAAAACAAACGAGTGATTTAAGACTCGCAGTCTGAGTGTAATTTTCACTTCTTCCAGTGTCGGAAAATGCACTTATCCTATATAGGGGAGAGGATTTCCACTCTTTTGTTTTAAGATTGTGGATTAATACGACAGCTAATTTTATATCTATACGGACGACATCAATAGTATTTTTAAAATATAATTATTTTTCTCTTATTTAAGTTAATGGAAGTATATAGAGTATACCACATGTTATTTCTAGTATGAAGAAAGTGTGCTGTGCGTAAAGATAAAATTATATTCCGGAAAATTTAGTAGTTTAGCCCGATTGAATGGTTTATTTGGGGTTGGGAAATGTCTTTGAAAATCACATTCCACCGAATTGTAACCCGAAAATTCAGAAAATGTTCTTGTCTCAAACTATAAATTATGGTACTTTTAATTACCGTTTGACAATCTAACTTTACTCAAAAAAATAAAAAAAAAATTGCACATTTTTAGTTTTCAATTTCTTAATATGAAACGATAAAGGTAACGAAGCGTGTTTAGAGAAAACTTCAAAATAGGGGTTTTGTGTGTGTCTTCCCATTTTGGATATTATGCTACAATTTTTTTTAAACGTGTTTTGTTTGGAAGTATTGTCCCGTCGCGTCACGTCGTCTGTCTGAGAAAAAAAGTCACTCCATGGCGCAAATGGTAGGCGGCCATTAGAGAATATTTTTTAGGATATAAAGTGTAAGTACTTGAAATTGATATTATGATTAGGAAATGCAATTAGTTATATGTATGGATTGTAATCATTGAGTGGGAATTTAAAAGTCGTGTAGCGCGCTACCCACACCACCTCGTGTTTTTTCCAAAAAATAACTCGATACTTTGTGTTGCAGTTGCATTAAATTAACAAACATATAGATAACCCGGAAAAAGTCCATAAATTCGTAATAATTGCTCGTTTAAATCCCTGAAGGAAACATCAAAAGTAGCAACATTTGACACAAACTTATTTCCCTGCAGGCGGCACCAAAAATTAGCAAAATGTCTTTCTCTCAGTCACATTTTTAAGTATCTAGCCTTTAATTCTTCTTTTCTAAAGAAAGATTTTAGACTAGGTTTCCAATCATAATCGCCAGTACCACAGGAGGATGCCACCAATTATGCATCACAAAGAACTGGGCCGCCTGAAAGTGGGGCAGGAACCCCACTTTGCCGTTGATTATTGTGGCGGTCTAGATTGAATAACTCCCGTCACTCCGCAGCGAATGCCCGAGTTTTTCCATAGTGTTTAAGTCGTCACCTTCGTTAACGATAGTTAAGAGGAAATTCGGTAAGTCTATAAATATTCCCCCGCGCGACTCCCCTATTTGAATACTAAATATCGATGTATGTCCGGGAAGGTGGAAAAAGAGCTTGCTTATCGAATTTTGGCGTGGTTGATTGAGACTGCGTTAAGGTCCAGCTTTCACACTGGACGAACACATGACACCGAGTTATGTATCGGGTCCGATCTGCACCGATTCCGTGTCGAGTTCGTCTAGCCTTTTTTACTAAGCGATTTTCCACCGCGATAAGAAACGTTATTTTTCTCTCATCTTCGCGATCCATTTTCTCCTCTTGGCCGAGAGGCGGACGTTTTTGTGCGACCTTCGTCCTGCGCATTGAAATTTGTTTCTTTTATATAATTACGATTTTTCTTGTGGTGTGCTTTTGCGTTAAATATTAAAAATACATAGAACAGAATATAATTATGATGAATACCCCATGTATTATGATTTTATTTTTAAAAAAATATTTTTTAAATTGATGATATAAATATATTCTTTACGTTTTAAGATGAGAACATAAATTATTTTTAAAATTAAATTATCAGTTTATAATATTTAATGGATGATTCCTAACAAATGTAATGTTTAGTACCTATTGTAATGGGATTTTAAATGGTTTTAAAAACACAACTTTAAATTTTGTGTTCTAGGGGCATCTAAAATGTTGTGGAAATAGAAATCATAGAGCTTCCAAAATGAAATGGCGAAAAAAATCTTAATGTTTTTTTTAAACTAAAATATTCAAGGAATGGCGAAAAAATCTTAATTATTTTTTAAACTAGAATATTAAGGAATGACGAAAAATCTTAATTTCTTTGTTTAACTTAAATTTTTAAAGAGAATTTTATTAACTATAACCATTTGAATACATTGTAAAAAACTTTTCGAAAAATTTATTTGTAAAAAAAAGATGAAATTTTTCAATCCTTAAAAAGATGCACTGGCATGATGAATCTTGGTAGCCAATGGATATTTAATACAAAAAATATATAACAAACATTATTTAATTCTTCAAAAGATCACAAATTCTTCCATCGACCAACACCAAAAAAAAAAAAAATATTTGATAAATGGAGAAGTTAATAAAATTTATTTTTGAAGAAAGCGTGCGTCTAGCTTTGTGAGGAAAAAAAATCACATGCTGATGATTCCAGATTGAATCATAAGGAGTGTGAAAAGGGTTCATATATTAGGATATTTTCCCAGTTGACTTTAAAATGAAACTTTCCGAATCCAATACGCAAGTAATTATAGTTTTTCAGAGATGAAATAGCCCATCACAGTGGTTAAAAGAAATGCCATAGCTATAAGTAATTTGTGGTCAATTTATTAGTCATCGATTGTGGCAAATACCTATTAAGCTGGGTGCCTATAAATTGATCATTTGCCCTGTTTACTTCGTATCACTATGACTACACTTACTAGGGATACAAACAAAATAGTTCAAGTGTAACTTAACGCACAAGTTGGCGTGAATGCGTTGTGTATGTGCAAAAATTATTCATAAGGTAATTTTTTATGGCCATTTATCAAAAGAGAAATCTGGATTCACATGGCCTGTAAATACTTAGCAGGAGCGTTCAAATAAGGAAATACTAAGTCTAATAAATTAATTACAAGAATTTGTCAATTAAATAACAACTCAATAATAACCACAAAACACTGTTCAAGTTATTAAACAAAGTTCTCTAACTTCTCACGCTCTCTCCTTTCACCTTTAACACTCCTCAAATAAACATGAAATTGTTTTTTTAAAAAAAGGAGACACAAAGAAGCTAATGTTACTATAAATTTTTTTATTATACATAAATAACAAGAAAACTGTGTTTAATATCTATATGTGGCGTAGGTATTTTAAAGAGTGAATTATTATTGAATCTCTGAGAATCTAGGAGGAAGATAGATAGGCCTCGGATAACTTCTGGATAACTCACCTAAAAAAAACATGATTATATAGAAAAACACTCTTGTTTAATAGCTATAGTTGATGGCATTTAAATTCTCTTTAGAAAAAAAAAAAAGTAATTGCTTAGAATTCTGGAGACTGGGAACAGAAAGATCAGTCTCGAGTAAGCATCCCCTAAAAAATGATTATATATAGAAAAACACACTTAAAAAGCATATTTTTGTGTTTTGTTGTTTTTTTTTTGATTAGATTATTACAAAAAATTTATTATTAATTTTATTTCAAAAAGGTTAATTTTTCACAAATATGAAGTACATTAACTGTTTTCCAATTAAATTAAGGATTATTGTAGTAGATTGAAGTGGTGTAACTGAATTGGAGGGTTATGTTAAAGAAGAACAAGATTATTTTTATCGAGATTGAAGAAGTAGTTTGTAGATAGACATTGAAACAGTATTAAAATAAATTTGTTGAATACATTTTAAAAATTTATTTTTGGTGATGAGTGGTCATGACAGCTGTCTATATAACATTTTCTTAGAAATCGTAATACTATAACTTTGTTCATCATTCTATTAAGGACTTAGATAACTTATTGTTAAGATCTAACCAAATTTTTCGGCTCAACACAGCATAGGTAAGTATTTGCAAAGACCCAACTCCAATCCCTCCAATACCACACTGTACTAAAATGCGGTTATCTTATAATCCCAAATATAGGCAGACACGTTATTTAACACAATTCAAAAATTTCATATTAAAATTACCACAACAAGCTCTCTGTCAAATATTTATGAGGGCACTCCGTAAAACAGAAACAGCTATCTTATGTTCTCCCAAAAAAGTTGCCCCCCAAATAAACCAGATTGCCCCTCTTCTAGGATATCTACTATTAAAATAAAATAAAAGGAACTGATAGCTAAAATGCAGTGCCAGGGAGGGGTGTTTAATATATCACACTGGACCACTGATATTATTAGCAACCTGAATATCCTGTATTTCATATTAGTTCAACAATTATTAGGGTGTGCTGAAATGAATTGTAATCGATAAGACTACGCTTTAACTTACCAGCAAATTTTGAATATCCAACTTATTATACAATGAGGAATCCCAATTAAATATCTTTGTTGCAGAGATGCTGAATCTGCACCAATAACAATGTAGGGGTGGATAATAAAAAATTTCTTACAAGAAAAAAAATATTAGTGGAAACTTAGTGAAAATTAATGATAATATTTACCTGTGGTACAGCTTTGAATTTATAACATTGTTCGGTGGTTTACGTCTACTGCAGAATTCACTACCCATCTTATTTTACTCCACTACACTTTCACGAATTCCCAGTGCACTTGTTGGATAACTTGTCCGGTGAAAGTATTCCTAGTTAGAACATATGTAGGCAGAAACAAGATTAGTAAGAAAGATTCCAATTTGTATGATTACCATAACTTTAGTACAGTTAAACATGACTTAATTTGTCCGATAATGGAAGTGATGGCAAATAAATGCGAGCTACTCTCAGTCGAGATAAAGTGGCCGTTTAAGTGATTAAATCTTTTTGGGCTCACAAATACTTATATTAAGGGGTGTTGTAAACGTAAGTACGAGTCGAAAAAGCCACAAGATTTGGTCAAGTAATATTAGATTTTTTTTTTTAGTTTTGTGGACGAGGTTGAGCTCGGTAGAATCATGGCTCCGTTCCAGAATTGAATAAATATAAAAATAACAAAATAGTAACAAAACACGAAAGGGCAAGTAGGGGGGATTTTACCCAGGCAAACGTTAAGTTATTTAAAACCTACATGTATGCAAGTCGGGGTTTTATAGTAAATTTCCGAGAGGTTGGTACTTGGCGTTAGTTTTTCAATTGAAAAAAAATACTGTACTAATTGAACACTTTCCAAAAATAAAATAGCATTGCATTTACTCCCAGGCTCAATTGTATTAATAGCTAGAATATCAATAGATAGATTCAATCCTACCAAATAGGATAGGACAAAATAGGTGCATGCTATAGGATATAGGGTAGCTCAAACCAAATACAATTTCGGATCTATGTATGGCTATTACTATGTATTTAAAAATGTTATATGTTTTAGTATTTTAAAAGAATGTCTGATTTACATTTAGTGTTGCTGTTATTTTGACGAGGACTTCATAAGAAGAAGTAGAACATTTACTGTTTTCTAGCAAATGATATAGATATATGCGTCTACAGACCAACATCTTGAACACAAAAAAAGGTCTTAATTAAGACTTTAATTTTAGAAATATAAGCTAGAGAAGATAAAATTTATAAATGAGTATTTACCTGCATAATTTTCACTGCGTTTTATACAGATTATTCCTGTCTTAACAATGATTTCTTCTTCATACATGTCTTCTTATTTTTATTTTGTTTTATTGTTACTTTTAATGCAATATTTATTACAGTTTTCCTTATTTAAAGACTAAATAGATGTCTATTGGAAATCATGAAAAAATAAAAAGTTCGAAAAACAGACTAAAAAGTTGTAAAACATCCGGAAGACCCGGCGAAATTTGGTCGTCCAAGAACGGAGAACGAAAGAAATGTCGTGAACGGACACAACAGGGAAGTTACTTTGGTAAACGGGCATGGCCTGTGGCCGACGAGCACCTGATATCGGTTTAACCGGAGACGGACAGGAATCGTTGTCAAATCCGTCCAGTGAGCAAGCGCGTAGGCCTTGAACGTGATAATTTGCTTGCCCCATGACTCGTGTCGAGTGACGGTGTCTGTCGTCCATGAGTTAAAGAGTCGAAAGGGCCTTAATGTAGGTTTGATAGTTTGATACAACGAACTTTAAGTGACAGACTGAGCAAGTAATGAGCAGTATACAGCGATAGGTAGGATCACAGTTAATGGGATCACATTGCCCAAATGGTCTGGGATTGCAAAATGCTCGGGGAAAAAATGCTGGAGTGACATGGAGACGTTAGCCCTGATGTGGTTGGAAACCCATTTTAACGGCGTGTTTAAACGGCGTTAAAACGGTACAAAGCAGGTTTTAAAAGCAGCGTAGTAAAAGCTATCGGTTAAAGTGAAAAGTATGGATCTCAAAAAAAAGTATACAGATGTATAGGACTTATAAGTCAATCGTCGTCTCGCAGCTTTTTAAAATCCGGATGAACGCGGTTTTTATTCGCTGCCACCTACGTTTAGTTAACGTAAAAAGTGGAGAAGGATTTAATAATCGATCTTCAGCTCGTCTGGTCCGTCACACACTCTTCACAGAGGCAAACCAAAAAGTCGCACAAATCAATAGCGGCTACGTCATTTTAAAGCAAAAAATGCGTGCTGTGAGGAGTTAATTCCCAAAAATTTACTAACACAAAATTTTAATTAAGATGAAAGTATATTTAAAAATTAAGATACACTAAAAATTTTAATCGTTGCATTGGAAATAATCGTGCCAAATTCCCTTGTTCATTTCAATGAGGCGAACCAAAAGTCGCACCAAACAATTGGAATGTACGTCCATTTTAAGAGCAAGAAAATCGGCTTAGGTTAATATCCCAAATTTCATTAAAAAATTTTTAATTAGAGAGTATATTTAACATTTAATATCTAAACACAATTTTGATCTACATTGAAATAAACATGCAAATTGTACCAGTTTCTCACTCATACTATTTCTCACTGTTGGCCAAGTGCGTTCAAACCTTACGAGAAACTTTATTTAAACATAAATAAAACCCTCTTGAAGGAAACATTTATTTTATGTGATATAATTGTTGGTATTAGGATTGTTGAAATATCACAATAACTTCTTTTGATGGTTCATGTATCATTATTGTATGAAGGTAAAGATGTATTCATAAAAGAATTCTAAATATTTGCATAAAATATATGCAAATTTCTCTTTTATTTCTTAAAGGCATCATTTTTACTAATTATATATTTTTCCTGAACGAGTAAATATAAATTCGGCGACATAAAAGAGATTATAATTATTAAAAATTTGCATCATTATTCCACGACATTCCAAACAAATTTTAGCAAACGATAATGAGTATTTTTAATTATCGACAATAGTATATTAATGAAAATAATAGTTAATTTTTGTGTTTACAAATTCTAAATTAGGCAGTTCGCTGTTTAGGCGAGAAGTTTTCTTTCTGGGAGGTGTATAAATAAGTGTGTTTTCCTGGTTGAGCATAAATAAGGGTTGTTGGAAAGCGGGTTTTAGTGACAGTCGTTCTGTAACAAACCAAATTGTGTTAGAGTGTGTACATTTGCGTAGTTAGCGAGCGTGGTTGCATTTTCAAACTCTTAATGTTATACATGGGTTTCTAATTTAAAATAATTTCTTATGGCATTATCAGGGTAGTAACCAACGCCGATTTATAACAAAAAAAAAAATTATTATGTATCCAAATTTAAATTCATATACCAACTTACAACAAGTTAATGGGCGCACGGCGATGTCCCTCATCTAACACTTGTGGTAAAACTTTTTTGTTTTTAATATATTGAATGTAAAAATTAAAACTATTGCCCAAAAATATTATTGAATTTCAATTTGCTCGTTATTATGTTTAACGTTAAAAACCATCGTGACTTGGGCAGTTTATTTGATATTCATATTTCTTCCACTGTTTTAGTGGTTGCCAATTCGTTGTCTATCCTTATCGCTTATAGGGGATTTACTGAATGGGGTATTCTGTATGCTAGTAATTGATGGGCGAATTCTGGTGTGCCTACATTACCCTTAAAGGGTCATCCTTTAATTTTACGATTCAGGTCATTTATTATTAGTATTTTGGGTTAATAAAGCGTACAAATTTTAAGTAGCGAAAGTTTCCGGGAACCGGTATTCGGATATCGCCGATTGAAAGCTCCATTACAATTGAAACGTCGACACTATTCATGTTTTGTTAGAAGGGTATAATTGTAAAATCAAATGGTCGTAATGAGGATGGTGAAATATGGTTCGTTCTTTCGCTCAACTGGCCATCTACATAGGGGAATGTCACGTCAGATTTTATACCCATGAGCCAGACGGGTGCAAACTTTAGCGCTGCTTGAGATGTACGCTGTATAAAATATGTGGGATTTTTCTAGATTCTTCAAGAAAATGCGGAGAGGATAAGTTTTATTATTACGGATCTTATTAATAAAAGATTTCGCTTTACTCTTAATTGGGTTGCATTGATTGTCAGGCAGGATTAATAAAGTGTTCAAATTTGGAGCAATCAACAGATGAAACATCCGGAAAAGATATCTCTTTGCGCAGAAACCGATTACGCTTGAATCGTCTTGCGATCTGCTAAGATTTTGAAATGCCATGCAAAACAAAAAAAAAACTATTTATATAATCTGATTTTGTTAGCCTACCTTGTAAATGCGTGTAAATAGATAATTTTGAAAGTAAAGGGTTTAAACTTTCTATTACAAACTGAGTTTTAATATAATAAATGAGTTTATTTCATAAGTATTGTTAAGTAAATTTGCGGCCTGAGAGCGTTTGGAGGCACTTCTCGGAATTTCTGCGATGACTTCGTCGAGGAAAGGATTATAAATAAGAAATGGTGAAAGAAATTTTCTTTTCCTGTGAAGAAATCCTCAATAGGCGACACTTTCATTTCTGAGAGTGTGCCTCCTTAAACATATCCGTAACCCAATTCTACAGAACAATTTTTCCGCACACAGATATGAGAAGGTCCTACAAAATATTATTATGGAAAAAGCCGCCACCTCCTTCCCAACAGTCCCACGCAGAATATATCAATTTCCTATCCGTAACCCATCTAATAAAGTCCAATTAGGGTCAATATGTCCCCCGAGCTCCCCAGTATCGGCGGACGACCAGCTTTGAAAGAAAGGACAACATCAAAAATCGTTTGCGGCACTCCGCCGGCTTCAATTAGAATGGATGGAGGACATCTCTCTCCCCATATGATCGGTTTGGTAGACGTCCATGGGAAAAAAGATACTAAATATGATGGAAGTATGTAGGATTTTTTTTAGCCAGTGCTTTTGAACACTATAAAAAAAGAACTCGTTTGTGGAGTTTAGGTAGGAAAATTTTGTTGTATTTTGAGGGAATAATAGGAAACTCTGTGCTACCTTGAATTAATTTAACGTCTTTTAAATGTGTTGTAGTTTCTGCGGAAGTGTTACTGATGACAAGAAGCATCCAACCTGTTTTTTCTCCTAAAGAAGATTATTTATTAAAAACATTCCTAGCAATTTTTTAAGCACGGATAAAAGACGAATGAAGAACCTGATAAATGATATTGTGAATAATTCAACGTTTAAGGCTTCATGAGTAGCTAAAACTGTTTCTTTAGACTTTTCAGAAATTAAGGAATTCAGAACTCAGACATGACCTAATCCTTATTGCCCTTTGCAAGGGATTTATTTTAAAGATAGCTTGTCACAACACGAAAGTTAAACTTAGTCACATATTTTTTCTCAAAAACTTTTCTATCCACTACTATTCATTTTGATTTGTGACAATTAATATGTTATAGTTCTTAATCAAACGCCATTAAACAAACAGGTCTTTCGTTAAAAGTAACAGTTAACTTAAAACCGCTTCCACACACGAAGAATCCACCGCAGAGCAAGAACTTTAGTTTTTCATATCAGGCATTTTATGTTGCCTGGATATTTTGACATCAATATGAGGTGAACGTTTAAGTGTGTTGTGAGGTTTTGTTGTATTCATTTTGTGGAAAATAGGACAAGGAATAGAGACAGCATAGTCTGTTATAAAAACCTTACACTTTTTACGTTTATAAACGATAGTGATAGAAGCGTGAAAATGATAGATTAAAAATGCATGTTAATTAGAAAACCAAGAAACCGTTATTACATGTAGATTCTCAAGGAATCTTATTGGAGGACTACTAATGAATAGAAATTTCACATGAAAATTTTCTTGTCATTGCAGCCTTGAATACTACAAAGAATAATTGCTTAAAATCAACAGAAATAAATATTAACTGTTTTTAGCATAAACTTCATATAATCACTGTAGAGTTCGTTTCTTTATAGAGGTATGGAATAGTCTTCCATTTCAAGAATCATTTTCAACATTTCTTCCACCAATACATAGATGGGACAAAGTACATAGCTATGTTTATTATAGCTTTCAGCAATGAAAATTTTTTATTATTATTATTATTTATTGCCGCCCGCTGGCCTTCACGAGCATTAAATTGCTCTTAGATGCTTTGATGGGAGAAAGATCTGAGAACTTGGGTGAATAATTTTAATTTTATTTTCCAAGTTTCCTGTTTCTATTTTAGTTTCTGGCGCAGTGCTGCTATAAAAGGCTATCTATTTCCATGTACATCATTGTTGCGAAAGTTAGACAAGTCGCTTTGGCCAAAAATACTTTTAGCCCGACAAACAAACGGTTTTATATTTTCAAACACTTCTGAAGGTATGTCGTATTTAGTTATCACAAATCGTGTATCAAAAGTCCACTTTGTTGTAACTAAATTCTGGTACTTTTATTGAGTTTTTAACAAACAGGTTTACTCTTTATGCACTAAAATAAAAAATAAAAAAGACAATCCCAATCCTTGGTAACATTTAAATAAATCACACACAAACTCACATAATTCAACTAATTTAAAGAAGCATTTGATGTACTATATAGGGCGGACAAAGACATAGGTAATAAATATTCATGTTGTGTTCATTAAGTCTCCCTTCAGTTATTAGGGACAAAAAGTGTCTGAAGCATCAATTAAGTAGTAAACTATACAACATTTGAGTATTTTCAATTTTTGCGTATATTTACATATAACGAGTCCCATCCGTATCACAATTCATCATCAGATTTTAGAGCTATAAACCGTGCAGTTATATTGGGAGGGGGGGGGGGGGGCAGGTTGCGATATGTTACCATCGGCTGATTGGAAAGTTATGTTAATAGAAACCTCTTTACGTTCCGCATAAGTGTTTTTGGGTCGAAATAGAGACTGCGAATGAAGTTTTCGGTGCTGGCCAATTCTATCACAAATAAAATTATAGTATATTTTCATCATTGGATATGATTTTAAAACGGCATTAGTAATACTTTTAGCCACGCGAAGTTCCATGGCTTGAGACTTAATTCTAAGTAAATTTTTTTTGGATTAATTTGTTTATTATATCTGTAAATTTATTGATAATTACTATAAAATCTAGTAAATAAATCTGTAAATTATTGCATATATACTAATTATATGATAAATACGAAAAACTACAAGGGATGCTTAAAATTGTATCGATAGATTCATCAGTGATATACTTTAGATTTTGGCATTTCAGAGTAATTAAATTTTACTCATTCGGTTCGGAATAAAAAGTAAAAGTTAATAAGGAGGGATATAAATGTTGCTGACATCAACACTTGATTTAATTACTACGGCCAAAACTACAGACAAGATTGATAGAGTAAGTTTCGGTAGTAGGTTATAAACGTGGTATTTGAGTTTTATCTGTTGAAAAAGTAAAACTAATAATCATGGTACTGTGGGCTGACGTAACAGCATAAGGTACTGCGTGAGTCAATACGAGATGTCTGCTCATTTTGATTTCTGATTAGCATTATCTAATTGTATCACACTTTGACTGTATACTTTTACAAAAATATTGTTCCATTATAGACTTGTGGCGAAATTAAAATTATAGGAAAATTTTATTAGCGTTAATTCTATTCTTTGAATGACTTTTTTTTAAAAAAAAAATCAGTTTTAAAACCGCTATTCTGAAAAAAAAGTATACAACTTGCAATTGTTTTTTCCTTTTTCCTCCAAAAATAAAATTTAGCTAATATTTATATATATTTTTGGAAATCTTATATTTTGCAAACAGTTATGCGCGTCAAAAAGATTGGGATATGATAATCAGCAAGACACTAAAACATAAAAAAGTAATGAGAAAAACTTGTATCCAAGACGGTTTTTTTTTTTAGTGTGTGTTGGTCGAAATAATGTGAACTTAGTTGATATATTTAAAATTATTTTGACGGGTACCCATCACAGGTTATTTTGTTTTTATGAATGAACCACACTTTTTAATTGTTGGCATAAATTAAAAAAAAATAATAAAAATACTACAAATTATTGTCTCTGCTCAATCTGGCAGTATGCACTTTTAGGCTGTTTTAGTAAATAAAGAAACATAAACACCCATAAAACTTTAAATAATCACATTATAATAGTAAACACTCTATAATACCATTTAAATAGTACTGTGAGAAAAAAGCTATAAAAAAAATTTATCCCGGTATGAAATTTTGTTTTTATCACAGTAATTCTACTTGTCAAGCTGTATCTATGGAACCGAAAATTTTCCTACAAAATATGGCCTTTAGAATACTAGGCGCTCAAAAGTAAGTAGTATGGATTGCATAATGTTTGGGTTAAACTTTCTCAATTAGAATCTACAAAAAAGTCTCCAAATGTTGAATAACATATTTAAAGTTTTAAAAAAAATTAGGGAAAAAAGTTTTGCCAATCCACCCATAAACCTTTTTAGTATCTTTTTTGGACCGCAGCGAAGGCAATTAAATACCTATTTCTGGATATAATATTTTCGACTAATGCAAATGAATTTTCTCACATCATTTAAGAGGGTCAAAAACAAAAAATCAAAAATTTGTATATTTACTACTATTTTTCAAAAAAAAATTACGTTAAGATTCGTGGTATAAAGGAAACTAAAAGTATTTTCTAATTTAATGCATGTTAAAATTCTTAGGAATCATAAATAATTATCAGTACAAAGACGTGCCTTTACTTGTTATTTTAAACGCATATAGATATTATGTTATATTTAATGTTTGTAAATCTTCCGCTACCTATTTAGCAAACCTCTCTTTCCAATGCTAGTCCAAGTTTTAGAACTCGTCAGCTTAATGAATATACGATCTGGCTATTTAATAGATCTTAATACCAAAATTTTTCCTAAAATAACTACAAAATATTTTTATAATAAAGAATTATATGCTGGTTTATTTTCACCTGTCATTATAGTAGGTAGCTTAAACAATACTGTTCTCTAGTGGCGAAGAGTTTCAGACATAATAGGTTGTCTTCTTGGTTGTAAACCGATTCCCAACGATATGATTGTTCAAAATCTGCTTTTTCACCAGGTGGATAGAGATAATTCGAATTTCTGTTAAAATTTGCCGGTGAAAATATATATAAAACTTCTAATATCGTGCCAGTGACTGCCTGGAGGGCAAGAATCTTTTTCCTAGAAAAGAAATGAAGATAGTAAAATATATAAGAATTAACTAATATTAATGTTGCGAAACGTGTAAATTAACAGTCCCATTTAATCCCAGTGATCATAAAAAGAAACTTTTATTGCTCGGCTAGAAGATAGTACATTACTGGCAAAATTAAAAATTAACAATATAGTAAAAAGAAATGCGACTAATATTTGGGAGGTACATACATGGATCCACAGAAATAGTTTGGGTCCTTCACAGCCGGCCCGCCGGCATCAATGGTGTAGGAGTACTAGCCCTTGGAGCTGCTGGGCTCGGGATCGCATCACGGTAAAGCATGGAAGTTTGTGTGTTGGTCAATAAATGTTGTTATTTGTGTCTCTAAGTGGTTTTTGCTGTGCGTCCCTTCTTATTGTATGGTGAATGGTCTCTTCTGGCCGAGGGGGAAATGGGTTAAAAAAAAAGCATAGTCCTCTTCCGCTACTGAGGGCGCAATCACTGTCGTCTTGTCCATTTTTTGGGTCTATTCACAGAGTTATTTTTCAAATGACTAGAAAATAAACGGTATTGTACTTGCAAAACTCCACCTAATATCAAAACTTTTATCTACTGACTTACATTTAGTTATTCCACGATGACTTCAATATACTTACCCTCTCCCACCTACTATTGCTCACGGACGAAAACTAACCGGGTTGCCGACGAAGATTACTGCCAATTTCAATCCGTTTAAATAGTTACGTACTACCAAAGTGGCATCTATAAAATAGGGCTGGTCTGGTTAAACTTCTGAGTTGGTTCGGAGTGTTTTGTGGTGAGTGAGTGATACAAATATGCCTGAATTTGAATAACTCAGTGTCTGGCCCAAAATTCAAAACAACATTTTTTGGTATTAACGAAACTTCAATAATACTCGACTTCACCAATAAACGAGACGGGACCCTTGTGTCACTTGTGGATTCAGTACGTTTTTCAAGTTAGAACCCTCACATATAAAAAAATATAGTATTTTAGAACAGACCTTACTCTTCGGAAAAGCAAAACTTAAAAAGAGATGAATAACGTGCTATTTATATTTACCTATAGAAAAGGGGAATGAAAATATTCTAGTTTCAACGCCACTTTTTCCATCCTTGCTTAAAAAAAACCTTTCGAGGCTGTAGACATCGAGATCATTTCCCCACAACTTTGCATCTTGGGTCGATTGTGTATGGTACTGCCAGATAGTGGGTATGCTTCGGTAAAAGAAAAATCCCTGCAATTCTGTATCTTTAAGTGTACTGAAAAAAATTATAAATGGAGTGACTATTCTCAAAATTGAAGAAATGTTGAGTGCCGTGATAACATTTTTGGCATTTTCCCTAATACAAATATTCATTCTATATTCTAAGGTACAACAACAAATAAACAAAAAACTATAGCTATTTTCTAAAGGTTGAAGCATCCTAACCGATCTCTAAAACGATAAATCGATCTCTTAAGCACAGACTGCGAAGAGTGTACATAAGAGGACTTAAGAGAGAGGAATGTTGTGGTGAAAATTGTTTTGTGTTGAATTAGTGTTGTTATTGTGATTGTAATGTTTTGAGGTGAAATTCACATAATTTACGTATTTTTAAATAATTTTTTTGAAATTAGAACTTAAGGCTTACCTCCATTTTTTACTGACTTTCCAAAAAATTATTTTAATAAATACTACAAATATGTGGATTTTCACCAAAAACCAAATTAGTTGCTAAATCCTTTTTATGTTAGCCTTTCGTTCTTTACAATGATAGCAAGAAACTAGTAACCTTTTTAATGAAAAATTGGGTTGGCGGTAAATCTTGACTTTCGAATATTCTCCATAAGAAGTTAACATTACGGATTTTCAAGATGTGGAATTCCAAAGAGAGTCCCTCAAGTTCGCCCATGTAGCAATCTAACTTGCAAAAACTCGGCTACCACATGTTCTGGAACGGTAATCTCTTGGCGAACTGTTACAAAATCGCTTGCCAAAAGTCGGCCGAACAACGCCAACTGAAAATGCATAGGATAAGGGTTTGGAGGAATTCATTCGGTCGCATTAGAGCTACACGAGGGAGAGCCGAATAAAACGAGTTTCATTTAACACCGGCTGTTCGGACTTTCTTCGTTACATAATATCGGTACTACATAATGTCATCTGAAATAAATGCAACAGAGAAAGTCGAAGCACAGCCGGTTGTTAAATGAACAAAACACGTGTAGTCGGTTCTCCCTCTTGTAGCTCTAATGCGACGGAGAGGAATTCAAACCAAATCCTAACCTATACTATTCATTTCGGGTTTGAGTATTAACGGCCGACTTTTTGGCGTGCTCGATTTTGCAAGAAGTTCGCGCAAGGGTTACTTTCAGTACATTTCATACCGTTTTGCAAAGTAGATAGCACATGGGAAATTAAGTCACAAAAATTAAAGTAAACTTCCCAAAATTTTTTGTAAAAAAAAAAAGATCTGCAATGATCTTACTATCGTAAGAAGTTCCAACGGTATAATGGAGTACCGCCATCCTCATCATTCTCAAAAATGCAGCTTCTGTATACGCATATTTAAGCGGTCTTCGTAGCTTGGAAAACGGCTCCCCCGAGAGTTGTGTCGATTTCTTGGTGTAATTTCTTCTGAATTTCGGGAAAACG